>QCXZ01000064.1:36725324-37220723 GCA_025024175.1 Rhyzopertha dominica
GTTTGATAAGGTTAATTAGCAGTTTAATTTATTAATTATGATAATTATCGGATTAAATTAGCATGATTTGCTGTTTTAATTAGGGCGATTCTCGGTTTTATGATTGATTAGGGTGATCAGCGGTTTAATAGTGTGATTCGCGGTTTGATAAGGATATTTTAGCGAGATTCGCGGTTTGACTGATTGATCAGCATAATTAGCGGTTTTAATCGATTGATTATGATAATTAGGGTGATCCGCGGTTTAATTAGCGTGATTCGTGGTTTGATAAGGATGATTCGCGGTTTTAATTAGCGTAATTCGCGGTTTTGATTGATTAGGATGATTTTGCGGTTTTAATTAGCGTAATTCGCGGTTTTGATTGATTGATTAGATGATTAGCGGTTTTTGATTGATTGAGGATAATTAGCGGTTTAATTAGGGTAATAATAGTTAATAGCGATTTTGATTAATTAATAGGGTAATTATGGAGCCCCCCCCCTCCATTTCACTGCAGTTCAACAAAGGACAGACCACCCAATGACAGCCTGCAACAAAATAAGACCCCCCATCGAGCACCCTCGCTTGCAACAAAAGAACATCTGCCCCTTTTAGATAGACCCCCCATTGAGAATCCGCGTTAAATTGCCTGCAAACAAAAGAACATCTGCCCTCGACCTTACATTGAGAACCCGCGTTAAATTGGTTGTAACAAAAGAACATATGTGAGACCGACGTTAAATCACCCAAGTCCATCATACATCAATACACAAGCGCAGCACCAACGAACAGAAGAATACCAAACTCCGAATCTGGTTTAAATAATCTTAAGCAAACCCCTACACATGCAAAGTATTTTTCTACCTGCCCGCAACCCAACGTCAAAACATCTGTCACGGTTCTACCTGTCTTCAAGAAAATACTAGATCTGCCTCCTTGCTCCCTAAAGCATAACAGACCACCCGCAGCAACTCTTTTGAACCCTAACTTGAGGGAGACACCCATTATACTGTTCGTGCGCTATATAGTTCCTATTTTCACTTGGGAGTGATGTAATATTTTGTGCTATAGTTTTTATTTATATAAGCTGTCCCATTTCTGCTATACCGCATGCAACTACTTTATTTTAAATAAAAAACTATCTATTACCGCATTTTGTTAAGATATTGATCAAATTAGCACACTAGTTAAAATTTTACATAATGAGAATTCTTATTATTATAGCCTTATATCACAAGCTCTCAATTTATTTGATATGGGGAGGAAAAATTTCGTATTTTACTAAGTAGGTACTAGCCCGATCTGAAAAGTTGCAAAATGGAAAAATTTATTCTTGAAGAAAGAGAAATTACATACCCTTATTGCTTTCTTGAACAAAGGAGTCTATCATATACAACCGCACAGTTCAAATCCAACGGGAGAATGCCAAGATTCGAATGAATCTGGTTTAAATAACCTCTATTTTACAGCCTGCATTCGTAAAAATCACAAGTTTTTGTTCTGAATGCTTACAACAAAAGATAACATTTATGAGAGACCTCCACATTAAATAAGCCATGATCAATGTTTTTAACCAGCAAAAAGATGCTAAGTCATGGGAGACCGGCTATAAATCAACTTTTATCTTTACCAGACACTCTGATGGATTTTGCACTATTCCCTAGTGTTCTATCATGGTCATCAAAGACAGAAGTGCAATTCTCAGAACCTTTTCTGTGAGCATATTATCCATTCAGTAAAAACATAACCTCATCACACAATAGATAACATATACCTATAGAGAACCCTCGTAATGCTAACAAAATCATATCATCTACCCTCCATTAAACCATCCAACATGTTATTCTTCTACCTGTTTTACAATTCTACATGCTTCCATCTTTGAGACGCCAAAGTTATATCGACCGTGAACAATATTCTAAACCAACGGAAATATGACATATACTTTTAAGTTATGAGAGACCGCCTGCTATTCGATAACCTTAGCAAAGTTATTCTTCTACCTGATTGCAATAAAATATGTATCACTCACCTACCATACGTTATTGTTCTATAGTCTCTGTTTTTTCCCTATTCAACAGCTTTTTTTTAAATTATATATCGTCATATTATCTTACAATAAAAAGATGGAATACCACACATCGAGCATTGATTCGCATTTTTTTTTAACTCCTCAACACCCCAAATCGTAAAAATTATAAGTCTTTTGAGCTCCGGATGTGGTATATGCTATCGGATAGAAGAATCCATATTATACTTCTCGATTAAATGTTTAATAACGCCAATATCCTCAGCGGAATGCTGTGATGAACTCTTGCGATGACAAGGTCACCTTCTTGTATCTTTAAACACCCGAACTCGTAATAATTATATGCTATTTTGAACTCTACATAATATGATATCGATTATTCGATATTCTGTACCAACGGCTTCAAACACAAACATAACTCTTATGTGATCCATATATGGGAGACAGTCCACTATTCAGCATAAGATGGCTGACCCCGACTATTTAAAGAAAAAACTCATTAATGAGGTTCTTCAAATACTTCAGTTTTTTTTCTTACTATTGGTTAAATAGTCGTGATTTCACGCCTATAGTATTTAAAAATTCGATACAACGCTTTAAGATAAACTGTTTTTCAAGTATTTAAGTACATTTGCCTATCGAACATTCTGTCTAATAAAAGCCAAGAATATCACATATTTGCAATCACTTAATGATTTCAGAATTTCAGATTGGGAATTAACTCAATTTTTCATTATTGTACTTTACGTATTGGTAGATAAGGTATAATTGCACATGCATATAAAGAACTTTATACCAACATTCGAGTATTACACACATTGATTTACATAAGCTTCACATATGCTCCTTAAGCTTTCAAATAATACCCACAATTCTTAGAAAAAACGATATTATTAAATTAATCTAGCATGGGTGGACTCGGAAATCTGTGTCCGAAGATGTATTCCAAACCCGTCTTAGCGATAAGTTTAACATAAAACATCTCCAATTAGCAATGCTATGCTTAAATGTGACAAATTGCATGTATAAAACATCATACTAACACAATCGCGTATACCTGAATCAGAGCAATACGACAGAGCGGATGACTTCCTACCTGCCTTCGATTTTATATTAGACTCAATTTTCATTGTTGAACTTTACATACTGGTAGTTAAGTTATACTTGCTTATTCAGAATTGATAACTTCTAAATACACATGTACATAAGTATTATACATTGATTTCCACCACGGCATCTAATAATATCCGCACAATTCTTAGAAAAACAAAAACAACTTAGTTTTTACGAATTATTAATTAATTTTAGTATGAATTGGCTCAGTAATTTGTGTTCGAAGACGTATTCCAAACCCATCTTAACGATAAGTTTAGCACAAAACGTATCCAAATAGCAATGCTCTAGTTAAATGTAACAAATTATATGTATAAAAACAGCGTGCTAATGCAATTGTGTACACCTAAATCTGAGCGATATGACAGGGCGGGCGACCCTAAGACGTGACTTTCTACCTGCCTCCGACATACGACAAAAGCTTAATTTAAGATACCTAATAAATGAGGAATGCATCACCTTTATAATTATTGAATAATATATTCCAGGGTTAGKACTAAAATATTTCAGGGTTATCTGTTCCGTAGAAAAAAAAACAATGCTATATAATTACATTCTTAAATGAAAGGAAACTAATAAAACGATAACAATCTATTGAAATAGATCGTATAAGGCTTCAATCAATACCTAGTGTTGTTTAAAGGAATATATACTTCTATTCGAACCTAACAATAGCATTGATACTGTCTTAGTTTAAAGGCATAGCTACAACTCCTAAATACAAGCTTTCTGCAAACAGATCATGAATAAAAACCTTTTGATTTGAAAAAAGCAACATTAGCTGTCTTTTTGTTTAACACTAAACGATTTTGGTTTTGCTTAACAAACTTTTACTTGAATTTTATGTTATTGGTGTCATTCTGTAACTCTATGTGCGGTCTTTTGTTCATATCCAAAATTCAAGAAAAGAAAAAAGGCGAGCTCAAACACCTTCCAGAGAGTAAAAGTTTACAACCGGAAGTGTGTGTGTATGAGGATTATTATCGGCTGTCAGCGTTAAAATATACCTCTGTGGAAGCGTCAACAGAGTTATATAGTACCAAAAAAAAAAAAACTCTACCCATCGAATACTCTCTTTAATCCACTTGAAATGAATAACATTATTCCGCAAACGTGCCCATCTAACTAATTCAATAATAATAATAAAAAAACGCACCGTCAATTAAACTCATCTAGTGTTAGGTCAGGTTTTTTTCTACTTAACTGTAACGTATCAAAAAAATTATGCGTATAAAACACCATTTAAAAGCGTCTACCTGCGTGACCGACCGACCGACCGCATTATGTAGTTACCGACACTCAAAATGCACTAGCCGTCAAATACTCGCTTTAATTCACTTGCAAGAATAACATTTTCCGCAAACATGCTCATCGAACTATTTCAACAAAAAACGGGTCGTCAATTAAACTTATATCGTCTCAGATCAGGTTTTTATACTTAAATACATTGTATCAAAATTATATCTATAAAAAGCACCATTCAAATACGTATACCTGAGTGATGGACCGATCGGCTGGGTTATGCAGTCCCTGTACACGCATCATACAAAGACCGAACGATCCAAAAATGCCTTCAACAATTATCAATTCGTAGTGCATTTAATGTTAAAAAAAGGCAAATCACAATATTTCAGGGCAGTCTGTTTGAATATGAACACCATGCTTTATATTACAAGTACTATAAGCTTACAGAAAAATGAATATATGTCAAAAAAGGCGAAACACTAAACATATTTTAAGGAGGTCTGTTTGAATATGAGCTTACAGAAAAATGAATATTTCAGGGTGGTCTGTTTGAATATACGTCATGCAAGTACTTTAGGTGTATAGTCAATACATTTTGAATGAAAGGAAGCGAGACTGTCCTTTGAAAGTTAGGATGGTCTAGTCGACTCTATAGAAAAATCTCAGTTAGTATTGTAAATGGATGGTCAATGCGCTTTTGAATACAAAGGAAAAACGAGACCACCCTTTGAAAGTCAGGTCGACTTCATGCATTTTTGAATAAAACGAAATAGCTCGTGGGCGGTCTGTTTGAATGCCGAACACTGTACTTCATAGACATATTTTAAATGTATAGCCTATGCGTTTTTTTTTAATAAAGGGAAACGAGACTGTCCATTTCAAAGGTTTTGGATGTAATATATCACTAACAATGCATCCCTAGATGGCTTTGGGTTCCTAGCTTTCTAAAAAACCCTTTACAAGAATCTAATGTGGAAGGGTTTGTCTGAAGTTATTTAAGTCAGACTGAATCCATAGCTTAGCATTATTCTGTTTTTGTTGCTCAGTCGAGATAAACAGTGTTATTCTGCGTGTGTGTGCCTACATCTGTTCTTTCTTTTATAATAAAATGGAAAATTTCGGCGATAGTGTTGTGGAGTATGTGCTCAGGGCATATGATATGTAAGTATACATAAGCTAGGAACGGCATAGTTGATTATATAACTTTTTAATTCATAGATTTATGACATTCCTGGCGGTGCTCACTAGGATAGAGACCTGTTAAAATGTCCTGTATGTCTGCAGCATTTCAAACCGCCAGTAAGAATCGTCAGTTGTCAATTAGGACATAATGTATGCTTAACATGCGTCCAATATTTAAACGATCTTGAGCAGTCAGGGGATGGAGGGATTAAATGCCCTGTATGCAGGGATGCTAGGGTAAAAGTTGATAATTTTAATTGGTTCGCTGAAAACATATGCGATGTGCTTTTCACGGCCGGGGTATTCGGAAATCCCGCTATGCATCTGGAACACCCAATAACTTTAGTTGATGACATTAGGGGACGCTCAACGCCAGGTAATACTCAATTTACATTTTTTCCTTATTTTCTATTGTTTTATTTTTTTAGATCAACTTCTCGAAAATCCCGGCAGTCCTATTGCTGGCCCATCAGAGCTATCATTGGCTTTAAGAATGAGTATGTAATTTGCATTAGTTGCATCTAAAATTAATTTTATGTGTTATAGACGATTTTGAAAATGCCGAGGCCGACAATAATGAAAATATGGACGTAAACCATAGACCACAGCAGCCATCAGTTATCAGTAAGTCATACAGTATGTATTATTTTTCATGTGAAACTTAATTTTCTTTTCTTTTTCCATTAGCCATAGAAGATTCTTCCGATGAAGATGAGCCATCACATCAGTTGCATCCTGGTGAGACAATCAATCATTTTGTTTAAATTTTTTAATCAGCCTTTTTTTTCTAATTATCTTCAGAAAATCCTTATGCACCTGTAACCCATATTGAGCAGCATGTTTATGGCAATGAACATTATGCATGGGGTATGTTACAATTGGTTTTTTTTTTCCTCCAATTTCTTAGGAATGATTTTATTTTCCAGTTCCAACTCCTGAAACTTATACTTCAAGAATTGGACCCATGAGATTGTCAAATATTTATATGCAACACCCGGCTGAGCCATATTATAGAGGTAATAAGTTTTTTTTTTCTTTCTTCTTATATATATATATTACTAATACAATTTTTTCTTTTTATTTCAGATCCAATCAATCACGTCCAGCATCCAGGAATCCCTCACTACATGCAGCATCAATCGTCAACAAGTGTTGTTCAGAATATTACTTATTACCTACCCCCGCCGTTTTAAAAGAAATTAAGTTGCAATGTAAACATAACTTGAATAAACCGAGAAAAAACATATACACTTGTATTTTTTTAAGTGTAATTTCTTATTTTCAGCTTGAAAAAAAAGTGTGTGGTGTTTAATATTGACAACAGTAAGTATAACTTGAAAAATACGTGCTTGTAATATGCTATCCTAACTTTCAAAGGACAGTCTCGCTTCCTTTCATTCAAAATGTATTGACTATACACCTAAAGTACTTGCATGACGTATATTCAAACAGACCACCCTGAAATATTCATTATTCTGTAAGCTCATATTCAAACAGACCTCCTTAAAATATGTTTAGTGTTTCGCCTTTTTTGACATATATTCATTTTTCTGTAAGCTTATAGTACTTGTAATATAAAGCATGGTGTTCATATTCAAACAGACTGCCCTGAAATATTGTGATTTGCCTTTTTTTAACATTAAATGCACTACGAATTGATAATTGTTGAAGGCATTTTTGGATCGTTCGGTCTTTGTATGATGCGTGTACAGGGACTGCATAACCCAGCCGATCGGTCCATCACTCAGGTATACGTATTTGAATGGTGCTTTTTATAGATATAATTTTGATACAATGTATTTAAGTATAAAAACCTGKTCTGAGACGKTATAAGTTTAATTGACGACCCGTGTTTTGTTGAAATAGTTCGATGAGCATGTTTGCGGAAAATMTTATTCTTGCAAGTGAATTAAAGCGAGTATTTGACGGCTAGTGCATTTTGAGTGTCGGTAACTACATAATGCGGTCGGTCGGTCGGTCACGCAGGTAGACGCTTTTAAATGGTGTTTTATACGCATAATTTTTTTTATACGTTACAGTTAAGTAGAAAAAAACCTGACCTAACACTAGATGAGTTTAATTGACGGTGCGTTTTTTTTTATTATTATTATTGAATTAGTTAGATGGGCACGTTTGCGGAATAATGTTATTCATTTCAAGTGGATTAAAGAGAGTWTTCGATGGGTAGAGTTTTTTTTTTTTTGGGTACTATATYACTCTGTTGACGCTTCCACAGAGGTATATTTTAACGCTGACAGCCGATAATAATCCTCATACACACACACTTCCGGTTGTAAACTTTTACTCTCTGGAAGGTGTTTGAGCTCGCCTTTTTTCTTTTCTTGAATTTTGGATATGAACAAAAGACCGCACATAGAGTTACAGAATGACACCAATAACATAAAATTCAACTAAAAGTTTGTTAAGCAAAACCAAAATCGTTTAGTGTTAAACAAAATGACAGCTAATGTTGCTTTTTTCAAATCAAAAGGTTTTTATTCATGATCTGTTTGCAGAAAGCTTGTATTTAAGAGTTGTAGCTATGCCTTTAAACTAAGACAGTATCAATGCTATTGTTAGGTTCGAATAGAAGTATATATTCCTTTAAACAACACTAGGTATTGATTGAAGCCTTATACGATCTATTTCAATAGATTGTTATCGTTTTATTAGTTTCCTTTAATTTAAGAATGTAATTATATAGCATTGTTTTTTTTCTACGGAACAGATAACCCTGAAATATTTTAGTGCTTACCCTGGAATACATTATTCAATAATTATAAAGGTGATGCATTCCTCATTTATTAGGTATCTTAAATTAAGCTTTTGTCGTATGTCGGAGGCAGGTAGAAAGTCACGTCTTAGGGTCGCCCGCCCTGTCATATCGCTCAGATTTAGGTGTACACAATTGCATTAGCACGCTGTTTTTATACATATAATTTGTTACATTTAACTAGAGCATTGCTATTTGGATACGTTTTGTGCTAAACTTATCGTTAAGATGGGTTTGGAATACGTCTTCGAACACAAATTACTGAGCCAATTCATACTAAAATTAATTAATAATTCGTAAAAAACTAAGTTGTTTTTGTTTTTCTAAGAATTGTGCGGATATTATTAGATGCCGTGGTGGAAATCAATGTATAATACTTATGTACATGTGTATTTAGAAGTTATCAATTCTGAATAAGCAAGTATAACTTAACTACCAGTATGTAAAGTTCAACAATGAAAATTGAGTCTAATATAAAATCGAAGGCAGGTAGGAAGTCATCCGCTCTGTCGTATTGCTCTGATTCAGGTATACGCGATTGTGTTAGTATGATGTTTTATACATGCAATTTGTCACATTTAAGCATAGCATTGCTAATTGGAGATGTTTTATGTTAAACTTATCGCTAAGACGGGTTTGGAATACATCTTCGGACACAGATTTCCGAGTCCACCCATGCTAGATTAATTTAATAATATCGTTTTTTCTAAGAATTGTGGGTATTATTTGAAAACTTAAGGAGCATATGTGAAGCTTATGTAAATCAATGTGTGTAATACTCGAATGTTGGTATAAAGTTCTTTATATGCATGTGCAATTATACCTTATCTACCAATACGTAAAGTACAATAATGAAAAATTGAGTTAATTCCCAATCTGAAATTCTGAAATCATTAAGTGATTGCAAATATGTGATATTCTTGGCTTTTATTAGACAGAATGTTCGATAGGCAAATGTACTTAAATACTTGAAAAACAGTTTATCTTAAAGCGTTGTATCGAATTTTTAAATACTATAGGCGTGAAATCACGACAATTTAACCAATAGTAAGAAAAAAAACTGAAGTATTTGAAGAACCTCATTAATGAGTTTTTTCTTTAAATAGTCGGGGTCAGCCATCTTATGCTGAATAGTGGACTGTCTCCCATATTTGGATCACATAAGAGTTATGTTTGTGTTTGAAGCCGTTATTACAGAATATCGAATAATCGATATCATATTATGTAGAGTTCAAAATAGCTTATAATTATTACGAGTTCGGGTGTTTAAAGATACAAGAAGGTGACCTTGTCATCGCAAGAGTTCATCACAGCATTCCGCTGAGGATATTGGCGTTATTAAACATTTAATCGAGAAGTATAATATGGATTCTTCTATCCGATAGCATATACCACATCCGGAGCTCAAAAGACTTATAATTTTTACGATTTGGGGTGTTGAGGAGATAAAAAAAATGCGAATCAATGCTCGATGTGTGGTATTCCATCTCTTTATTGTAATATAATATGACGATATATAATTTAAAAAAAAACTGTTGAATAGAGAAAAAACAGAGACTATAGAACAATAACGTATGGTAGGTGAGTGATACATATTTTATTGCAATCAGGTAGAAGAATAACTTTGCTAAGGTTATCGAATAGCAGGCGGTCTCTCATAACTTAAAAGTATATGTCATATTTCCGTTGGTTAAGAATATTGTTCACGGTCGATATAACTTTGGCGTCTCAAAGATGGAAGCATGTAGAATTGTAAAACAGGTAGAAGAATAACATGTTGGATGGTTTAATGGAGGGTAGATGATATGATTTTGTTAGCATTACGAGGGTTCTCCATAGGTATATGTTATCTATTGTGTGATGAGGTTATGTTTTTACTGAATGGATAATATGCTCACAGAAAAGGTTCTGAGAATTGCACTTCTGTATTTGATGACCATGATAGAACACTAGGGAATAGTGCAAAATCCATCAGAGTGTCTGGTAAAGATAAAAGTTGATTTATAGCCGGTCTCCCATGACTTAGCATCTTTTTGCTGGTTAAAAACATTGATCATGGCTTATTTAATGTGGAGGTCTCTCATAAATGTTATCTTTTGTTGTAAGCATTCAGAACAAGAACTTGTGATTTTTACGAATGCAGGCTGTAAAATAGAGGTTATTTAAACCAGATTCATTCGAATCTTGGCATTCTCCCGTTGGATTTGAACTGTGCGGTTGTGTATGATAGACTCCTTTGTTCAAGAAAGCAATAAGGGTATGTAATTTCTCTTTCTTCAAGAATAAATTTTTCCATTTTGCAACTTTTCAGATCGGGCTAGTACCTACTTAGTAAAATACGAAATTTTTCCTCCCCATATCAAATAAAATGAGAGCTTGTGATATAAGGCTATAATAATAAGAATTCTCATTATGTAAAATTTTAACTAGTGTGCTAATTTGATCAATATCTTAACAAAATGCGATAATAGATAGTTTTTTATTTAAAATAAAGTAGTTGCATGCGGTATAGCAGAAATGGGACAGCTTATATAAATAAAAACTATAGCACAAGATATTACATCACTCCCAAGTGAAAATAGGAACTATATAGCGCACGAACAGTATAATGGGTGTCTCCCTCAAGTTAGGGTTCAAAAGGGTTGCTGCGGGTGGTCTGTTATGCTTTAGGGAGCAAGGAGGCAGATCTTGTATTTTCTTGAAGACAGGTAGAACCGTGACAGATGTTTTGACGTTGGGTTGCGGGCAGGTAGAAAAATACTTTGCATGTGTAGGGGTTTGCTTAAGATTATTTAAACCAGATTCGGAGTTTGGTATTCTTCTGTTCGTTGGTGCTGCGCTTGTGTATTTGATGTATGATGGACTGGGTGATTTAACGTCGGTCTCACATATGTTCTTTTGTTACAACCAATTTAACGCGGGTTCTCAATGTAAGGTCGAGGGCAGATGTTCTTTTGTTGCAGGCAATTTAACGCGGATTCTCAATGGGGGGTCTATCTAAAAGGGGCAGATGTTCTTTTGTTGCAAGCGAGGGTGCTCGATGGGGGGTCTTATTTTGTTGCAGGCTGTCATTGGGTGGTCTGTCCTTTGTTGAACTGCAGTGAAATGGAGGGGGGGGGGGCTCCATAATTACCCTATTAATTAATCAAAATCGCTATTAACTATTATTACCCTAATTAAAACCGCTAATTATCCTCAATCAATCAAAAACCGCTAATCATCCTAATCAATCAATCAAAACCGCGAATTACGCTAATTAAAACCGCAAATCATCCTAATCAATCAAAACCGCGAATTACGCCAATTAAAACCGCGAATCATCCTTATCAAAACTACGAATCACGCTAATTAAACCGCGGATCACCCTAATTATCATAATCAATCGATTAAAACCGCTAATTATGCTGATCAATCAGTCAAAACCGCGAATCTCGCTAAATATCCTTATCAAACCGCGAATCACACTAATTAAAACCGCTGATCACCCTAATCAATCAATTAAAACCGAGAATCGCCCTAATTAAAACAGCAAATCATGCTAATTTAATCCGATAATTATCATAATTAATAAATTAAACTGCTAATTAACCTTATCAAACTGCTAATCAAGCCGCTAATTACCCTAATCTAAACCGCGAATCACCATAATCAAACTCTAATCAAACAGCTAATTACCATAATCAAATCCCTAATTACCCTAATCAAACTGCTAATTACCCCAATCAAATCGTTAATTACCCTAATTAATTAATTAATCAGAATCACTAATTACCCCAATCAAACTGCTAATTACCCTAATCAAATTATTAATTACCCTAATCAAACGGCTAATTGTCCTAATCAATCAATTAAACCGCGAATCACCCTAATTAAAACCACGAATCAACTTAATCAATCAATCAAAACCGCGAATTACGCTAATTAGACCCTCTAATTATGCTAATCAATCAATTAAAACCGTCAATTATGCTAATCAAAACTCTAATTACCCTAATCAAACAGACAATTACTTTAATTAAAGTCTAATTACTCTAATCAAAGCTCTAATTACCCTAATCAAACAGGCAATTACTTAAATCAAAGTCTAATTACCCTAATCAAACAGCCAATAACTTTAATCAAAACTTTAATTATCCTAATTACAACCTCTAATTATCCTAATCAATCAATTAATCCGCCAATTACCCTAATTAAACAGCTAATTAACTTAATTAACCGCTAATTACCCCTAATTAATATGCAAATATGCAAATTAGGGCTCAGAACGACCCTAATTAAGCTGATAATTCATCTAATCAAACTATTAATTAACCTAATTAATTAATCATAATCACTAATTACCCTAATCAAACTATTAATTACCCTAATTAATTATTCAGAATCACTAATTACTCCAATCAAACTGCTAATCACCCTAATCAAACTATTAATTACCCTAATCAAACCGTTAATTACCCTAATCAAACTGTTAATTATCCCAATCAAACTGCTAATTACCCTTACCAAACTACTAATTACCCTAATTAGTTCATCAAAATCGCTAATTACCCATTGTCTTAATTAATTACCCATTGTTTTAATTAATTACCCATTGTCTTAATTAATTAATTACCCATTGTTTTAATTACCCTAATTAATKTGCAAATKTGCAAATTAGGGCTCAGAACGGCGCTTTTCCCCTACTCGTMTAGATGATGGATTTTCTGCCCTTGATAATATCACATGCTGGAATGTACCCTTTGTACATAATACCTATCTTAGCACTGATAATATAAACATAATAAGCTTAAGGCATTTTTCGTGTAGGAAATAAATAAACCCTAAAAGTGCCAGATCGATAGTGTTCTAATAGTACTAAAATATGAAACGCCTGAGACATGATGCAGATAACTCGAACGATTGGAACGACTGCATCGTCATAACTGACAGACTTCCTCTCTTGTAGCAGCGCTAGGTGCAGACTAGCAACATCTTTGTTCCAACATCTTACAGAGCCGAACAATGGAAAGAAAGGGGAGCAGCAAACGGAATTAATGACTTCGAACCGTGAGGGAGGGGCACGGACAGCATGAGTGATGACGTAGTGTGAGGGGAGTAATTTCACGTGTTTAGTTTAAGCTTCCTTCACGTTTATATCCGGGATTATCCCTATTTCGTTTCGGGATGAGATTGTTAGGTCACTTATCACCCAAAAGTGTATAAACTGAAAACGTCAGAATGAAATCAAGGTTGCTCACTTAGCGAAGAATTAAGTACTAATTTTTGTATACGCAAACACTTTTATTAATGCAGCATAAACAGTTTTGTTTTCCCCTTAACCCACTCCACAACTCTTAAACTCTAGTACACTTATGTTTGTTATAAAAGGTAGAGGTGTGACAATACAGAATACACTACCTAACTTGCTTATGACCTTAATGGTATTGGGATATAGGCTGACAAATCACTGAATTCTAAGTTACCTCTAAAAGAACCATACTGTTTTTTCTTATCTAGTTTAGGTTAGACAAACGTAGGACCTAATCATGGGAATCATGGCTCAAATTAACATGAGTTAGCACGTCAAATATATAATAAATACAGCCAATGGACGAAACTCAGACATATCTATATTTGATAGGTTTACTACAATTATCAGAAAATTGCCTGCATATCTACATAATAGTAACGACTTGATCAGAAAAGCTTAGAACTAAAATAAGACAAGCAGCTAAAAATCTAAAAGAGCTCAATATACGATTCCTATCTTTAGGCCTGCCAGCAAATCTGATTATTACAGAAAAATATTCTAATGCTACTATTAAATGGAAATAGTATACTTCAAACAGCAAAACCTGATTTACTCAATATAAAATCAACGAAGAATATTCAGCTAGTGCTCCAACGCACTTTGATAAATATATTTAAAAGGACTAGTATTCAAAATAATAGCCAAACGTAACTTAGTTTACGTAACGCAGTGCAAACTTCTGCAGAACCGGTTCACAGAAAAGTTAAATATTTGGAGATGGGTATATCTGGCGTACAACTTGAGTAACCAAAATATAGAGCCAGGCGTTCACAACAAAACACTTGAACTATTGATAATTGAAAATGTTTATACTTATTTTTCTAAACTAAGAACAAAACGGTTACTTCATACTGGTGTAGAACTTTAAATATATAACCAAGGTGGTTCGCAGAAATTGTTAATTTCTTTCTGCAAATTATAGCACATAGTTTTTAATAAATCGCAACCTTTATCGATAGTAGATCATCCTCCAGATGACTTTCCTTTTGTGCAAGTTTCATGAAGTTATTTGAAACGCTTTATTTTTTATTCGTTTAATATTGCCTATGGCAATCTGAAGAAATAAAATTTTAATCAGAACTACCCGTCAGTTTTTATGTTGTTCCCAAGTGCCCAACGACAAATGATTTTAGTTGTAATCTGGCTCAGACTGTCCCATCAACAGTCTTCACTAGCATTGAGTTACAAACTTTGTACTTTATGCATAGATGACTTCCCTTAGATTAGAATTAATCAACTTACCTAACCTTACCCGTAACATCTGCGACTACTTGTATGTACATAGCTTTTCTAAAAAGTAAAGTAAAATCAACTCACTAATCAAACCCTTACCGTAAATGACGGTTAGTATCTGAAGCACAAAATGATTAATTGAAGTGTTAAGTATTTAAAGAAATGATATTTTAATATCAGGACAGGTCGTAAACAATGCAGAGCCTTGAGAAAGAATCTTATCATTCATAACAAATAAAACTTCTACAAGTTTTTGTTTGGATCAGATATCAATAGAATTTACCTGTGATCGCCGAAGCAGCAACCCTTACTTTATGGGAGAAAAAACTTTTAATGCCCTCGAGGTTAAACATCGCGTGCCTTTCTTAAGGTCAACAAAAGCATAGACGCCAGCATTTTCTCCCTTATCGGATTAGAGTACAAGAAGACGACTTATGTATTTCTGTATTCATGGTATGAAAGCAAGGCTAGAAACCAGCGAGGCGTAAATAAATCCTGAAAGGAGGGACAAAAAGGGTATTTTTATTATGTTGGCGAGAAAAAGTTTCTAGGACATTCCCTCTCTTAATTATTTCAGGTAAGCAAGCATTCATGTGTGCAATAAGTGTCTTGAATACATTTTTTTATTTAAGTAAAGGAATTTTACAACAAATCCATGGATTTCGATGTGACTTATGAAATTAATGATAAAAAGCTTCAGCTTCAGTTGTTTTAACATGGTGTTTTATAGACACAGTGTACAATTTATTGCAATAGTTATTTACGACGATGGTTTTTAACGTATAGCGTTTAAATAAAAGTATTGTTAAATGATAGCAGCCAACTCAACTTGTAAGTGAAAATGAAGAATCATGTATGTCTACATCTGGAAAGACTGTGGGTGAAAAAATACCAAAATGCATGTAAGGCTTGTTTTTTTAAAATAAAAATGAGTATTACACTTTTATAAATGCAGAATGACATGCACACACAAATTTACTAACCAAGAAAAGATCTGATAATCGCAAAATATGATAGCAAACCAAAAAAAATAACACGATACGTTTAATGGAAACAAAACTCATCTCAAAATGTCGCAAACGTGCAACAGACGTAAGCATCGCTAACCCAAAATCTGTATCTTTTCAGTACTTTATTAAAAACAATCACATAACGTGTTTTAGTATGCAGAGTCATTTATAAATTTGCAAGCGATCACATTTTCGTGTAGTGTTTGATAATGTTACTTAATAACGAAGAATTTCCTAAATACATGCATGGTAATGAGGTTGGTCGGCAATTAAAAAGAATTTAGGCTTAAAATAAAAATGCGGATTGAATCATTTCCTTGTGAAATGTCACATTACATGTTTCGAAGTTGGACATGAAGTTTATATTTGCACTTTTCATTAAGTTAATTTAATATGAATTTTACCTTAAATGATGAAAATTATTCGATAAATTTGAAGTAATACAGGCAGATGTGTATAATGTCAATTTGTTTTGACTATACGCGAAATTGTCCCTGAACCTGTGCAAGAAATATTTTACTGTATGGTATTTTAGTTTCATTTTTTTAAATCCACAATCTAAAATCTATCATGAGGGCCAACCTTGAAAGGTTCCAATAAAATATGTTAAAATACCTCCAATTCGCGCTTACTCGTTTTTGCAATTTGATAGGTATTTTGGAATTGCGAAAACAAGCATTAAGAGATACGATCGTTGATAGGTTCTCCAAGAATATGAGGCAATGAATAAAGACGTCGAAAGGAATACCATTTACTATAAAGATTTAAAGGTATTTGGTTACAAGGACATTCTGGATTTTAAGAGTTGGTGGCTGCATTAGGAAATAAAAATGTGTAAAATGGTCACTTCCAAGTTACATTAAATGCTTAGAATTTATAAATGGATGTATTTTTTATTTCTTTGAATTATTTCTGAACCAGTACCGATTAATAGGAATAGAATGGTTGATATAAACAAATAACGAAATATATACCGGAATGTATACATATGGACGAAGAACAGCTAGAGTTCTATTCATAACATCCTGGCGAGCCGCAAACGTAGGCGACGGTGATGATAATAGTCTCCATGTAAAAGTATATGTAGTTTTTGTTCACTAAAATATGCTTTACCATATCAAAGTGCTGTATTCTTTTGCAATTATTGCCAATACCTTTATAGATATTTACATTGAAATTAATAACAGTATACAAGTCCATTCTCGTTTTTTTTTATGAATGAATAATGTATGAACCAAATCTTTGACTTTTAATTTAAGGAATGTTAAAATGATACACTAAAACTTTTATATGGACACCGAACCTGAAGAAACATAATACACAAAATATACAGTTTTTTACTTACCTAAAGCTTCAACATTTACACCTATCTTGTTCATGATCTCACGTATTTAACTTAATTATCGGTCCTATTAAATTAAACTCCTTTTATTTTTATGCCAAGCTTCCAATTTTCCGATGCATTTTTGTTTTGCTCTTAGTGCAAAATTTAGTTAGGTCTATTGTCGGCCCTGGAAAATGAGGCAAGGTTCTTCGAATTTCTACCTTATTAAATTTTGATCTTTCTTAAATAATTCTACAATAGATCAGAAACGTTGGAAAAGTATGCTAGTTTTTGCGGAATCTCCTTACAGCATACCCCTTAGCATTAGAGGATAATAGGTCCTGTATTTATACAAGTTAATAAATAAATGAAGTTAATAGGAGATAACGGTAAGATTTTATATCCAGTATTTGATCCGTCAAACCCATTAAACGAAATTCTTCTAGTTTGTGTATCTATAGAATATAGAATAATAGAAAGGTACAAAAACTAATTCGCACACGATATTATGATCACCATCGCAGCAAAAAATCTCGCGATTCAACGACCAAAACCATCGCGTAACTTACTTTTTCTGTGCTAATGAAAATATTAATAGTAAATTGCATTCTGAGTTTATTGCGGACGTCCCAGTAGCTAAAACACAAGATATCTTGTTTTACACTACCGCCGACTTGTTATATGTATGCAGGTATGTATGTTGTTCGATTGAATATTAGTTTTACTTTCTTCTGGAGGGAAAATGAAACTTGTCTGGTGATAAGTATTACCTGTTTTGGATAGCCATGTTATCTAATTAAAAACATTTGCTTGGGATTTCAGAGATTGTTTTTAATATGACCGAAATATTAATCTTAAGCGTGTGTATGTGGAGTTAAATTGTGACAAGGTTTTAAGTGGTATTAATTTTTAAGTAGCGCAAATGAAGCAAAGGGTTGAAACTTCTAAATTGATTGCACTTCTTACGTAATGACGTTATTGTAAGAAATCCTTAAAGCTGTCACAAAATAGCGCCGCATTACGGTAATGCTGGGGCTTTCACAACTGTTTAACATAATATGAATGAGATGATGAATTTTTGTAATTTCATGTTCCCCAAGTCCAACTGTTCAATCCATACAGTCCTTGGCCTGTCAGCGACTAACGTATCTCCTGATTGATTTCAGAAACCAACGGCGACCCTGGGGACGATCTTAACGAGCTGAGCGCCTCATTCCCCCCGCTGGAAGGCCCAGCAGTGCAGTTTGTGACGGAAAACAGCACCGTTGTTACGTCGCAAACCGGATCCACTGCGCTGGTACCGTGCGTCGTCGTTAATACGGGTGATGGCATGGTAAGTTCATTGATGTAGAAGAGATTTTCTCGCATTTGTCTGGCGTGGCGTGTGGAAAAAAGGAGATGCAGGCTGTTGGAGGCTTGCGTCACAAGCTGTTTGAAAGACACTGATTACTATTTTCCAGTTATTATTTATTATACAGACATAGTAGACTGCATAAACAACCTTTATTCAGAAGATTATTTATTTAACATTTGACGTTGATGCTGCCGTTTTACCTTACGTTACAAAATAAATCACACATGTTCCATACATATATGTATTTGAAAAGTACCTATTTTTTCGTTCCCGTTTGCCGTTTGGCGTTCGAATATGGCCAAGCCTAGCTATAGGCTTTTCAAATTAAGATCGCAGTACTACCGTGACAGTAGCTTAACCATCCACTCTGAATAATGGCAATAGCCGTCAGTTAGAATATACGTTTTTAACCAGACTTACAGCCAAAGTTAAAACAAGTTATCATGAGGTCGTGACGATTCTTGTTCTCTGAATACTTAAAATGACGGCCCTTGTTTATATGGGACCTACCTAACGGTTAAATTTACTGAAATTCAAAGTTTTCCAGTTGTAATGGTAATTGCCGAATTATGATAAAATTTTCTCGCTTACTTAAATTACCTCGGTGGTAATCAAAATTCAAGATTATATAACTTCTTTTAAATATTGCTTTACCTGAAGCAGATCATTCGTAATATTTACTTAAAAATGTTATTAAACCTGCTAGTGATGTTCCAGTCATAACAGTTGTATTACTTTTATACTGAGATTAAAATTTTTTGTACAGTCAACAATGACACGAACATTTGGAAATGGTTCTCAATATTTTGGCATATTTTTCTGATTCTCTGACAAAGCGGATAGCGGATTTCAGTGCAGCAGATAAAACATTTTTAATACGTAATTTGAACATAGATGAACTTTTTAATTGTAAGCTTATGAACCCTCTCATCTTTATAAAAGGTGCCAACAGCCTTGATACTCTATAATTTGTAATCATATATATGTGCTAATACAGAAGTATAACGTCGTTGTCACCGCTCTACATGAAGCTACATACTCTTTTTCTATTAAAACGTCATAGCTTACCAAATATTGCATCTGATAGGTCATGTTTCTAATTACAGATATTTTTTTTCATTCTCTGCAATACTGCATGTACATTGGGTATTTATGGGTGGAAACACTCCCGCATTACTATTAGAAGCTCTCCTAGATGTGTTTACCAGATTACTGGTTTCTGAAAGTGACAACTAACAGCGGAACGCTTTTTAGACTGTACCAGAGCATATACTGCGCTGTGCTCACCTTATACAAACACACTGCCAATCATGATTTGTGCATCAAAGCGCTGTTATATAATTACATCCACATCCCCGAAGAAGATGCTGACAAAAGCATCTCACGTTCCAACTTGCAGCTTGGATGCTCGGGCCTAGGACAGTTAGTCGTTAACGAGTCCTCTTGGGTACTACACCCTGCGACCATAACGATCGGTTATAATTAATTATTAATTAATAAGTAATTATCAATACTATTGTAAACTTTACTGTTAAAACAAACTTTTTTAAAAACGCGTTCTCGTGTTGGATAAACGTAACTATATAGAATGTCAGATTATCATTAACCTATACAAAATAACCTCACATTAACTAACACAACGTTGCTCTCGTTCTCCACATATTTTCAATATATACTTTATTGGATACTACTATTTAATTCATGTATTAATTAGTATTTAAACAACGGGTCATTTCGTAAATCCTACCGCTGTTTTCAAATCCCTCTTATGACGCGTAGGGTGTCACATAATTTAACAGAAGTGAAATTAACAAACGGAATCGCTTAAGTCACCCCCAACTTGAGTGTACATATTAGAACTCTCAAGCCTTGATTTCCTGGTGAACCTAATTAACAGTAAGCATAGAAATAGACGTTATAAGCGTAACGGAAGAGGCGAAAGCTTGMATAGTAGACATCTTTACAGAGAAGTGTAAACATATTCTCGGAAAACTAACAACCAATTAATAATATTTTTGTTCCGTTTGGATAATCCAGGTGTTCTTTATCTCAAGTAGAAATGAACGCAGCTATATTATAATAATGCACATTCTAGCTTTTTCTGGTCCGTAATTTTGCTTGTCGAACATTTACATCACGAACAATAATTAAAACACACGATATACAGGGTCCGCCACCTAAAACTCCCCAGCCTCGTAATTTCTTTATTTTTTTTATGTACAAACTTAAGTTTTATGTCAAATTGTAGGTCTTTTTAAACTCTTTAAAGATAGCTTAGTGGGTATCCAAAAAACTTTTTGTAGATTATTATATTTTTTTATTCAAAGTTAATTTTTGTAAATATTTTTAAACCCTACCCCGCATAATAAATATTACATCATAGTTGAATGCCAACTTTTGTCTTCTTCAATTTGCATCATTACCATGTATGCGTAATTTTTACTCCTTAGTGAAAAATAAGAAAAACTAGTCGCCGCCATGTTCTTTAAATATGGTTGTTCAGAATCTTTAAGTGTTAGTTTAGTAGCTTATTACGGTACAAATTGTGCCTACATACCCATCGCTGCACATAAAACCCCAAAATTTAAAGTAACTTTTAAATAAATCAAGTACAAAGTTCGTTCTAAAGAGAGAGAGGCTAGATGATGAACCCCTGCGACGAGGCTAGTGCGCGATCTAGAAAACCAAACTAGCCTCATCGCAGGGTTTCGATTTCTAGCCTCTCTCTCTTTAGAGCGAACTTTGTACTTGATTTATTTAAAAGTTACTTTAAATTTTGGTGTTTTGTGTGCAGCGATGGGTATGTAGGCATAGTTTGTACCATAATAAGCTACTATACTAACACTTAAAAAAATGTGAACAGAACATGGCGGCGATTAGTTTTTCTTGTTTTTCACCAAGAAGGAGTATAAATTGCGCATACATGGTAATGACACAAACTGAAGAAGACAAAAATCGGCATCCAACTATGAAGCAATATTTATTATACGGGGTAAGGTTAAAAAATAATTGCAAAAATTAACTTTATTTGCAAAATATCACAATCTGCAAAAAAAAATTTGGACACTCACTATGCTGTTTTTAAAGAGTTCAAAAGGCCTATAATTTGACATATAATTAATGTTGTACCTAAAAAAACAAAGAAAATACGAGCCTGGGGAGTTTTAGGTGGCGGACCTTGTATATATCGCACTCGGACAGACAAATTTCGAGTCTGCAATCTTTTACTACCCCCATCACCTTGATTATTTCTATTTTCATGTTACCTATAAAGAAATAGCCGAACGACGGATACCACTTTTTGCGGGTATCTTTATTTTCTCTCGACCACATCGTATGAAGCACCGTTCGGGACCAGAATGATCTTACATAAATAATGCAGTTTTTGTGCACTTATTAAATATTACTATTATTTATTAAAACTTTTTCGGGTAAAAATATTTTTATAAAACTTTTGCCTAAAAAAATTAAAACAAAGTTAATAAAGTTAAACATAAACCTGTAAAAACACTCTCAAAGATTCTACTATTAAACAATAATACTTTTATAAATCACTTTTCATTTTTGTTATTCTAATAATACAAAGATGGCGTTCGAAACTGATATCTGTATACCGCCGCTACGAGTCGTTAGATCGAAAGGATGTGTTGACCAGCTGCACGCATTTTCAAATAATACGGGGCATTACAGAAACTATCCGAAGATGTTCTTATCTTGTGTCATAATAGTAGCCGGACCACCCATCGTAGGGTCCTAAAGCGAGCCGCTCAAATATATGAAGGCTTTTCCCACAAGTATGAGAACGTTTTGAGCGTAGTTATCTACCACTAGAGCTTCAACGTCATCTTTAACCAAATCCATCTTCAGATGAATGTTGACTTTTCCTACTGCCATAGCCATTGATGACACATGTGGTTGGATATACTTCTAATCCCAACTAATAAATTACACCCTTTCTTACGATGACCCCAGTACAACCTGAATATTCATAACCACAAAACCTCAAACCATTTACTTCACAGTCTACAAAGTAACGAGCTACGTGCTTGCTATCACCATTCTTCAAGTTTGGTTCCAATGACGTGGCTGCTCGCGGGCAATCCGATGTCACATGGTGTAACATTTTACACTTGTTGCACTTCCTTTTTAGCTTCTAGCAGTGATGGGAGAAATCTCCAAATTCGAAATAGATAAAACACCTTATTGCTTTATTGGGAAGTTTTTTCCTTGGCAGCACTTAGCACTTCATGAAATTGCGCGAATTCGTTGCCTATATGGATGACTTCGTCCTGACTTAAATATGCCCTTAATATTAGTGCTTGGCGATTCGATGTTAAGTGGACGGTTGGACAGCATTCTCTCATGGGCCGGCGCCGGCGCCTTTTTGTCGCTGTGTCTAGGCCCAGAGTCTCACTACTTTCTGACTATGAACTGATGATAGTATCATGATTTGGATTATTTTCCATTATATGTACAAAAATTTTGTTACTTTCAACAAATCAACTAAATGAACCTGCTAAATAACGAAATGTTCGTTCGCTTCGCAATAATATACTTTTGACAAATCGACAAAAATCTAACAATTAAACTAACGAACGATTGCTTTTCTTCAAACAACCCATTAAAACAACCAAATGTTCGTTTCTTTTTTTCCACTGTTGCGTCACGCGGAAATGGCCGTCGAAAATTTCAATTTTCAGGCGCATAGTAAATCCAGCCGCTGCACTATAAAGAATTAAGACTATTCTTGGACCCAAAACACTTTTATTTATATTGACAATAATCTGCTACACACTACACCAGTCTGGCACTTCAAACGACCAACTACGACTGACTGCCCGAGTCCCGCGCACCACCTGCTTACGTTACCTGGAAAATCCCACGGCGTCGCTCCGTTTGTCATTACAAAATATTTTCTTGGTCTCATTTTAAATTTGTCGCACTAATAATTTTTTTGTCGATTTTAACACTTATTTAATGTTTTGGATAAATATAGGTTATATTTTGCAAGAAATAGTCTAAGGTTATAAATTTTCGAATTAATAAAAAGCTTATGATGCGCGGTAACATTTAGAACGTGTTTGTAGTAATTCTTGAAGAGATACTTTACCCTCGTGTATGTTTGAAAGAAAATATACAATATAAGAAACAAATTGATAATTGCTTATTACTTTCGATGCTGGGTGGAAACATATTACAACACGTTATGTATCAAGAATATGTAGAGGTCTTGTTATCCACTAATTACAAAATACCTGACTAAAGTTGTCATTTGGTATTAATATTTGCAAACAGTAATGTTGCCAATATTGTAAGGTCTAGGGTACAAAAATATTACAATATATAGAAGGTTTCGCCCATTTCACTACCAATAAAAAAACTTATTAGTTTACGGTTCATGGTTCTTGCCAAAGTGAAGTTACTATTACGGAGTTAAAGTAATAAAAAGTTAACATGAAAAAATGAATAGGAACTTGATTTTAAGTAAAACAAAAAATACCATATCTGAAATTGTTAGCAAATAGTTAGCAACTACAACACTACATGAGGACCCTTAAAGATCATACGAAGATCTGCAAAAACGTAAAAATCACATTAGTATGCACAGCTGATTGAAAAAACTAAACAGAACAATCAGGACTCAACTCCAAGAAATAAAGCTAAATTTGATGGCCTAGACGTTAGTAATTATCCAAAGAAAGCTAGTTGCCGCAAACGTAGGTATACAATACAAGACCTTGGAAAAAATTTCTCGATAAAGTATAGCTGCCCGACCTTTGCACGTATTCACTTGAAATGAACAGTGAACGGTTTGAGAAGGTAATTTTACTTCCACARCCAACGGATGGGAAGTATTGTATCGCGAAAAAAAATTTCAAACATTTTTATTTGCTCATTTACTTTAAAATGGTCGAAAACGCAAATAAACCAAAATTTGAGCAAAAACAAATTTCTTGTCTGTGTGTCTGTGGTTTTGTTTGTATACACGATAACTTTCGAAAGACTTAATATATGAACTTGAAATTTGGCAACCGTATAAATCTCAACTACCCAAAGCGACCTATTGTTTGTAGGGTAAGTAGGATATCGGGAAGTGTCAAAATTGGGGGGGGGGTAAATACCCTTTTTGCAAATTTTTATTTTTTTATATTTTTTTCATTTTAGTATGTGATTAGTAGTATAACTGTGAGTATTATTGGCTCTTATAAATTTTCGGTGCAGCAAACTGTTTAAAAGATATTAGCAAAAAAGCGTCACTTAAAGAAAACAGTTTTTCCTAAATATCTCCAAATATATTTAATATATTCAAAAAATGAAAATGCCATCCTATAGGAAATAAAATTTCTCATAAAAATGTCTTAGAAAATTTATTCAAAATTTTGACATTTTCGAAATATTTCCAAAAAAACTTATTTTGGTCCCTGCTCGTACGATTTTTTTTTAAATTCTGGTATTATATAGAAAATCAAATTTCTGATCAGGAAGCACTCTTCTAATTTTTTTTGTTAAGTTAATAATTTTAGAGCTATTTGAAAAAAACCTGTTTTAAAATTTATATATTTTTGCTAAGATCACGAGGACATTGTCTTAGAAAAAATGAGTTGAGAGACAAAATGCTCAGAACCGGATTACTAATCGTACAGTATGTATAAGAAATAAAAACGTAAATGTTATTTTGACAATTGGATGTGGAAGTATTGATTCAATTTGCAGCGGTTTTTAGCGACGAAACTCGGACGAAATGCGCCAGTGAGTGTGAATGTGTTATACCCGTTGCAGACCATTGTCAGGGAAGCATATTTTCATATGATCTGTTTTAGTGCAAATGCAAAGTGATGGTGTCATGGATGGATGACATGCAAGGATGCGCTTTAAGAGACAATGCTTCCTTCAACCCCAACAAAATATTAGTGAACAAGGAAGTGTTGGCGAACAAAATCACAGATGTTTAGAACAGCATACAAGCTTCTCAATGACTACAGGATGTGTCAAAATTATTGCTGGTAGTGGATATCTCATATTTTGTTGTTTTATTTATCTCCTAGTTTTTAATGTTGTCGATAGCTTCTGTCCGTTTGTTATATAACAATTGTAAATACGAAAATACCGAAAGACGGTTACGATCATACAAAACTATTTATATAATACTAACTATAATATACAGTGAAAGTTAATTACTGCCTGAATTCAGTTTTTATGAACATGTATGATATTTTTAATGGGTTTACAGGCATACGAAGAAATGAAAAAGTATTGCCAGCCTTGACTAGTGTTCAAAAGGTCCTGAATTCAAATCTCGGTCAAGACTGGCAATACTTTTTCATTCCTTCATATGCCTGTAAACCCATTAAAAATATCATACATGTTCATACTAACTATAATGGTTTTCTTTTGGTGTCAATCTTTTTAATTTTTATAAATAACATCGGAATTGTTAATTGAAATTAAAATTGCTAAAAGCCTGCTTTTCACTGTTTTTTTTTACGAGATCTAGGTAGACCTAAAATAAAGAGTGATTGGTCGAAAGAATTCCTGCATGTTCCCTACAAATTAATCAAAATTCTGTATAGATCTTTCCCCACAACCCTTGGAGGAACATATAAAAAATCCTGATTTATGTCCACATGTTTGCGATCTGAGTTAATTATATACATAATTATATAACTAAACCTAAAACCATTATGTCATCTGTATCTTTGGAGTTGAATTTAATATCATTTTGTGCAATTCTCCAAACCACCGTAAGTACCACAAATATTATTAGCTGCGTTTTTTAAGCTATGAAGTGTAAACCTGCAATTTTCAAGCAAGTGCTCTAATCTGCATCCTATTATTCTGATGTATGGGGTAATGCGCCCCTCGGGTCCTCGGTTTAGGTCAACAATGAATTGACTAATTAGATTGCCTGCGTTATTAGGAGTTGCCTGGAGCTTGTACACATGGCTTAAATTGCCCTTGCTTGTTAATAGGTAAATATCTGTATTTCAAGATAAAACAAGGTAAATGCAAAGCTTGCACTGTTAGCTGGATGAAGAATTAGTGAAACGTTCGGGACAAAATTGGACACAAATGTTTGTGTCAAAGTTTAATAGCAAAATTTAATTACTGTAGTGGGATAAGATGTTACACAAAATCATGAATTGACACTATTCTACCTTTATAATTCTAATGTGATAATGGCAGGTTCCCAAAGGAAAACACTTAATTTTGTTTTTACTTACAGTTACTACTTATGATATTCGTTTTTTGCGCTAAGTACCTTTTTATGACTTACTTATCCCTACTCTTAATCTATGTTAAATGCTTACACTACACCTTCCTTGGAGAAGGAAAAAAATCTTTCTTACAGTGATTTTTTTTTGTACGGAAAAAGATTCCCTTTAAATTAACTTAATTAATTAACTGCGGTATAATTTAATTCTATTTTTATGAATTAACGTTTCTTTATTATTTTTCAACACTCTCACGTTAGGACTACAATCTTTAATTACCTCATAAGGTCCTTCGAAAGCTGTATTTAGTTTATAACCGGTTTCATTTTTTATTAATACTAAGTCACCTTTTTTATATTTCACTGGTTACACGTTCTTTGCATCATGTTTCATTTTTCGCACTTCTTACACTTAATTAAGTTTTTACGACCATCTTGCGCCATTTTTAATCTAAATTTCAATTCTAATGAAGAAATGGTACCTACTTTTCCAAATACTAATTCATAAGGCGTATATTTAGTTTCTGTATGCACAGTTGTATTGAAGGAAAAACACCAATAAGGAATCCAGGAGCTCCAGTTAAATGAACTATTCTCAATTATATTTCTTAAAAATGCTGCGCGGTGCCTATAAGTGGATTCAAGAGCACCAATACTTTCATGATGGTACGCGGTTGAATTCGGTTTTGTAATATTTAGTAATTTACACTTCAGCCGTAGTAAAAAACATGAATTCTGTTCCTTTATTAGTCGCCATTTCTATCTTACTGCCGTAAGTTAGAATAAAATTATTAACAAAGGCCCTTGCAACAGTTACTGTGTCGTGAGATTTAAAGGATATGCTTCGATATATTTGGATAACTCACATTGGAGCGAAATGATATATTGATAACCATCATCATCTCTATCAATCGATCCAACAAATAAAGTTTGGAATGATGTTGTAGCGGTTGTAGTAATTGTCATAGGTTCTTCTAGCATCAGACAATGTTTAGGTTGAGAGGTTAAGAAGTGATACTTTCTGAATCGTGGCTGCTGTCTGCTTACAGATGCGTCGTTAACGTTCATAATATGAAGATCATTGAAATAAAGCGTATTCATAAAAAAAAACGTCAAGCACGCATAGCTTTCTCTTTCTAAGGAAAACGTAGCGCCTGTCGCGATAAATTCGTATAATATGATGTATATTCATGTGACATTGGTACCGTTTCGTTTATTGCATTGATGAAAATAAGACGCCATTACTGCTACCTGTATAGAAGATAGCACTCGTTCACCACATAACACCGGATGCCGACCTCGACCTCGACCTCGATCTCAGTTTGTTACGGGTTAGAATCTCTCCTAGGGCATGGTTGTCGTACTTTCATCTTCAATTACGTAATTTAGTTTCATAAAAATGTGCCAAAAAAAGCAGGGTGAGAAAAATACCTCGTATCGACTCAAGTGATAGCAGTCCAGTTGCACCACCACTGCGACGTACTTTCAATACGACAAAAACCATCATTGGCTTAATTGAGCCGTTTTATCAATTAGCTCCCATTACTACTTTATACTACTTCTCCAGCTACTACTGCTACAATAAAATGAAATGCTAGCACTATATAAGTTTAGTTATTGTTTTGTAAAAAAAATCAGTAGACTTGCAACTTCATCCGGCAGTGCTTTAGGGGTTTGTTGCAATTACAATGCAATTCTTCACAGCGCAAGTAGAATTTAGTTTCTACAAAACAATAATAGAAAAGCTGCCACAAGATATCTTAATCTATTCAACGGTCAATGAAAGATTAAGGATTAAGTCAATAATGTTGATTCCTGACATTCGAAATATCGCGTTTCCACCACACATATTTTCAACTCGTACGTGTATTTATTCTACTAATACTTAACACTAATTGCAAGACCGCTCACATTTTACGCTGCGATATTAATTTGTAAAACGATTTATGGTGATACAAATTTGAGTACCTTGGTTAAACGTTACATATATGCAAGCCACGTGCTTGAAACCATTTAATTTGGACACTAAAACTCTAATGACTCAATTGCTCAAAGATACTTAAAAATTACAAATGCAAAGCTCACTATTTTGCTTTTGCAGATGTTCCCTTTTTTAATTACAACGTCCTCATTCCATTTTACTTTGACGTTGTGGTTCCTTGAACGAAACTCATGGGTAACTGATCCGACTGAATAACCACCTAATAGTCATCAACATTACTGTTTTTTTACAAAAAACGTCCTTATTTCTTTGAGTTTCAAATTTCTGTGGTAATACGTCGATTTCTGAGAATACTGATTTGAAAATTTGAATGTTCTGGAATGGACTCATGCGATTCAATTGATGGACAACAGCAGCAAAATTTTTACAGGATAAAATCTCACTTCAAATCCAGTCACGATATCCTGTTCGCATTGCCGCAGATAATATTCGAAACACGGGAATTACGTTTTTAACTAGGCTTGTCGGTTCTCTGTTACATTTATAGAAATTTTGGTACGTTTGTGCCTGCTTATGTGTCTAGGTTCCGATTACATGATTTTCTTTTTTGTATACTACTGAAATTATGTGGAATATTGAACAAAAGCTTCATAAGACTTATAGAAAAACGTAGCTAGATGGTAATTTGAATTAATTTCGAATTTTTGCATAACTAAATATTCAATTGAGTGCTGCATGTAAGCAGTATGTCCATTAAATTAAATGCAATAGTGTCTAGCTTTCTTCTTTTATAAGTTTCAAGTGTTGCTGTGGTCCAGTATACCTTCACGTGGTGTTAGCCGGAATTCTATGTGGGCAAGCTTATTATAAACGTATCGGTAATATCGGAGCCATCTCTAAATTGAATTTCGAGTTTTTTTCTAGGGACTGTCGTAATGTTTTTCTAAAGCCACTGTGTTACCAAACCTTTCTTGTAAGACCTGTAAGTTCCCTGACGTATAGAAGACAGTACCCTTCTGTATTGTGCTTACCAGTGGTGATGTCGCTGATGTTTGAAATTTCAGACCATTTGCTACATTGTCCAATTTTGTTAAAGCTTTTTAATCTGTTTCGCACAAATTAATTTATTCTAATACCAGAAATATCATATCCACCAAGCAAAATGGTCCAACTCATAAAAAGTAGGTGTCGTAATGTTATAAGTCTACATTTACTCAATTCCATTCTGGTGTTATCATGGTAGGGGTCAAATAGACACCCCCAAGGACACCCCATGTATATGGTTTGCGGGGCTTTTAACCAAACAGTTCCAGATATTTAACTTAATGAACTTCATAATGCATACCATCGGTATTTCTATATACGTAGGTATCTACAGACCGTAATCGCTTAGTTTTATTCTGCACAATTCCAAATGTTTCGCCAACGCTGCTGTATTTCACCTCGAGTACGTTGCTATAGTAATTAGAGTAGCACAAACACTACTCACTTTTTTAATATTGACGCAACACAGAAGAACTATGCCATGTATCCACCTAGAGCGTATTCATACGATACCCTGTTGTTTGAATTTAACATTCTTGCCCTTGATTTGCGTAGAAACCATGTGGGTGTTACTTTTTAGCATGGTTTGATATAATAGAGTATTGATTTTTCACGCGTTAATCAGAAAACCTAATTTTATAGCGTCTAGACTAGATCCTTGTTCTGAGCTCACCTTTTATGTTGAGCGAGCCCGTAGGTTAGGTACCTAGTATAATAAGATTTCAACACACATGGTATTCAGTATGTACTCATCATTAAGAACACTTGCTGACATTGTAAACCATAATTGCTGATTCTATTTTGTTATTGTTATAAGAAACTAATTATTTTAATCTAAAATGCAATATTTGAAGGAGTACTTAAATTAAATTGAGTAACTCAAACTATTCAAAAATAATTAAAAATTACAATAGAGTAGATGATTGTTTTTTACTGGTCTTACTACAAACTACATCATTATTATTTTCAACATCCATATGTGACGATAATACGTATCTCAATTTGTTATACAACAAAAGCAAAAGTTTAAGCAGTAGCCAAGCTCATCACAATATAGTAAACACAGCCATTTTGGTGTAGCAGGTCATTGTGAAGATTCCAAACAGAACAGCAGGGAATTTTTGCAGTTTACTTTAATATCTATACTGTATCTTTTAAAGTCACGTGTAATCTAAATACTGCGCATACGTGGTAGATAATTTAAACTGTACGCGGTATCCCGTTAAACGTAATTACAAAATCTTCATATTGTTAAACGTGCGTTAATCGTTAAACTCGCGTGTGCAGCTGTATGTTTTTGGTTTTAATTTTTACTGTTGTTAACAGACAAATAAGAGTAAAAGGGTATACCGCTGGTGAATAGTATTGAAGCAACCCACGGTACAGCATGCAGACGAAACACTTGGCGTTGAAGTAGTGTTGACAGAGCTTGTAATGCAAATATAATATAACAGAAAAGCAAAAGGTAATAGATCCCGTCAGAAAATAACATATTCATATTTTAGCTACAACCATTATTGGAAGGCGCACAAAACCACTATTAGTGAAAATCTTTGCTTACTCCGATATATACAAAAATTTTAAACTGAAAATAAACCATTCTATAAATGCACAACAAAAAACAAATCAAGTAATGAATCTAGTCTAAGAACAGCAGCACGCAGTCTACACAGTAAACTGTATTAGGTACTATTTAAATTACGTAATTTACTGGCTAATAAAATTTTCTATAGGAATGAACTATGATATTTATGTTTGWGGTACCTTTGATGATATAATAGATTTTTGCCGAAGAGTAATGAAATAATAGATCGCATTAAACAGGAGTAGATCTGTTACTGTAATAATGGCACTGGTAATCCTGCATCGCAGTAAATTGTTGAGTGAATAGAGCGAAAGGGATAGCAGTATTTCACCAAATGCAATCAATCAGATTGGAAAGAAATATTTGAACATGTCTAGAACGTATACTAACGGTCAGATAAATACTAATTTATGCGGATTTGTTTACCCAGGCCTACATATTGCCGATTGTCCAACTACAAGTAGCGATACCATAAACAATTATGCATCGACTAGCTTGCTTTCCTTATCACAGATAGGAAGAAGTCTCGCATTGCGTATTATCAATATCTGGAGCTAGCTGTATTTCATACGTTGCTTTTCAGTGCAGTCATGCTGATCTTGGGGAACATGTTTTACATACACACCATATATGTACATTTTGCTTGCTCACTGTTCATGCGCCTAGATAAATACCCATTTCTGAACAGTACACATCATGTTGCCGGATGATCTTTACGTTAATAGTCTCATTCTGTTCAAATGGAGGACATAGATGAGGGTGTACCGAAGTGGCGCCTGCAAAGCTCCAGATTATGACCGTCTGCGTCTGCACAGATGCTACAACTCAACTTTAATTGATAATTTATACGAACCCCATCCAGATAGCACTTCACGTTTTATGTAATGAAAGTAATACGTCGCACGCTTATACTGAGCGTAAAATCGGGATTCGTTTAGGAGTAGATAAAGGAGATGTTGAGTAAATATCAATAAAGTTTATATTAAAGGTAAAACGCTCTATCAGCTGAAATAGTAAAAGACAACTAGTGTAGTTATTTAATGCCTCCTCAAGATTATACTTTATTTAAGCAGACATAAAAATACACTGCCTGCAGTACTTTTGGTACCTATTACTTAAGCGAGCAGGTCTTCTCCTACGTTTACCGATCTCATTCGATTTAAGACCTTTGCCGCTGTAAAAACTTGGAATTGCTCCGGAAGGAGTTAACCTGAAAGTCAATTAACTGCACCGCTTTTTGTGTACGACCACTTGTAGCTCTGAAGCGGAAAATTGCCTTACTAAGTTGAAGATAAGCTGAAACGAGAGTAGCAAAAAGTTTTGCATGAGGGACTGTAGCATGGTCATTAATCGTGTAAAGATTTTAGTAGGCCGAATAATTTTGTCATTTACATATTAAATATTTTTATTCATTTGTGTGGTTCTAGTAGACTTAGCTATATTAATATGCTCGAGGTTTTAAATGAACATCGACCTTATCGAAAATCTTAACGTTTAAATTAGCCTTATATCATCAACCGACCACAAACTTATACAATACAGTCTTAGTTGCAGATATAGAAATACGATGAAGATTTCAGATATATTTACAACACTATCTTGGGTAGATTAGTCTAAACCAAAATTAATATTACGAGTTTAATAAATATTTTTGTGTTTATCATTGTAATAAAAACTAACCAATTCACAACCAAATTTTTAAAAGCAGTCCGTTTTGAATATGCAACGCTAAAGTAGACTAAATAATTTTGTTTCGATAAGACGAATATAGTTTATTTTCGAGGAAGTACTCGTAAATGTATACGAGAGACTTCGTTTATTATTGTTTTACAGGATCTTCGGTTCACACAACGAAATTGGTCGTTTGGCTTGCCTCCTCATGCCCAATTGTTCAGCGAATTATTTTTTTTTGTTTACTTTATTTAGATAAACTTTAAATTATTCGCAATTATTTTCCCATATTCGGAATATAAAATTGCTCTTGTTTGTGGTTTTTAATATATAATTGCAAAGGACTGCAGACAATGTAATAGTTACTTTCATACTGGCATACCAAAAATTAGATCAAATGTAATTATGTCGACTAGTTAAAAAAAATACATACCGCAGTAGAAACAAGTATAGAACGAACAACTAACCAGCAAAACAATAAAAACTGCTTTCGTCTTTTCAGACGTTCTTTCAGAGAAACAAACATAAAAAGTCTCTTACGGTAACAACGAATCAACGAAAGAAGACAATAAAATGTATAAGGAAAAGGGAATATGCTGCCAATGTATATAAGCCCAAATATTAATATAGCTTGTGGTTAGCTCAGGATCTGCGACGTAGCGAACAATTGCTATCAACTCTTAGATCTCTTCAAAACGTGTTCTAGTGTTAGGTTCTTGTGTTGTCGTTATTGTAGGTGTCATAACKGTGAAGTAGTTCCGTGCGTCTAAAAAAATGTATACAGGAAATCACAAACAATTGTGGCACAGAAAATCTCTCGAGACAGCAACCGCTTTCGAAGCACATTGAGTTACCAAATGTACAATTGCGGCCGTTAAAAATGTCCCGGTCTCCACGGGTTAGGGTTGTCGAATATCACCTGAACATTAGGCAACTACTATAACGTGCCTAAGCATGCGATTATTTTATCGCTCGAGCATGTCTAAGCTCCCAAACGGTAAATTTGGACGGCTCGTGTTACGTGGGACCACTTTATTTACAGCATGTACCTTAGGAATACATACAAATGAACATAACTTTATTTTTGATAACTTCGTATCTTTCGGATTTGAGTTAATAGTGGAATGAATTTGAATCGACCACCATTTAATAAATAAGTATTTAATCAGTTTTGTGAAGGCCAGTACCTAATTATTTTAAGCTAACTATTATAAATAAATTAGCGAGTTGTGATACATTTTGAGTTGCAAACGAGAGATAATAAAAACGTGCAGATGACTGGTATAGTGTACAGAATTTTTAGCCAAGTGGTGTGACAATAGAGAAAATTCAAATTCGTTCTAAAGTAAAAAAATCAATACGACGACTTCTTTTTGTTTGATTAGTAAGAAATGTAAGCTTTGTATTAGCAAAAAATAAGTAACATGATCGTATCTGGCAACCGCATAATGATACAAATACGAATCGTGATAGATTTTGAGTTGCAAACGAGATGTATTAAAACCTTCCAGAGGACTGGTATAGTTACGGAATTTTAAGATAAGTATGCGTATTCGATGTTTCAATTCGTTGTAAAGAAAAATAATAAAAATGACGATTTCTTTTTAGGTTTGATTAGTAAAAAATGTAAACTTTGTATTGGCAAAAAGTAAGTAACATGATCGCAACTAGCAACCGCATAATGATACAAATACGTTTGTTTAAAACTGTATTTAGTGGTCTGCGCATTGCCGGTTTGCTAGCTATTGCTATTGCTTCTAACGGATGGATCTCTTTCAATTTCACCCACTATTTCTTATTTGGTATCGGTACCAGTTACCAGGTTTCCTATCGTCCATGTACGCATTGTGCCCGCGCATGAAAATTCGGCCTTGTTCTTGGTGGCGTTGACGGTAAACCTACAGCACTTCGAACGTTTCCATTACACATCAAATAAACGAAATACATTTTTGCATAAACATGTGGCGTAATACATTTGTAAAATCCACGTAAAAACGGTAACAATAATAAAGAAACAAATCAGGAACAAAAATGGTAAAACAAAAACAGCAGCATCAACAGAACAATACTAATAATTACAATTACTAGATCAAGCAGTAGAATTTTTATCAAGTCGAAAAAGATGGACGGCGCCAGCAGAATATCCACAACCAGCTTTTTCAAAGCCTGCGTTACGAGCTGAGACGTTCTGTTCACTTACATAATGTAACATTCCATCATTCTGAGGAAGTACCATAACAAGTAGATAAATGAGTGTACTCTTCTTTTAATTAACATAAAACATACAAGTTTTTAAGCTGATGGGACATTTTTGTTCATTTACTTCAAATGGAGCGTATTTTTTCGCGAGATAAATTGACCTAACAGATTATTATAATTGAATACTAATGATGAAACAAATCATAAATGTTATCTTGAATTTTCATTGTATACCTAATTCACTGCGTCAGGATAGTGATTAAAAAAGTATATAAAAATACCTGTAACTTTTAAACCGTAAACAATTTGATAATGACATACGTGGTTACTTTGATATTGTAAATGGGTTTCTTCAGTTTAGACCTTCACATTTGGGACATCCTGTATATAGGTTGTAGGGCCTTTCTTAGTATTATGCTTTATACTTTCGAGGAGTTTGGTATATCTCTTCGCTTCTTTTCCTTTTGTTACACTTTTAAAACTACCAGATTACCTCATCAGGCTAATAGCATCGAAATGTTGTCTATCCTGTTTTTGCTTGCCTCATAAAACACATTTCTAAATCTCGTCGTAATCGCAGCAGCAAAACCCGCGGACGTCGTTGCCCCAGAACCTAATCTCCGCACATTTGTCGATCTGATAACGTAAATAGTTAAATCAGCCCGTCCAACTTTGCAGACGTCACTACAGTAGTCGCAGAGCGATCCAGTTTATAATGGTCCCGGCTTCTGACGTTTAAAGTAATCCGTTTGAGATAGTTCATAGCTTGAGGGGCACGTTATGTTTAATGCTGAAATCCGTCCGATCAATATAGCTGTAAACGCCCTCTCAGGACGACCTTGGACCTCCTCAGTGCATTGCCGATTTGGAATGACGATTACTTGGGTCAAGTTTTATCGTCGCTAATAATTGCTTGTTGATGGGTTATTTTACAAGTAATGCAGGAGAAAAGGAAAATTACAAAACATTAGGTCTCGCTCTGAAATTTAATACAACGGTGAACACTGATTAACAGAAATAAGCAAAATCTGCATAGACCAACAATTTTGTCTTTTGGTTGTATCTTTAAGTAATCTCGTAAAATGTAGGGTGGCGTTACCTTGTGCTTTTGAGGACGGAGATTGTCCAAAATATAGTAATTTTTTATCTAATTACACAATTTTGTCGATTTATAAAGTAAGTGTGTTGGGTTATAACCGACTGCGCTTCAGCCAATCCTTTAATCGCAAAGAGTGTGAGGGTGGTTTAAGAAAAATATTCATCATTAGCTGGTTGCATTTTAAGTTGTGAAGTACATGCAAATTATATTGCGTTTAAAGTAAAAAAAAACGATCAATGTATTAGTGAGTAGATATTTTGTTATTTTTCTCAAAGTTGCGCACATTTAGTTTTATTATATAGTCCAAGAATAACAGTTTCAAGCATCTTAAAAGTTACCTGCTAGGTAATTACAATTATATACAAAATGATACGGTTGGCATTCAAAAATTTTATATAAGGTGTTCCACCGTATATGTTTTAGCAAGTGTAAGTCCGTTATTTGAAAAGTAAAAAAATAGGTTAAATTATAATAAAATTCTTAAATTTAATGCTAAACTGAGTGCTAGAAAAAGATTATTATAATTATAATTATTTCATTTTACTCACTTTTTTAATTTAAACAAAAACCAGCTAGAAATCTTTAGGATATTGCAAAAAAATAATATGTAAATATTATTTACGCTTTTTCCTGAACGATTATATTCTGAAAATATTACATGAAAAAAGTAATTATTTCCTTTTTCTTTATTATACGGAAATGAAGACCATGTTAAGTCAGCGTGAAAATGCTTTGCTACTCTGTGAGAAAAATTTCATAACTTTAAATATTCTCAATATAATGTAATATATTTCTAAATCTATTGTAGCTATTTAAGTAACCTTTTGTTGGAGGTATGAACAATGGAAAACACAAGAAAATAACGTAGAATGACAACTGCTGAATATTGTCTATCAAGAGAAAAAAATTATTTTGCTGAATATCAAAATAGTGAACCCAACATTCAACCAGAGCAACGATATATTCAAAATTAAATATTCCGATAAAATGTTTTACAGATATTTATTGATTAATAAAAATGCCTTAATCTCTCTGAAACCCTTTAAATGTTAAGCAGTTTGCTAAAAGTGAGTAGATAATTTTTGATAAAATGTAGCATAAAAGTTCTTACGTTTTACAACTGTACCACAGAAACATACACAAGTAGAGAATTGAAGCAAAACAAGTGTTGACAAAATTATTCACAAATTAAGCATAAGGATTATGAAACACAAGAAATCGATAGTAAAATCATACTAAATACAAAATTGTAATAACTAGACAATCATAATGAACGAAGCTTAGCATTTATAAACAAAATTAAAAAGTTAAGAACTATCGAAGTTTGAGGGGATAGCCTGTCCCAGCAACAAAATAGTAAATTAATATGCCAGTATCCAAACTTGAAAATACAATTTAGATTTCCCTTCCTCAACATCTTACCACTTTCAGAATTTCCCTCACCACAATCCCTAGATCCGACAGCATCATTTAAATTATCGTTTTCGTTGTCTCCCTTAATAATATTATAACGGCATCAAAGACGTATTCTTTTGAGATTTTTGCTATTTAACCACCAACAGCAATGCTGCGGCCTCTAATGGTTTGAGCATATCAAACGTTTTAGCTAAATATATTATATTTGTACTATTTTCTGTTAAAGGTATTGTGGCTTCTGGTTCTGGTTAAACCCAAAACCAATATTTTACACAATCAAATTTTACAATGCACAGCGTACAAGACGGCGTTCGAACTACATGTTAAATGTTGCATTCTTGGCCATCTATTATCTGGGAAGAAAAGTAATACAGCCGCCACGACTTTACTTTGTAGCCAACAATGTAACTCAATATTTTCTTGACAAATATCCTCATTTATAGTTAATACTACTTTAGCTAATATAGAGCGTAATTTCAGGTATCGTGGATCCGGAGGAAGGACTACCATTTGCTCACCGTCGGCCTCACTACGTACAGCAGTGACGAGAGATTTCAGGCCATCCATCTCTTGCACACCGACGTAAGTGTTTCCGAACCGGCGCTTTATCATATTCAGACCGACGCTTAACAGTAAATTTACTGCGGCTAGTAAACCGCGCCCCATTCACTTTGAATTTCGGATATACAGCGCTGCATAACAATTTTTGTGTGCATGCTAGTGTAGGGGCCTGATGGTGATGGGATAACTTGAGTTTTTTTTATTAGTGGCGGCGTTGAACCAACAGAAGTCGTTGGGACCTTTATTTAATATCAGTTGTGATTTGAAGCCTACTAGTTATAAGTAATTTCGTTTTAAGATCTAGGCAACTGGCTTTAATTATTTAGAGGGAACAGACGCATTAAGGAGTAACTGCCTGGCAAATGAAACTCGGCTCTGAACCAGACCAAACAATTTTTAACTATACGTGCTAATAAAATTGGGAAACATCAGCACTATCTCCTATTTTAGTCCAACTAGTCAGTAACTGCTATTTTTGTTATTTTCAAATTGCGTAATCACCACTATAGATTTTGCCACAGAAATTAAATATATTTATAGATTGGACTAGAGCTCCGTTAATTAAATATGTAGATATTATGAGACAAAGTTACTGTATTTTCAGGAAAGTTCGTCAATATTTTACAAATTATCTATGCAATTCACGTAAATTCTCGCAACATAAGGATATAATACAGGACAATCTCTGTGCAAAATAAAATTGGTTGAAGCAGATATTACGCGTTTTGAAGGCTTTATTTGTAACAAAAAAAGTCCAGACGTATTTTCCTTGGGCAGACCCCCTTTAATGATGCGACGTTAGGATATTAATCTACTAAAAAGCCTTTTTCCCAAAAAAGGATGTTAAAATTTATTACGTCGAATCTTGTTAATATCCTTTTGCAATAGCATGTTTGTTGAATTTTCATGAAATATAACAAATTTTCAATTGTATACATCAGGAGCGCCTTATCTATAAAACATACCTAAGAGCGTTGGTTTCAAAATTTTTAATATGCATATCAACAGAATACGCTAAACGCATAAGCTAGCCACCCCTTGCGGAAATAAATAATTAAATTGCACAAACGGTGTACAGGGTGACACGCTAAGGGTGGCGAAGTAAGATATCATCGAAACTTTTTATTACTAAAGAAACCAAGAGAAATTGCTGTAAAATATTTGCAAGTTTCTAAAATGACCGCAAGGTGGCATAATTCACATATCGAATGGACAATACTGGTTTTTTTTATTATATAGTACTGGGTACCATTTTCATTATCTTTTCATAAAGCTCAACTAATTCTGCGTCACACTGGTTTTTAGCATTTGTCAGATCTCTGAGAAAATTGAAAACAAATTAAGATATCAAGTCACCTTTTAGTTTGTATACTAAGGAGTAATGGGTGACAATAGGGTCAGCACTGAGATCACCTTTAAATTCCCAGCCCAATCGAATAATTAAGATAAAGGATATAGGCCTTACAGCAGTTTCAAAATTAAATTTATCAGCATGTGCTATTGCTGCCTTGCCAATGCAAATGTTTTTTATTCTTGAAGCAATGGTCCTGAAAAAATTTAAAACTAAACTTACAAAGAAAAAACAACCTAAAAATTAGAAAGCTGATATCTAAAAACCCCTAGTTTGACATAAGAAGAATATGTAAATATACCACTTACCTTATAGATCATTTATATACTTAATTTTAATTTTCTCGAAAATAGATGAAAACAGCCTACTAGGTTTTACCATTTGACCGCAGAAATGCTCTACAACAGTGTTAGGGTATGCCATCGTGATGGAACCATATTTCACGCCTAACATGCAGTGGAACATCATCTAACAACTTTTGGAGTGATTGCCTATAAAAAAATGGTAGACTTCTCCTTCAAACGGTTTTTCAGAACAAATGATTTTCTACGATACGGCACCAAACATTTGAAAAACGATTTGGAAATGTTTAATTTGGTGAGACGAAGATTCCCTTGTACCGAAACCATAAGTACGGATTCCGTTTATTTTTATAGCACGTCTGTTGAAAAATTTCAGTTAACAAAATTTTGCCACATTGATCTCAGTTACAAAATTCTTGGTGGGTCAATCTTTCAGATGCAAAGGCTGAACAGGTTTGATGCGGAACGAAAGTAAACCAAAATTATTGACAATTCTTCATATAATTGTCTGTGAAATATCAAGACCAGCAAAAATTCGCCATATATTGGTGGAGCGACTGCTCTCTACCACTACATGCTTCGGTACCTGCTCAGTAGGTCGATGAACCGCTCTTTCATTACTTATATTGAGTACGTGACCATATTTTTCAATAGCTTTGCAGAGAGTACTAAATACCCGTCTGTTCGATACACTGTGTCTTTGGTATTCTGGCACTGATTTATGTGTATTACCATCATAGTAGTTGTACACGAACAACATTTAAGCGTATTCTGGATTAAAAATGCGGTCATTTCTGTTGCAATAAAAATTGCTCTTTGTATATTTGACGACGTATAAATACACTAGCATCTAGATGTGAAATATATTGAACGCATAAATACAAAAACAGCTTGCACCGGCTACTTTTTTAATGTAACTTTGCGTATGATTGTTTTCTTAGGAGCGGGGAGCGGTGACTGTTATTCAACGCAACGGAAGTTCATTATTAATAGATGTGACTGTTATTCCCACCCGAGATAAAATTTTACGCTGGGTTAATAATCTTCGAATCTTAATAACGAACAAACGTACTGCGTATACCCCAGATAACGTTGAAAGGGTTAGACAATCAATTTGGTTATATTTAGTCCTCTAATATCAATGAATCATCTAGGAAGCTATCTTCTTGAAAATGACAGAACGGTCTGACAGTTATGTATTGGAAGCATAGTCTAAAACTAACTAGCAAATTTTCTATTTCTGGATATGCAACTTACTTTCACCTGAGCTGATACCATATCCAACTTAAGTGATCCTAACTGTCGCACTGTATTTTGTATATAAATAGCTTTATTCCTAGACATCCCATCACCATCGGCATGGCAGAATTTGCATGATTGGCACCGCCAATCCAGTTTAGAGCTGATGTCGTGGAAAAATGAACTTTAATGTGTTGATAGATGCGAGTGCAATGCGGGTCCTGCGGCCTGCCTATCTCCGCTAGACATTCATCCCCCTATTATTCCACTTAATCGAATATCATCTCGGCATAAACGGCCGGACGGTGCTATCGCGTTCGCCTCTGCCGCATATGTCCATTTGTGGAACCACCTGATGCAGTTGTTCGATCACGTACACTGAAAGTTGAAGCTATACGTACCGCGTGGAATAATAAGGATGCTGCTGCAAATTCAATTCGTTTGGTAGCCTGGGAATTAATAATCGGAGATTGGGGGTTCAGATGTTATTACCTGCAAGCACAGCGCAATGCTGCGCTGCCTATTTTTAGAAGTTGGCGGTTGCGGTCGTGCTTCCGCAACGATATAAGCTTGCGTCTCTAGTAAGCATTTCTTGTACAACACCTGCATTTGTTAAAGATTTGGTTTCAACGCGCTTATATGATACTGACAGAACAGACAGATACAGCAGAAAGTGACCAAATATGTAAATAATAGAAAATGGATAACAAAGTTGGCATTGTTATTAAACTAACATGGGAATAAGCGACGGTATAAGTAGCCTGGAACTTGTATCCCATGACGGCGTAGTAGTCTAATATATAGCTAATAATAATAGTTTATCCCGCTAAAATATCCGCTCACTACTAAAACCTATTTTTCTTGCTAGGTGAGAGTGTGTCCGCTAAATTTACCTGCAAAACCTATAAGTTGGCAACAGTATGGCACAAAAATATGTTACAGATGGCGATGGCGCGTTTTGAACACCGATCTCTACTAGAGCTCTGTTCACTCTTAGCAGAGTTACTTTTACTCTAGATATTTTAATTCACTCTAGTTCGAGAAAAAAGAGGGTAATTAGTGTAAAAACTACATGTGTTTAGAGGTATTTTGCAAAAGATCGATATATTAGAGTGAATATTACAGTGGTTTTGCTCTAAAATTTTTGCTGTATCGTGTTTCCTCTGCGTTAGGGCAACGTTATTCGGACAATATTTTTTACTGTGTATGAAAATTATCCCTCTGCATAATTACTTACAGTGGTACGACGTAAAACATTAATTAGGCTTTGTTAGCAATTAGTACAATTATAAACCCTATTATGTGTAAAGGAAGATCCGCAAAACACATCAAAAAGATCAGATATGGTAATAAAGCTTTTTACACTTCCGCTTTGTCAAATGAAAATTAAGATTTCCGATGATAAAGATGATATTGCCACTACAAAAATCATAAAGTATATACAGGGTGAGCAATTAAGAGAGGTGGTGGGCCATATCTCGTAAACCAATAGCCCTAGATCATTGAGGTAAAAAATTTCTTGATCAAAGTGACCAAGAGAAATTGCTGGAAAATATTTTCGAGTTTGTAAAGTGACCGCTAGAGGGCGCTGTGGTACATCCGAGTTACAAAATTATTGCTTGTGTCATTTTTAGCCTAATAAATGTTTGCAGTATTTAACATATTAAGATTGTTTGGACTAAAATCTACCATTTTTATTTAAAACATTGTTTTGTTACATGCCAAATAAAGGAGTGGGGGGCGGGAGAATCTTAATATAGAAAATCGCTAATATTTCAGGTTTGGCCTGACCGATTTCAACCAACGAGGTGTCATTTTCAAGAGCTTATGTGCCTTTATAAAAAGCAATTTTAGGTGTCAGAACATAGTTTGTGTGTTGACCGCAAGAGGGCGCTCTCTGAAGTTACTACCTAAATATAGATTTTTCTCGAAATTTTTAAATGCAACCATATAAATCTGTTTACTTCATTAGAAGAAAAATTGAATATAGACTAAAATGGTGGAACCGCACCTTCATATGTTGTTTTAATCTAAAGATATTAAAGATTGAATAGCAGAACTTAGTGATTTTATACAGTATAACTTTAGAAAATTAAAGTTGGCTTGGAACAATAAATTTAACCAACAGATCAACATATTATTATTACACTAATACTAAAAACATCAGATTGCTAATTTCTATATGAGTAGGGAAAGGCGATAAGATGTAATTAATTGTTCTATGATTTCCAACAGTTTTGTACACCTTTGAGATAATTTAATTGAATGTTAGAAATATTTGAATGCAGAGGAGTTCTTGTAACGGTAGTCTTCACTTCATTAGCAATATCTTTGTTATAATAAGTTTGGTACATAAATAATAGGACTTCTTTAACTTCTATGTAATTCTTCAGTGGAAACAGGATAATTTCTCCCATTTTTGGTTTATCAGTTCAGACGGTACCGGTGTATAAATCATGTTGTTATGAATACTTGAGTTAGTTAGTCATTAAATCCATAGCGGTTCTTTAATAGGAAAGTCAAAAAACGCACTTGCTTATGTAATTTAGCTTTAGAATAGTAGCTACATTCCAAAGAAATGGCTTAATGATTTTTAGCATTCTTTTTATGTTTATTAATTTTTATAGTAAAACTCGGCTATCACCCAAAGTCATTTAAGTATCGGAAAACGCCCAGCGACAGCGACTGTTTTTGAGTAGTTTAACTATTCTGCCGCTAGACTGCGTATCGCTTAGGTAGAATCGCCAATAGCGACATCCCCGTGTGTTAATGCTCTTTGTGGCCCCTTCATTTAAAATTAATATATTGTTGCGGTATTGCCGTATTGCCGCTATGCTAGATGACACATACAAGCGAATTCCAACAAACAACGAGATTATTGAAAACGAAAGTTTCACGTCAACGACAATTATTAATAAACACTTCAGCCAACCACCTCCACCACACGTATATGTTAATTATTGATTGCAAAAGCAACTGTTAAGCGCTGTCCAGCGAAGCGCTTCTCGTTAGTGGTAATTCACGCTATATTACCAAACCAACTATAGCATGCTCTGGCTTTCTGAATAACGTTAATCCGTATGCACCCTACTTGCACCCCGAATGAGGTGAGCATTAACATTCACGTCAGTCGGTGCTGCTAACAAGTTTGAGCGACTTCACAGGCCAGTGACCAACGGCTTTCTTCATTAATCACTGTCCGTGCTGCTTCAGCTTGCTCCGGTGACCTTAATTAAGGAGCCCCGTCGCACGCTCAGAAAAAGCGCTACACAGAACTGCTTTCCTGGCGAAAACTCCACTCAGCTGCATTTCTCGGCGGTGTTCTAGCGAGCGGAATGAGGCTGAAGTGTTAGTTTGCACTACTAACTTTGTTTCTGTGCGCAAATACTGTACAGGGAAAGGCTACCTGGAAAATGAAATGCATCGTTAGCTTACTAATTAAATTAACCTCTCAAGTTTACCTTCACGGTTAAAATAAAATACAAAGCAATGGTTGTCACACCTTAACTGCATTTTTCCTTGTCGCAGGTCATCTGATCTAATGTAATACCTACTTATTTTTTCTTTGAGAATAAGAATTTGTGCAACAGACTTACAAGAATCGTAAATCTTTTATATCATAAACTGTATACTCATTTCAAAAGAAGAAGAGAAGTAAACAGAATCTATAAGAGAGATCCCAAATACTCTCGCAACTCCGGAATTGTAGATTTTATATCCTGCGATGGCGGGGAATTTTTGTTGGTATTCTAGGGTTTGAAGCGTTCTTCGTTCTTCGGAGAGCGTGGGCTTTCGTTTTTCCTGAGTTACCGCAAGGAGCATGCGGCCAACAGTGTATCAAACGATTTTGCCTAGAAAAAAAATACAAAATGGKGATCTTTTTCAAATGATTTTTTCAATGATTATGGCTATTCACATTACTAGTACCTTAAGAGCTTTCCAAACCGTTTAATCGCTGACTAGTTTCATCAGAGTTAATTTTTGGCGATTGTTGGTTTTAAGAAACAGTAATTATTGCAAATTTGTTTCTTGCCTTTTTAGTTTTTAAAGTCATTTAAGATATTATCGGAATATAAAATCCGCATGCCCTAAACAACTAACTTCCTAACTCCATAATAAAACTTTTGATGCGATAAACTAATTTGTTTCTACATGTTCAAAAGGTGTCAAGCTTGCCAATGTAAACGCTTTGTATTTTATTAGCTGTCTTATTTAGACGCAAAGCCTTTTCCCATACCGGATCAATTTGTGGTTTGGAATATTATTTCTTCTACACTAATTTGAAAATAATTTAAATTTAAACAATGAAAAAACAAAAAAGATAGTTTTCACTACACAGAAACTAGAAAACCAGAGCCCAGTTAAATTTTTAGGTGTTTGGCTTGAGTATAACTTTCAGTGGACAGAACATATAAACTTTCTGAACAAAAAACTATCAAAGGCTCTTTTTACAATAACATACTTAAAATGTAATGTCAATGAAAAAACTGCACTTATTGCATACTGCTCTAATTTTCATAGCGTCCTTTTATATGGGATAATCATTTGGGGTATTCATTCACGTGTTCATGAACTATTTTTAAAACAAAAGAGAGCTATTAGAATCTTAAACGACGTAGAATATCAACAGAGTTGTAAAAGTTTGTTTAGAGAAAGTTGAATACTTATCGTATATTCACTTTATATACTTACCTGCGTAATGTATGCCTAAGATAACATAAACATCTTGATAAAAATGGTACATTTCATGCTTACGAAACACGTAATAAGAACAAAATTTGTATGCCTTGCCACAGAATAAACACTGCGCAACACAGTGTGAATTATTGGTGGATAAAATTTTTCAATAAACTGCCAGACAAAATTAAAAAATTAAAGCGTAGTAAATTTAAAAATGAGGTGACAATTATACTGCAAGACTTATGCGTTTATAATATAGAGAACTTTTTAACCGTGTCTATTTAAATTGTGCATTGTGCTTGTACTATTGTATTGTATCTGTACTCGTTAGTGATACTGTATTTGACGTGGCTATGTAACGATAAAGCTAAATATATTATTATTATTAAATACTACGAAACAAACGAAATTAGACGAATAATTATCAATAGAGTACTTCCATTCATCTAGATTTGTGTTGCTAAACGTTTAGACTACATTGTAATTTTTGTTTTTACCTGTTGGTAATTACAAAGTTCGTTCTTAAATATAACTGGTTTAAAAATACGACCTTTTTCTTTTATAGAATATGATTACATTCACATTTATGTGGGTCAGGTCAGATCATTTTGTTTTAACATATTTATAGCGCTTTGTCCAATGACGCCAGTCTTAAAGAAGGTATGCCCATTTCTATATTCTGACCCTAAACTGACAAACGTCGCGCCCACAAATATTACAAATAATCATATACAGAACTAATAGGAGCGGAGACAAGCAATCAAGAAGCGCGTTAAATAATTATTTTCCCACAAATCATTCAAAGGAGGTACTATACAGTGTGCCGATGAAGTAATACATACAATTATAAATAATAATAAAAAATAAGGGTTATTTGCAAATATTCGGAAAAGCGTTCAAACAGAAACTTAAGTATTTATTCCATTATGACGACTGAAACAACAGTTTGTTACTATGACAAGGATATTACGCCATCAATTTTTTATATACATGCTTTTTTGTCATTCGAGGCCTCATTATCTAAGGAATTCAATTTAAAATGGACACAATTGGAGAGATGGTTATTTGACATGTACATAAAATGACATTAAATAACGCATAGAAGTAGGCAAACAAATTTCAATTTACAGTTTGAAGCACCTAATCTATCCACATTTGTTTAATAATTGTTCCCATTGTACGAAATTTCAGTGGGTAGGGAAGTGTATAGATGCTTTTATTTTCTTTGTTTTTCTAAACACCATGTATCCAGCACGAATTTTGTTTTATTATGATATTTTTGTCATTCACTTGTATTTTCTGGGATTTCTTTTGTCATTTTAATAGATGGGGTGGCACAATACGAGTTCAAGTGGCATTTTTAGATTTAAAAAAATACTTTTTTGTGCTATTTTTGTGACATTAATTTGTATACTGTGACTTCCTTTAATGAAAGTGATGTGATCGATTGCGGAGAGCACAGCTTACTATTTGAGCGTTTGAATTCTAACATAACAATTTTGATACAATTGCTATTACAGAGATATGGTCGAAGCCAAATATTTTGCCCAGTGCCGCTTTTCAAAGAGAACATGGGTTGTGGCGGCGTTGCGCTCTATATCAAAACAGGTGTCAAGTGTCTTTCTATTATGAAATATGTACCAAAGGAGACAGCACAGGTGGAGCAGTTGTGGGTGCAGATTAAATTCAATAAATGTAGCTTTCGCGTTGAAGTAATGCTAAAGTTAGCAAAAGCAGACTTAATAAAAATATGTCATTGGCAGTGACAATTATCAATGCGATGTATGTTGTGTTTTTACAAAGTCGGGTTTTCCTAACTTTAGGATTACTTCAGACGAAACAAGTACTTTTTAAACATCAACAACCCCAAAAAAATGGCGAAAAAACGCGATTGCTATCAATATCATAAAAAGATTTCACCTGTAGATTCCAGCATCTGTAGATTCCTACTTCCTTCAGCTTCACTAGAATTTAGAGTAAATAACTTTTTGATAATTGACACTAACCGACGTTTTCAGAATTTTTGGAACTGTCTTCCTTGATTCAAGATATTCTGCAGTCGGGAGCAACGTAAAGTACCAGCAAGTTTAACCAACGTTATTCCATCGAACAATTAGGTCGATTAAATCGTAAATTAACTGATCACAGTAGCACTGTTTTGCTTCGTCCGTCTCATAATAAAGGTGTTTTTACATCTTAAGTTACCTATATCCGTTCTTTTTTTGCAAGTAACTCCTATTTTAAATTTTATGCATTACTTTATCGACACTCGATATAATAATGAAAATTAAAAAATTGAAAATGACAATGTTTTTGTTATAAGTCGAAGAATACTTTTGCTTGTATTTAATTTATTAATATTTGAAATGTATTACTAACGAGTAAGAATATTGAACATCTACTGTCAAATCCGCATTTCTTTTTAAATTTTGTGCAAACAATTGCTATAACCCAATGCCATTTATTTTTTTTGTGACACCTTAAAAGTACCGCCTTGTCGATAACATTTATGTTTATAACATTAAAAAAAGCTTTTTTTGTACAAAAGTGTACATCTAAAGAACGCTGTATGATATATACAAGAACGTCTAAATCGCGCTCTTGGCGAATGCGCTCGAGTAGCCCGATTTTTCCTCTTACATTAAGCAAGCCATCGCGATTCAAGACGCCTCCGAGAGATAAGGCATAAACCAGGGCGGATAGCTGCTTGCCAGGGTGTACTTTCATAAATCCCCAAGAATAATTAGATATGTTTGCCAAAGCGCAATCCCGTCCTACTGAATATTCAGCGATGTATTATTGTTACGATTAGTGTTTCCTTTGTTCGCCTGGAAGAGTGCCCGTTTAATAAAGGCGGCATTTTGCTCTCTTTTTACAGGATTGGACGCTGCAAATCAAATACGTACAGAAGAGAGACGCCGGTTTGTACGAGTGCCAAGTGTCTTCACATCCGCCCACCAYTATTTTTGTACAGTTGAACGTAGTTGGTGAGTATCTAAATTTCGTTACTGATTTTAGCATGGGTCTCCATTGCATCCTATATAAATCATAAATACAGAATGCATTACTGCGTCAAATATCAATTAATATGTGTTGTGCATTGAGAAATATAGGTACTTTGTTCAAAGAGATGGGCTCAAGATTAATGATTTGTAATAAATGTTGTGTTTTGAACAACTTATTTATAGAAAAAGGTAGCTTTTACACTAAACTAAATGCTGAAGGCCTTTTTCCGCTATAGAACCAACCATATGTATTAATTACTTAGTAGAAATATTTATGTTCCACCTTTATCAATTTGCAATTAGCCAATTTTTGTTCAAATTGATAGTCAACCTATAAAAAATGTGAAACCAAGAAGACAGTTAGTTCTGGCCAGTTAGAAGACAAGTGTAAAGATTGTAATGTTTCTCGATACCTACATTGCGTTGGTTTAGGGTAATATCATTTGATATGTCAACATTACTTATATACTCGACTGAGAAATATTTAAATATACTCCCAAAATACTCGTTGTTTCATTTCAGACCTTGTTTCAGACATTTACACTGAAATTTTTATTTTTCACAGATGTACATTAAATATTTTAGTTGTACTTTTTCTGTTAATAAAATTAAAGTGCTAAAAGCATCAACTGGTTTGAAGGCTTCCGTGGTTGTTGCCGATGACATGTTGCTTTCCGGGCTGGTTCCCACGTTGGTTATTAAACCTTGACGTTTCGACACTCATATCGGTGTCTTCCTCAGAAGTAGCTCTGAAACTGTTTCAGTGACCGAAGACACCGACATGAGTGTCGGAACGTCAAAGTTTAATAACCAACGTGGGAACCAGCCCGGAAAACAGCATGTCAAAAGCATCAACTGTCGGGCTTGATTGAATTCGTTTATTTTTCAGCTTGAACTTTCAATGTACCACCTTGCTACAATTGCAAATTTACAGATGTAGTTGATTCGATAATTTTCTGATATGTGTTTGGTAGCTGCTATAAAATCGATTGGCTAACCGGGACGCGCAAAGTGTACACATACTTCCACTTCGATAAATACCAAGTACACATTTTTTAGTACTTCTACTTTATACCGTATTCCACTTTTCTTCCACTTATTACCCCGTACTTCAATGTACTTCCGCTTACTTCTACGTATTTCCAAATATAGAAGCAAATTTTTACTTATACAATTTTTCCAATTTTTTGGAAACATGTAGAAAATTAAATTTGATATAGGTGTTTATATAATACGGTGTAAATTTTAGTAAGTAGCGGTTATTATTTTGTGTGATAAATTGCAAAAAAAAAACACTCTCAAAATGTTTATTTCAAAATATACCTAATGTAGAATAAACGATAGATAATTGCCGGATGTATATTAAATATTTTCTTGGGAAACGGCAAGGGTGTTTGGGCTAAATTAAGAAATGGATTTTTTAACTTTGTCTATATTTCGAACCAAAATCGGCCCTTCGTCACGACACTAAAATTAAATACATAACAGGCACTTTTTATAATTAAACTTCTTAACACTTACTGTTAACTCCGAATATTAAAGGAAACAAAACGACGAAAACATATAACTTTGTAAAATAATAAACTATTACAGAATGCCGTATGGCAAAACTGAATAAATAATTAAAAGGTGTGCAACCGTGAAATTGACAAAACTGACAAATTTGTCGACATAATCAAGGATAGAGTTGTTGAACAAGCTTAAAATTCATGAGCGATTTATCAAATAATATAAATATTATTTAAAAATTCTATATATAAATTTTAAGTTATATTATTTCTTCTTAGTTTAACACTGTCAATTTGAAGAAGTTGGTAATAAATAGAACTAACTAAGATTTTATATATCTGACCTTTTGTTAATAGAATTGGAATTTTGTTGTATATAACACGTTTCTAAAAATAAACGTTTTGATTTATTAGCTTCTATGTCTAAAATTGCAGTATTTAGGAAACCAAAAGAATGTCCGGTACTAGATGCATGCTGAGCTAAAGCACAACGATCTGGACGTAGACGAACATCACTACGATGTAGGTTCAGTCTGTGTTGTAAAGACTGCAGGGTTTGTCCAATATAAACAGAGGGGCAGTCCAGACATTCAACACAATAAATCACATTCATTTTTTTAATTTTTGTCAATTTTATCTTTAAATTTTGAGAACAACTTTTTATTAGTTTTTATATAGTATTTTGCAATTTTTAAATTTGGAACTACGTTAAAAATTTTTGTGAATTTATGTGTTAAATTTGGTATAAATAGAAGAGATGCAAATACTATATTTTGGGGATTAACTAAGTGATCTTGACTTATCTGGCCATATGTGGTGTTATTAACAGAAGTCCTTGAATTGTTACTACCAAATAATAATTTAATAATTAAATGAGGTGGGTAGCTATTATGTAAAAGTATTTTATATAATCTGTGTAAAGCTTGATGTGTAAGGGACGCATGTGTAATTTTTTCAATTCTATTTTTTAAAGCTTTAATAAGATTTAGTTTTATATGGAAATTATGTTCAGAATAGTAATTTATATATCTTCCAGATGAGGTGGGTTTTTGATACCAATCTAAAATTAAACTGTTATTTTGAGTACGAATTACTGTAGTATCAAGAAAAGAAATGGAATTATTTTCTTCAAATTCAATTGTGAATTCTAAGTATTGATCGAAAGAATTGAACGTTTGTAGAACAAGGTTGGTTTCTGTATATGGAATCGGTAAGATTAGGTCATCAACATATTGGTATAGTAATGGTACTTGGAATGGAAGTTTTTCTATACAAGTGTGAAGTAAGTTTGACATTACTAATGCAGCAAGAGTTGGACTTAATGTAGAGCCCATTGGACAACCAAGGATCTGTTGATAGAATATATTTTTAAATGAAAAATAAGTGGATTTGAAAAGAAATTATATAATGTTTGTAAATGTTACTAGTGGAATAGTAGTGTGATCTGCTATTCTCTCCAATTCTGACTGTATGATTTGTAAAACAAGTTCTAAAGAAATGTTAGTGAATAAACTGACAACATCTAATGAAATAATGATGTAATTAGAAGGAAGCTGAAAATTATTAACTTTAGAAGCAAACTCAAAAGAATCCTTGATAGCAAAACAGTGGTAACTTTCAAAGGCTTTATTAAGAATATCTGCCACAAAAGTGCTAAGCGGGGAGGTAGGAGATCCAATGGTGGATACTATTGGACGTAGTGGAACATCTGGCTTATGTATTTTTGGCAAGCCGCATATAGTAGGTGATATAGCGTCATATAGGGTAAGTTTTTTAGTCTGGATTGTATCTATATGATTACTGTTTTTAAGTTGTTTAATTAAAGCATTGTTTCCCTAATTATTTTTGCTGTAGGGTCCCTCGCTAGAGGGGAATAAACTTGTGGATTATTAAGTAAAGTTTGCATTTTGTCTTCATACTGATGAGAGCTTATAGCTACAGTGACATTGCCTTTATCAGCTCTGGCAATTAGTATATCTGGATTGGATTTAAAACAGGTATGTGCTTGCATATAGAGGATGTTTTCAGTGTTATGTGCGGAAGAATAATTTTTTGAATTTTTGTACCAAAAGTTTGTAAAATAATTCCATTTCTTTTCTTGATACTATAGTAATTCGTACTCAAAATAACAGTTTAATTTTAGATTGGTATCAAAAACCCACCTCATCTGGAAGATATATAAATTACTATTCTGAACATAATTTCCATATAAAACTAAATCTTATTAAAGCTTTAAAAAATAGAATTGAAAAAATTACACATCCGTCCCTTACACATCAAGCTTTACACAGATTATATAAAATACTTTTACATAATAGCTACCCACCTCATTTAATTATTAAATTATTATTTGGTAGTAACAATTCAAGGACTTCTGTTAATAACACAACATATGGCCAGATAAGTCAAGATCACTTAGTTAATCCCCAAAATATAGTATTTGCATCTCTTCCATTTATACCAAATTTAACACATAAACTTACAAAAATTTTTAACGTAGTTCCAAATTTAAAAATTGCAAAATACTATATAAAAACTAATAAAAAGTTGTTCTCAAAACTTAAAGATAAAATTGACAAAAATAAAAAAATGAATGTGATTTATTGTGTTGAATGTCTGGACTGCCCCTCTGTTTATATTGGACAAACCATGCAGTCTTTACAACACAGACTGAACCTACATCGTAGTGATGTTCGTCTACGTCCAGATCGTTGTGCTTTAGCTCAGCAAGCATCTAGTACCGGACATTCTTTTGGTTTCCTAAATACTGCAATTTTAGACATAGAAGCGAATAAATCAAAACGTTTATTTTTAGAAATGTGTTATATACAACAAAATTCCAATTCTATTAACAAAAGGCCAGATATACAAAATCTTAGTTAGTTCTATTTATTGCCAACTTCTTAAAATTGACAGTGTTAAACTAAGAAGAAATAATACAACTTAAAATTTATATATAGAATTTTTAAATAATATTTATATTTGATAAATCGCTCATGAATTTTAAGCTTGTTCAACTACTCTATCCTTGATTATGTCGAAAATTTTTGTCAGTTTTGTCAATTTCACGGTTGGACACCTTTTAATTATTTATTCAGTTTTGCCATACGGCATTCTGTAATAGTTTATTATTTTACAAAGTTATATGTTTTCGTCGTTTTGTTTCCTTTAATATTTGGAGTTAACAGTAAGTGTTAAGAAGTTTAATTATAAAAAGTGCCTGTTATGTATTTAATTTTAGTGTCCCGACGAAGCGCCGATTTTGGTTCGAAATATAGACAAAGTTAAAAAATCCATTTCTTAATTTAGCCCAAACGCCCTTGCCGTTTTCCCAAGAAAATACCTAATGTAGAATATAGTTACTGCATGTTCTTGAGTAACGTTCAAAAAGTTTAAGAAATACTTATTTTGCCAAAATAACATTTGCTTTATTTATTTGATTTTTTTAATTGTAAAGGTAGACGGATGTAACTTGTACTATTTTTTACTGAGAAAAAAACTTGTTCATCGGTATTTCTTGAGACCACCCTATTCCCCCTCAAATAATTGTTATTTAAAATTGCAAGAATACTATTATTAGTTTTGATCATTAATCCAACAGTGAGAATTAAAGTTTTAGAGTTAAAAAATAAAATGCGCGACTGTACAGGGTGAGCAAATAAGAGGGGTGGCCGGTCATATCTCATAGATCAGTAGCCCTAGAGCTTTGAGGTAAAGAATTTCTTAAGTAAAGTGACCAAGAGAAATTGCTGGAAAATATTTTCGAGTTTGTACAGTGACAGCTAGAGGGCGCTGTGGTACCTCCAAATTACAAAATTAATGTTTGTGCCATTTTTAGCCTAATAAATGTCTGCGTTATTAAACATTTTAAGATTCTTTGGACTGAAATCTACCATTTTTGTTTTAAAACATTTTTTTGTTAAATGTCAAAAAATGGAGTGGGGGAGGCGGGTGAATATTAATATAGAAAATCGCTAATATTTCAGGTTTGATTGACCGATGTCAACCAACGAGGTGTCATTTTCAAGAGCTTATGTGCCTTTATAAAAAGCAAATTTAAGTGTCAGAACATAGTTTGCGTGTTGACCGCAAAAGGGCTTTCTCTGTAATTACTACCTAAAATCGATTTTTCTAGAAATTTTTAAATGGTGCGGTTTTCACCATAATAATCTATATTCAATTGTTCTTTTAATGAAGTAATATCTTTGCATTTAAGAATTTCGAGAAAAATTGATATTTAGGTAGTAACTTCAGAAAACTGACACTTAAACTTGCTTTTTATAAGGGCACACAAGCTCTTGAAAACGACACCACGTTGGTTGAAATCAGTCAAGCCAAACCTGAAATATTAGCAATTGTCTATATTAATATTCACCCGCCCCCACTCCTTTATTTGACATTTAAGATAAAAAAAAACGTTCTAGACAAAAATGGTAGATTTTAGTACGTACAATCTTAAAATGTTTAATACCGCAGACATTTATTAGGCTCTAAATGACACAAACATTAATTTTGTAATTTGGAGGTACCACAGCGACCTCTAGAGGTCACTACAAACTAGAAAATATTATCCAGCAATTTCTCTTGGCCACTTTACTTAAGAATTTTTTTACCTCAAAGCTCTAGGGCTACTGGTTTATGGGATATGACCGGCAACCTCTCTTATTTGCTCACCCTGTACAGGGTGTTTCATGTTCGTTGTAATTGTAGGGTATCTCGGTAACTATTAATGCTGGAGGGTTGCAGTTTCGACATTACTGTATTACTTTTTTGTTCTGAGTTCAGCTGTACCGTCGCGATTTTTGTATCGTCTTTTGTTTTAAAGCCATAGCCAACTTTTGGAAAATGTAACATTTCTCCAGCTCTTAATTTCTCGCTTGGGTATGTAGATACAAAAAAAAAAACTGTAGACATTTTTTATAAATATTTTTATTTAGAATCCAGTGGAATACCCCGTAATTTTTAGGAGGTCACATTTTTTTATATATAACACAAACTTGCATTTTTAAAAATAGAAACCATAGTTGGCTTTGCTATGGTTGGAAAAGCCTATTTTATCTGATTAAAAAATGTATACATTGTTAGGTTTATTCTTAATTATTTTGGAATTATTATTTTTTTAATTTAATTATATTTTACGTTTACATCTAGGAGGCTATGGGATAAGAAAATACACGATATGGTTTATATTATTAAGTAAAAATTTTAATCTTTTAAAAATAAAATATGCCTATTACGAAAACGTAAAATCTCATTAAATTATTACACAAATTGGAAATTAGTAAAGATAAACCTAACAATGTTTACATTTTCTTAATCAGAAATAATAGTAATTTTCAACCATAGCAAAGCCAACTATGGTTTTCATTTTAAAAAATGCAAGTTTGTATTATACCTCAAAAATTTGACCCTCTAAAGAAATTCTGAGTGCGCCACTGAATTCAGAATAAAAATATCTATATAAAATGTCTACTCTTTTTTTGTGTCTACATAGCCAATCGAGATAAAGAGAACTGAAGAAATTTTACATTTTCCATAAGTTGGCTATGGCTTTAAAACGAAATATGATACAGAAATGGTGACGGTACAGCTGAATTCAGAACAAAAAAGTAATACAGTAATGTCGAAACCGCAACCCTTGTTATTATTTGCGTTAACTGCTCGTAAACGCAAAAACCACTCCGCTATGTTGCTCTTATATGAAGGTTTTCTGTTCTATTCTCAGCAATAGTGGTTTGTTAGATTTTGGAACGGCCAGAGTTTCATGCTTTTGGCTGAGAGCTCGGTTTTAAGCGAGTTCAAGTCACAATCTTTTTTTTACGCGAGTGTGTCTTATATATTTACATTTGGCCTATTCTGCCCGTGCTTTGGACAATGATCAGATACATGTCGGCTGAGCTGCAAAACACACTCGTTGCCCTTGGAGTAGGGGTCGAACGTTTTGTAATTGATGTCACACCACGACTACACGATCGAACTCCTTTCTCACAACCTTTCCCCGCATTACTGTTATCATGTATGGCGCCGTCCTCTATTAGGAAAGTAATTAATCGCTGAGAACAACAAGTTATAGTGTTATTGTGTATAACATATTTAGGTTAGTACTCGTAATATAGTACTATCATAGATAAATTAAGAAAGATACCCAATGTAAATGCACCGCATTGCCACAGAACCGTAGTGTATGATCTTCACTCAAGAGGGCGATAGAATGTCCAAAGCGCGCGATATTGTATCCCAAATGTTTTGTACTGTATGTCCCTCCCGCCCAGACAGCATGCGAACGGAGTGTGGGCGATAGTCGCAATCCCACCACTGCACTTCTACAGCAGCTGACTGCAACACCCGCAGTGTTTAACAAAATAATATTTAATGTAGCGAACGGTCAATATAGTAGAGTGCCCGATCGGACATATTTTGACTTGTGTGGGAGACTTGGGATTACAAGATGAAACTCACACAGATGTAAGCTAATATATTGATAATTATAAATCCGGAATTATCAAAAAGTAGACCGAGCCGAAAGTCAATATCGTTAAAAATGTAACTAAAGGTACATTGTTAAAAACCAAAATGTATACTTTCTATGGGTATTTAATTTAAAACATTTTCTGTGCCGAATATTTTTAAATAAATTTTTGACTTTTGCAAAATACTAAAAGCTAAGTTTTTTCGGTTTCAACTTCAACTCCGTCTAGAATTAATTCTAAATTCCCTAATATTCAGTTTACCTTGCATTATCGCGAAAACTAAGGCCTAACTCTAAAAAATATATTCTTATTAAAAGTTAGCCGCTTCCTRTTAGGTGCCATTAGTAGCAAATTCATATTTTTTGAGTTACCGATAAAGGTAGTATGAAATTAAATGTAAAAGATTACATTTTTCTGAAAGACGCGGCTGGCTGCCGGTTCGCGTGGCCGCATCGTCCATCTCTACTATTTCCGTAGCTCTGTCCGTCCACTAGTGCAGCTCAGGGAGGGACGCGATAGATCAAAATACAATAATTAGGAAATCCTATTTCAGTTTTCATATTGACAAACACGTTCAAAAGTATATTTGTAATCCTCACTAACCTATGAAAGAGATATTGAACTAATAACTACGCATGTTAGTTCATTATACATCTAATACGTTTTATTATACAATTCTACACGCATATCATGATAAAATAAATAATCCTTTTACAAAATTGCACAATTTACTTACCGGAATCGCAATTTGTTCTTAAGCTGTGGTATTCCTGAGTTTTGAGACATCTTTATATGAAACGGAATGTCCTCAAGAATGTAATGTTTTAACCATTATTTTAGATCTAGATTCTTGGTGTACGAAAATTCCGAGTGTTACGAGTTTAGGGCATCTTGACAAATGCTCGTTATAGCTACATGATTTTCAGCAGTCCCCTCATTAAATGCAAGCAAACCAATTATCCAGTACAATACATATGGTATGTGTTTTTGGAGCCTTTTATCTCAGATCCTGTCACTTAAAATACAGATGGTATTTTATCCATTTCGCACCTTATATTGGCACATATTTTATTTCTACTTTCGCTACAGTATGGTGTTGCAACTCTGGTATTCTGTCTTTTTTTTAATTTCTAATAAAGCCGTCACTATGCTTTTTTATAGAGCGCCTTAATGAATTTAGTTCGCTTTAAACACTACCTAATTCGCCAGACGTTTAGCTTCTCCCAGCACGAAAACGCGTTGGTTTATTAGTGTGTGCAAATTTGCAATATAATACATCGTTTGTGGCATAAAAATATTTTTGTGTAGCAATGCCGAATTTCACAGTGGCGCCCGTGGACATGCGAGTATGGTTCAAAATAGCCCAAAAGGTACGCGATACTCGACTTTATGCACACTGAGTTGATATTTAATTGTGCGGGCACCATCCATGCAAATAGTTTCTGTAATTATTCGTTCCCTAATGCAATTATTGTCGTTTTGCTAATGTATATTTATGTAGACCTAGGTATCTAAATCTTTTGAAGTAAGCTCTGTTTTTTATACATATTGAAAATTAATGCATGTTTGTTGCATGAATTACAGATCTATTTATAACAATACGTCATAAAAGTGACAGTAGTTTGGATAGTGAACTAGAGTCAAGAATTAAATTAATTTCAATTTAAAAATGTACTGCGGCAAAAACAGTTTTTATTTTAATCAGCGCTGATAATAATGATGCCTCTAAAATGAACTATGTCCGACTTTTACACCTAAGTAAAACTTTTATTTCAGTTATTTTTTCGATAAACCAACGCGTTTTCGAGCTAGGAGAAGGTAAACGTTTTAGGAATAAGGTAGTGTTCAAAACGGACGAAATTCATTAAGGCGCTGTATATACGATAACATTATTAGTTGCATGTTTACTGAAATGTATGCGGTTTTTGGCCGCACTATATAAACATATTATTATGAACGACAAACTTAAGGTAGTAACAATACCGGCAAGTGTTAAAATGGTGTTTAATTACTACCAAAAGTTGCAAAATTTCAAAAAGTGCTAGATTCAGCCTTTTGTGCTGAAACTGGCAACACTGGGCAGTCGGCACCCACTTCGGCCGTGGTAATACCACACCACGCCCCAATCTAGCGCCGCACATTTTTAACTATCCCTCTCTCTCTGACTCACATCAAGTAGATCTGTTGTACGTATGTCCGCGTTAGCTTGTAACAACAACCTGCGCTACTTAAGGAGAGGGTAATTTTCGTTTCTTATTCTTTTCCACTCACGCATAAATTAGTAGAGCAAGAACTAGTTAACGACGCGATGAATATTTTAAGTGAAGTTAAGAACCAACTACTGTGGCCCTCTACAATCAAGATCTAAAAGCTAACAAATTATCGTGTACATTGGTTGGGTATCTTTCTTAATTTATTTATGGTACTATGCAATACTTTCACATAACTTTTTGACATGAACATTAGTTTCCTTAACGTTGCAAAATCGTGGTGATTGGGGAACGTTTTCTGGATCAAAACTTTCCACTCACTCCAAGAATAAATACGGAAATATGGTAAATCTAACAATAATTATGTGGACATCACGCATGGATCTCCTTGTGTGGACTGTACGCTAAAGCTTATTTCCACCGTCATACGAAACTACCGTGTGAGTTTTTACAGGTCGCTTAACTGTGACTTCGCTTGCATAAACGTTTCTTGTCCACTTTCAATCAGATATTTTATTGTCAATATCAGATCCGTTATGGTCTGCTGTCGCGGCAATTTTATTTATACTTAAGGGTTTCAATGAAGACAATACTAAATACAAATTTGTAACTTTTTATATCCTTAATATTGAGTTTGCAAAGAGAAGTTTAGTTAATTTGAGATGTCACTGTTAGCTTAATATAGGATAATAGTAATATGAATTTATGTAAAAACGGAGCAAGCTTTCCTTTGTCGTAACATTTATATGCGAAAAGCTTTTGGTCAAGGAGAGGCAGCGCTGTTGGTAGTCTTACACAATATTCATGCATTTAAGGAATATTCGGGCGTTCAGAATCTTTGAGTTTTAAAGTTATTAAAATTAAAATCAAAACACCCCCGTTCAGGTTACGACTATTTATATTTGCTCTTGTACATCAGTAATTGCTATTATCTAAATATACACAGCTTCCAGAATGATTTGAATGTCATGATTTTACCTTTCATATGAACAAGGGTGGATGACACAAATCTTAGTGATTCAACTGAAACTGAAAGGTCTGAGAAACAGAATCTCGCGACTGTTACAAGGTATATCGTCGCATAACAGTAAAAATCAGAATCTTGGCGTTCGTTCCATTGTCATAAACCTGTTAGTACCCCACACTAAGACTGCTGCAGTAGATATAACTCTTTCTTAATCCCAATAGACGGTGCTTTATGTCTCACTTAGGAAAGTTTTATTTTACTGGCATTTCACTGAAATAGTTGTAAAGATTGAGGGGTTATGATGCAGTAAAAGTTTTAATGTTCAGTGCTCGTAATGTACTTACTTTTTCTACTGCATTCACCATGAAGTTTACAAGGTATACTATTAGGTACAGTTACTGCCTCAAAACGAAGAATAAAAAGGAGGAACCCAAGTTAGCATACCTTATTCACTTATGTCAGTTTGTCTGTTTACAATTGTAAATTTTAGGCTTATATTAATTCTTTTTTTCTGCGTTATCGTTTCCTCCTTGGTCAGATGTCCTTGTATTTTCCAGTTGTGTTTCTTGTAATTTGGGCAATAGCAACAAGCACCATCGCTAAGCTTCTGAGTGCACCCTCATCCAGTGCTCTGGCATTCCAAGAATCCCCATTCAATTCAGTTCGTCTTGCACCACTCGACAATATTTTTCATCCTGGCTTCCCTTTTCCACAGCATTTGTCGTCACCAGATGTTCTCTTGTACTTCTAGATATAAGCTTTCTTGCCTAAACGTTGCTGACCTTTCCCTGTCTGGAGAATGTCCATCTCTTTTATGCGACGGCCTTTCCTGAGTGTTTTCAATAGTTCTGTTCAACGCCCCCACACCTTCACTATTATTATCTTCTTCAACTTGAAAACCCTATACCTCTTCCTAGCCGTGGGTATTTCTTGTGACTTGTCTGGAATATTTCATTCACATTCTTTGTATCATTATTAATATATATTTACGACCCTCTTAACTTGTTTTTTGTACCTCAATTTATCTTTCCAGCCATTCGTCGGTAATAGATAAAGTTAGTCAAGTTACATATTTTAACTCTCATAGCATATAATATACAGTGATTGTTTTCTATTTCACGACCTATTTATTGGATTCAGTTCCTCGCATTATGATTTTATTCTTTCTTTCGTGTTATATTTTCAATGGGGTTGTTGCCCTTGACAGTAAATCGTTATTATAACACATGTGCGACTTTGCCTGGACCTAATGGGGTTAGAAGTTGACAATAGACAAAATATTTGTAATGTTTTAGTGTCTTATTTTTACCTTTAAAGGTTTTCGGCCAAATTCAAATATTTCGTGATACGTCACCGTTCCTGGAGACGAATTTCGCTATAGCGCCGATGCGGCGGATGCTCTGTTGCATGCTTGTCACCTTTGTCGCTGTTGAACACACGTATGTTCTGTGGTTCTGTGCCTTTGTACCTTTGTTTACGTTTTGTTTTGAGAACGGAGGACTCGTTAAAGTTTTGTTTTTATTTATTTGGTACGTTGTTGTTCAAACATAGACTGTGCAATTATGGAGCAAGAATGACCAAAAATTGACTTACGCATGATTGACGAATTTTACATGAATGGAAACTCGTGTGGTCAGATCGTTGATTTTACGCAAATTAGGCGATTTTGCTATTTAAAGGTTGCGACTTGAATAAAATGATGTAATGGCAGCTATACACGCTGTAACTCAGGTTTAAACGAATTTACCTACTTAATAAATAGTTGTTCCGGTTTTAATATCACTTGAAATATGGAGTTATCCTTCGGCTGCCATAAAATTAATTATGTTTGAGATATATCCGCTACAAGTTATAATTTTAATTTAATATATTTTACGTTTTAATATTTACAGTGAATTATTAATTTGCTTATTGTCCTCCATTCTCTTATTTCTTGACATTCGTCCCCCTTTATTATATTCTTTACATACTTTAACATTTCTACCGTTCTTGTCCTTAGCTTTAGATCTGCATTATGAATTCATAGACTCTGGTCTGATTGAAGTTTTGAAAATGCCCCTGTTTTTTACCATCTTTAGATTCTTTTATGCTTCGTATGTGTATAAGTCACTTTCATCCGCTCATGTCATTCTAGGATATCATTCATCATTGCTGACATTCTTCCACATCCCGCACATTTTGTCTTACTAGTAGCACGGTAACGCCGCTCTGACCCGCTTTCTTCCCAAAAATAGCCGCTGATTCTAATGACTTCTACTATATTCTTAATTGCGATTTTCACCCTGCAACAAGTTTCTATAATACGCGTTAGAGAAATATAGCTTGGTTGATGATATAAATGGTTATGTAATAGTAATCGCTTCAAAAAAGAACGAGATTCAGTGAACAATGTGGTCAAATGTGTAAGTATCAACTTTGCCTGAGCTGTAACTCATCTCCGAAGTATTATGGATAAAATATGCTTAACACAAAAATTTCTTGGCTGAATGTTTCATTCTTGCGGAACAACAAGAGATGGTGTAAGAATATTAAAGATTAAAGACCACTTGGCTGACTAAAGCTCAGGGCTTCGTAATTATGAAGGACTTGGATGGGCTGGTCGTCCTACAGTTTATTAGCAGTGGCAGGCTTCACTTCTTAATTAAAATTTTCAATGTAAATAAACTTCCAAGAGTCCGTTGTTTTAAATACATAAAGAGCACCGTGAATTAACGAATTAAGCACAACGAGAAACATTTAATTAGCATTAAGTTGGAGTGAATTATTTAAAGTCGTCTCAGAATAAGGATGATCGTGCATCCATTGTGGGAAAACTAGAACGTAAGAGCCTGCAGGCCACGTCCCGGGGACTAACAAAGAATTGCAGGGAAAAGTTTCGCGCGGAGGCGTTCATTAAAATAACGGAAGTCTCGTAACTCTTTTAGCGCAGTGATCTTTTACGTAATCCAATTTCGTAATCCGGGGGCTTATCAAAACTTGGCTAGTTAACGTCGGAGCAACTGCTAAATACAGCATAATAGACGAGACGGGCAATTTTTTACTCTATAAATCGACAGTTTGTTTTAGTACTTTGGCCTTAGGGCGTAAACCACTTCAGGTATAGTGACGAACATTATATCATACTATTATTAAATTTAACGACAAACTCAACTACAACCGGATTGGTTTAGCAGACTGTTTAGTTTAGGTGACTGTCAGAAACGCGATGTAAGCCAATTTCATATAAAACAAACAACATTTTGCTGTTATTACTAGTAATATTGCTCTATCCTTCGCCACAATGTTGACTTTCCTGACTGCAACTGTGGACGGCGACGTTGTCAGGTTGTGCCTCCCGAAGCTAGCGAATTCTTTCATTAACTACTCCTTCGTAATAACCTGCACAAAATACGTTTCAAAAGTATTTAAATACTTTTATAAATACCCTTTATTAAGAGTATTTTCAAACACTGAGGTATTTAAATATGTAAGTGCGGAAAAGTATTTCAAGTATAAAATATTTTTTTACTTATTTAAAATACCTTTTTTAATCAAATACTGGGTAACCATAAAGAGCATTTAAGTACTAATAAATACCAGACATCTTTTACGTTCTATCACTGAAAATATGACCTTCAAATAAATTTGTGCGCTTGCATGTACATACATACTTGTAGACACTTCTTCAGCGTGCAGCTTTTGACAGGCCTGTTGCAGTATTTTAAAGCGTAAAGTTAGTATTTTAAATACTAAAAGTACTAGAATACTTTAAGAGTATTTAAAGAACTTTCAGTATTTTAAATACTTTTTCAAATACTAAATATCAAGTACTTGCAAATGTGTTCAAAGTATTCTAAATACCTCAATTGAAAAATTATTTAAAATACTGTTTGTACTTTGTAGTATTAGAAAACACTATAAATACCTTCAGTTTTGCCTGAATCTAATGCAGAGGACTTAGCTCAAATGAATTTCATATCAATTCTTTTGTACTTTAGGAATCATTGGTTTTCACTATATTTTTCAATGATGTAGTTCATTGTTTCTACAATTCATTGTCTTATATACAGGGTTATTCACTTGGCGCATAGTTCTATCTTAAAAAATTTCCCGTTAGGGGCTTATTGAGCATTACAAATAACCAACTTCTCCGATAAATAAATAAACTTCTAAAAGCCTCTAATAACCAAATAATTCTGTGTCAAAATTTGTCCTCTAGTTGGTATAGTAACGATAGTGTATTTTTAATCGTCAAAAGGTAAATTTAGTAAATGTTAGATACTTTAGAAGAATTTTCCGGGATATAATTCGTCGTCAATAGTTCTCTCCTATAAAAATAAACATGAAAATACATACTTTTTTAATTGGTATTGTATGTTATTATGTAAGGAAAACGGTGGCGAAAACCCAAGATGCTTCTCTCATACTTGCCAAATAGTATATCTAATCAATGATTACGTTGTTTTTTTTTGTTTGTTTTTCTCGAAATGGTCACAGTCGTTACCAACTCAAAAACTTTAAAATCAACTGGGGTTAAGTAACATCCTTCATTTTAATGCTATCGATCTGAAAAGTCCTTGTCTGCATTATAAAGTTATGATGGAGTTAATTTTGAAACGTCGTTCATTCTAACCTTCATAACTTTTAAGTAGATTATCCGATGAATTAGTTGCGATAGTGGCGTCATCTTAGATTTTGAAAAACATACCATATTGTTCAAAACAATATAATTTTTTTAATTTCTTACTTGAAGTGAGATTTTGGCGCTTTAAGACGAGCCTTTAGCATATTTCATGGGGGGGGGGGGCAGATGGCGCTCATATTTAGGGGAGACGATTAGCAAACAAATAGCTTTATTTTGGTTTTATCCAAGTTCTTGCCGTTGCTTAAGGGAAGGCGCAGCTATCGCATACATAGAAATATCAACACTACACAAAACATAAAATTCGCGCTGCAACAAGAATGCCGTTAGAAGTGGAAATAATAATAATTCAGTAATACTGTGGGATGACGGATATTTACCATCTTGCTTGAAACATTTTAGTTTTGGCCTCAGGAGTAACATCTAAAACCGACAGAGGCTTTGGACGCTGTCCCCATAATTTACAGAAATCTCGCGGATTGAGACGCTTGCCATCTAAGCATCTCTCAATAGATAAAAAATATCTTTAAATTAACTAAAATTTTGTGTGAAAACTGCGTATGTATACCTAAATAATTTTCTCAGTTCATTTGAATCATTCTGTATGCAAAAAATATAATAAAATCGTTCAAAAAATGTTTTTTAATAAGTTGTAGACAGTAGATTAAAAAATTAATTACGTTACCAAGTGTATAATTATTATATTATTAAATTATGTTATTGAAAAATTACGTTATTTACAGAAAGTAATCTCCTTATTACAGCGCACCTGCATACAAAATTTCGTTATAATTGAATCATTTTGAGTTTTGAAGCAAACACTGAAACACTCATGGTGTTAAAACGTATTTATATAAACATATGCTCTGATCAGTCCACTCGGACTAGGTACCTACTTTTGTCCATGATGGGGCTCTTCAGGAGGAATATCGAATGACTTGACCACATCACCTAGAATTTTAAAGCAATTACAAGATTTTGTAATAAATTATCCTTTTGCATGTAGAGCCATCACGCACGCGCAGTAAATATTATATAGGAAAGTCATGGCAACGTCGCAACAACAGGACCGGCCACACATCTTGACAATCGCAATTCACTCGGTCACATTTGCGACTTACTGCGCAGACTCGTTGCGTTACAAACATATTATGCAACATGGCGACTTACACTTACTGGTTGTCACAAAATTTCTCGCGCATGCCATAAGGTTAACCTGTCTGTTGCTGGACTATGATTTTTTCTTCAGCAACAAGATAACTGTAAACGTCTGCATATACGTAGGTGTTTTGAACCATGGCGAGCTTTGTATAATTACAATCGAACTTCACAGGTAACTGCTAGTTTAAGAAAAAAATATAGGCTATAAAAGGAAGCAATTTCTGAGCAATTTTGCAAGCATTTTATTTATCGCGTTCAAAAGTTAGCCAAGCGTCGACTAAGCGCGCTGTGCATATTATTCACCGAATTGATTCAGCATGCCCTATGAAATCAACCATCGCTAATCACTCTGGTGTCGTTTTGTTTGCAGAGGCAAGAGCTGAGATATCCGGCCCGTCTGAGAAGTACCTGAAGCCGGGTTCCGGCCTTAAGCTTCAATGCAGCGTGATCCAAAGTACGGAGCTTCCGCTTTACGTCTTCTGGTACCACAACAACCGCATGGTTAACTACGACTTTGATCGGGGGATTAACGTGACGACCGAGCTCACCACCAAAACTAGCACGCTCACCATAACAAATGCGGACACGCGACATTCAGGAAATTACTCCTGCGTTCCTAGCAGCGCACAACCTGCCAGCACCTACGTTCACATTTTGAACGGTGAGTAAATTTATTGAGCAGAGGCGGGTTAGCCCTAATTTACTTTCGTTGGTACAGGCATTAAAGCGAGTTGTAAGCCATAGATAGCGATGATTGTCATTTGAAACTTCGCCTGGTTCAGTCTTTTTGCCGGCGCCTTATAAATCGATGTGGCTTCGGGTTATTTACTAATGTTGAAACAAATCCGTCGTACAGCATAATTAATATGCCGCCAATTTAGTCATCTGTTTCAATAGTTAGTAAAATTGACGCGCCAGATTTTTCTTCGAGTTTGTATATACTCGATGTTTGAGCACAAATACTTTTGTGTAGCGCTACCTTTTGTTTTATAAATTACGTCGCTAACTCCATTTAGCATCCGACTATGTTGTCATGTTTAAAATACAGCCGCTCTGATTTTAGGAAAACAATATAGGTAAGTGTGTGAAACGTATATTTGATCATTATGGGGTTATTTATAATTATTTCTATACCTCTATACCATGACGAACGTTTGAGTTGAGATTTGAAATAATATCACTTAATAAATAGGCGCATCATGATGTTTCTAATTTTTAGCTTAACTTCCTTTATTTGCAAACAAGTGCCGAAATACGTTAAAACCGTAGCACTACTAGTTCAAAATACTACGAGTACTATCGCAATACTACTATTTCAAACACCACTCTTCCCTCCTTAGCCTTTTGTTCGTTTGCTTCACCGATTTTTAAATCAGGCTGACTCCGCTCGTTTTTCGTCGCGCTTCTATACTTACCGTCCGATAAGTTGGCTCGATTGTTTCAGAGCCACCTTTCTGTCTATCACGAAACCAATCTTGAACAGTTTTACACAATAAACCTTAAGCTACTCTGCAAACATTACTCTGGTTGCCTAATTTGTAGATACATCATGACAGTATGTTGAAAACGGCGACCAAGTCGAGGCGCCTTTGTGTTTCTGATCGTGCGCCAAAAACTGAACACACCTTTTGATAGTTCCTTTTTACTTAATTACCAAGATCTTTCTTATTAGCATCCATTTTACCTTTACCCGCTTTCTTTTCTTACATGACAATGACGACAAAATTAGCTTTCAGATCGCCGATAGAATGAACTGTGGAGTTCGGGGACATTAATTATTCCGCCGCATTTGTACATTTATGTTGATTATGGGTAGAACTTTACAGAAGAAAAATATATCGCACATGAGAATAAATGACGGTGATGTGGTGGATTTAATCCCTCAAGGGTTTGTATTCCAAAGAACGACCAGTTTGTTACATACATTATTAAATACTTCTATACAGGTAGCTTAGCCTCTCTACCCAACAGCTATGTACCTCTGAATAGGCGTGGTTTTGGTAGTTGTGAATAACTTAAAACCTTTGAATCTCCTTACTTAAAAAGCAGGAGTGGCTTCAGGAAAGTGCAAACACGGTATAAAAGATCGCGGCCCCTCGCCCCTCCTAAAATTGTGAGTTTACTAATATAGCAAAAATGAAAAAAAAAATACCTCCACTACAAAACTACACAAATCAAGCATTCTAACTAATGTGACACAAATAAAGTGGTAACAGTTATCGAACCTTATTTCACATCTTTTTTAGTATTATACTGTGTGCTCTGCATTTATTTTGCCATTTATATGGTGGATATTCCGTTTTGAAACTATACCTCGATCTAACCCTGAAAACACCATTGTTGAAATAGACATACCACAAATAAATGTCGGACTGCACAAACAGAAAGGGCTGTTTTAAAACGGATTTTTTCCGTTTTGAAAATAACGTTAATTTTTACGAAATTACATAAAATTAATTATTTACAGTACGTATATTTACTTACCCTTGGCCCTATTTTCAAAATCTGAACATACCTTTACCACGAGAATTGAAGCTTCAACTAGATGACAGCCTCAATTGTTTACTACTACGATATATTAATGGCCGTCAGCTTGGTGACACTGATTGGTCGACCGAACGGGATAAAATAAGAAATATGTGAGTGTCAACTGGATTGCGCGAATTTGATGAAAACAGACTACATTAAGAACGCAGGACACACCTTGTTTAATTGCATCCAAAATCTAATAAAACCTAATGTGGACAGCGTGTTACTTGTCTTACAAATGACAAACAATGTAGCCACCGAAAATCATATGAGGAGGTTCTGAGATTCGTCAAGGCAGCAAAGGACCTGCGACTTGGATAACGTGATTTTGAACAAAAAAGCTCGACGCTTTCTGCCTATTTGCGTCGTAGGCAGACCAGAGACAATTGGTTACAACTTGTATTTAATGCAACACAATATTTACCATTTGAGTAAGCTTTTACAATATTTACCGATCTTGAAAATGAATAACCTAGTTAATTATTACAGTGGCTTAATGTGATCTAAGGTCTGATTTTGGTATTTTATCCCAATATTGAAGTACTCCTTCAATGTTAAGTTAATAATAATTTAGGTGGTTACTAATTACATCCTAGACTAATATAAATCGAGGAGGTCACATCAAAAGGGCGTAAACGCCAATATAAACAAAATTCAGTTTTTAAGTCGTATGGAAAACTCAAATCTATAAAATAGATTTTTAAACAGTTATTTCAATTTCTTGTAAGTTTAGTTTTTGGCTCTTACGCCCTTCTAATATAACGCCCTCGAAATATATTATGCTATATAAGATTATCAAAGCCATTGTCATACCTGATCGATGTTGTAGAAGCCAAAATATACATCATTATTTTGTTGTTGTAATTTGCAGTTTTTCAAATTTTGATAATGTCTCTGGCTCGCTCTGCAGGTCCTCATTTATTCCTTTTCTGTAGTAGGTAGGGTAAATAGCAGACTTATTAATCTATAAATTGCTTAACTCAGGTGAATAATATAGCTTGTATATTTTGGAGAACGAGTCGTTTTTGCTGACTTACTAGAATGCAATCCTAATAAATTTAGAACTGTATAATTAACTAGAAAATACTTAACCGCATGGACACGCAGATTTCCCAAATTATTTATAAATTTTTTCATTAAATTTTAATATGTAGAATTGATAAAGAAATAATAACCTCTAGTACGAAGTAGTAGTTCATGGAAATGGGATATGCGCCTTTTCAATACAGAGTTTCTATATATGATCATACAACGCGGACGGCTTTGATTTCTGAATTTCTTATGCCGCCCTTATATAACTGCTGCCAAGCTGCAATAAACACATAATACTATGCTGAATATTGCCGATCAAGTTATAGCCACAAAGTTGATGGTTTTATAAACAACAAACAATTTGCGGTTCTATTTTCATTTCAAAGGTAAGTGGTAACAATAATTTGATTGTACGAAACTATACAACATTACTATAATATACATAATTACGTCTGTCATTCATAATCTCCTTTTGTTGCGTTCTCCGACTTTTAAACGTTGGTTTATAAATTTAATTATTTTCCACAAATTTTAAAGCCTACGCAGTTAGTTTCAGGCTTTTCCCTTATTTTAGTGTTTGCACTTTTTTTATAACTAGATTGCACCACCACAATCAAGCTGTTTACAATTTCTAGGTTAGGGAACTTCACCCGTTCACCATAGAATAACCAGTAGTACAGCTAATGTCACTGTCACGTGCAACTTAGTATTATAGTTCCTAACTGTGAATTTTATCTTTGCGGCAGGGTAAAACACCTTTTACTCCATCACAGTACAATTTAACTGGTTTACTGTAAGTCATAACCTCACAATTACGAATTACATAACCTAAAAGCTATACGAAACTGAAACAACTCCGAAAATAAGTTGTTTTTTTTTCAGCCTTAATGTTAATTATCCTACAAAGCACTATAGCATATATTTTAAAAATACACACTCCGACAAGCTTTCTCATATTAGAATATATCAACTAATTTGACAATCGAGTCGACAGATACAAGTAATCTGTCAAAGCAGCAGTTGTGTTCGCTTTCTTGAGAGGCGACAAATTGATTTAATCGATAACTTCCATAAGCGCCTGGATGCATGAATCATTTATAGAAACCATGTAGCTTCATTGAACTCCATGACTCATTGTCGCAGTGTATTTTGTATTTAATCCAATTATCTTTATTCTTAATGTATTATTCCGATAATATTCAAGGAAAAAGAAAAACGCGTTTATGACGCGACCAGTGGCATATTGGCACTAGTCCAATAAAGTTAGTCAGATTCCTTTATAAAATATTAAATTTCAATGAGCGGTTGCATCCCTTATTCAGGATAAGTATGTACTTTTTATTCAGTTTCCATTGTTTATTGTTCAGTAGACGAGTTAAAAATAATAGAATAGTTAGGTTGAGTTCAAATCGCAACATGTCATTATTTGTTTTTTCATTCAGTGGGATTGTACATCTAGTTCAGCGCATTGAAATGTTTCCAATAGCTAATAACAGACATCATTGTACAGGGCTTTGACCTACATATCTTAATGTTACCGTACTTTGGTTAAAGAATTGACGCTTGTTTAAAATTCAGGTACATCCGGTAACGCACAAGATCAATATAACTGTCCAAGCAAGTACATATAGTGTTCTGGTAATCTGCTTGTGCATTTCGTCTCTTACTACATGAATGACACCGAAAAGTCCGAAAACTAATCATTATCTTTACTATATAATCTACCTAAAATACAATTTGTGGTACAGAAGAAAGAAAAAATTGCAGAAAAAAATTAAATAAAAGTACGTACCTACTTAGAGCGGTCTGTATGTGTTGGTTGGCAAGTCTATATTTTCTGTCTGATTAGCTGAAAACAAAACAGCTTACTCATGAATCACGAGATCCGGTTTACCAAACAACACAGATGGCTTTTTACTCAGCTTTTCATTTGGCATTGTGTCATTTTATTCATGCATGTGGAATGTTTATTCCTTCTAGCCAATGGCTCGGGGCTCTATTTTGCAGTGGATTCGTTAGATGACGCTTTACATTATTTTGCTTTATTTTTATTTGTGTTGACTAGCCAGTCCATCTAATGTGCTGAAATAACAGCGAAACTCTTGATTCACGGGCTTTTTATTTGGCATTATCTGTAATTTTGTGAATGCTTTTGGAAGGTTTCTTCCTTTCGGCCACCATAGCTTCATACGTCCCTGTTAACTCGTGGCTCTATTTTGCAGTAAACTGGTGAGACGATGTTCTGCACTATTCTGCTTTATTTCCTATGTACGATATCGTAGTCTATCTGCGGTAATTGTTGGTTAACAAGCCGGTGTCTTTCGTCCGATGAGCTGAAAAAAAAAAACGGCGAAACTCATGAATCGCGGGTCCGGCTTGTCAACGAAAGGCCGATGATGTTTTATTTGGCATTACCTGTCATTTAGAAATACTCCTATTTAATTACACTGGCAATTTTAAAACGTTATACAGCTATTGAGCAAGTATTACGGGTTGGTAGGGTCAAGATCTTAAATTTTCAAAATGTCTAGGTTAACCTAATTGGAGCTACACTTGATTAATTCCATCAGGTGGTAAATATGCCTTCATTTTCTGAACATTGCGGGTGCACCAACTTTAACTGCGTTATTGCGTTACTTAAAGCAGCGAAAGAGCTTTAACCCAGCTACCACAGAATACGCAAGTTTAAATACTCGAAATTTGATGAGCCTATAATTACTAACCTCATCTTCTGTGTTAGTCAAGATTGCAGCCGATTTCTATGCCACTGAGTTGATATAATTTAGCAAACTTGCACAGAACCATACTATGGAGCTGAACAGCCGCTAACTCCTTAAGCATTGTGTTAAATGCTCTTTGAAATTTGGTTCATTATGTTTTCGGCGCACATCTGCACGAATTACGTTAATTTATAGTTTGTGCGCGGCGGCTTAGCTAGGTGGCGCGCATCGAAGCGGTCTATACATCGGATAGCTTTGTGAACGGAAACATCCCTTAGTGGTTAGTGTGGTACGGCCCCATTTTGGAAATTATGTTAGTCACTGCAGATGGGCATGGCTTGAGTTTAATAGTACTGGAGACCTTCGCTATCCATTCCAGATATGCCGTTCGCTAATTACAATTACTTCCACATCCAACGGATGGGAAGTATTGTATCGCGAAAAAAATTATTATTTGCTCATTCGCTTTAAAATGATCGAAAATGCAAAAAAAAAACAAAATTTGAGCAAAAACAAATTTCTTGTATCTGTGTCTGTGGTTTTGTTTGTGGACACGATAACTTTCCAAAGACTTAATATATGAACTTGAAATTTGGCAAACGTATAAATCTCAACAACCCAAAGACCTATTGTTTGTGAGGCAAGTAGGGTATCGGGAAGGGAACCAAATTGGGTGGTAACCACCCTTTTCCCAAATTTTTATTTTTTTTATTTTTTTTTGTTTTAGTCTGTGATTAGTAGTATAACTGCGAGTATTATTCGTTCTTATAAATTTTTGGTGCAGCAAACTGTTTAGAATATATTAGCAAAAAAACATCAATTAAAGAAAACGGTTTTTCCTAAATATCTCCGAATATATTAATATATTCAAAAAATGAAGATGCCATCAGATAGGAAATAAAATTTTTCACAAAAAGTGTATTAGAAAATTTCTTCAAAATTTTGACATTTTCGAAATATTTTCAAAAAACCTATTTTGGTCCCTGCTCGTACGATTTTTTTAAAATTTTGTTATTATATAGAAAATCAAATTTCTGTTCAAAAAGCACTCTTGCAAATTTTTTTTGTTAAGTTAATAATTTTCGAGTTATTTGGAAAAAACTGATTTTAAAATTTATATATTTTTGCTAATATCACGAGGACTGTTTGTTTAAAAAAATGTGTACAGAGAAAAAATGCTCAAAATTTGATTACTAATAGTACTGTATAAGAAATAAAAACGTAAATGTCATTTTGACAATTGGATGTGGAAGTATTAATTCAATTTGCAGAGGTTTTTTTGCTTGTGTTCAAGTAATAGGCAAGAATGCGGGCTTATTTGCAGTTGTCGTCCGAAGGTAAATCGATGCACTTTTATCTGTACCGGTGTTCAGTTTGCGCGATATTAAGCTTTTACACCCTTGACCTTACGATTTGTGAAATCTAGAGTAATCCGTATTTTCAGTTTGTAGCGCTATTTAAGAGATAGTATAGCTAAAATACCACCATAGTACAAAACCTGTCTAGTGAAAGGGTAAATGCAGGTACCGCTTGGTTGAGCACGGTGGTCGTTACTTTTTCATATTGTTTTTTGACATCGGAATACAAGCTTAGTGGGTTTACCACGACTGCTGGGTCTTTCCCATTACGTTTTAATCGTGTGCATATACTTGCGGCTATTCATAACTACATTCATCTTTGATTCTACAATGAATTGATAACGCATTTATGAGCTTATGTCAGAAATCTTTTTCTATTTATCCTTAGAAGTTTTATTTACTCTATGCCATACAACTTAAAAAAACACCGCATGCGATTTGTGGCGTTCAGAAAAAATCTTTATGAAAATCTTGCCTACATAAGCACTATTTCTTTTCTTCTATGTCGACGACTTTGTACACTTGAGGCCCAACTGAATTATCACAATTAAAATTATATAAATTATATATTACTAAAAATTAAACATTTTAAATATATTACAAATAATAAATAAAATATGTAATTTGTAAAAAAACAATAAAATAATTCGTACACTTTTTCGACATCACCTCTAACGTATGTAAGATTGAATGCTACGTGAGTTTTTTTGGGGGGTTATAACCGATGAGCTAAGTGCATGCATTGCAGAACGTCCTCGTTAATGGTATTTTTATCAAACGTTACGGAATCCCTCATACAATTATGTACAGTAGACATGCGTCTCAAAATTCCTATTTTTTTTGTCGCCGTCCTCTTTTATTGGTTACTCAGATTAAAATTCTTGATCATTATTGTCATCTTCGTGCACTTACGGTACTATAATAAAAATACGTGCAACCGAACTTGCGGACAATTATATGCTCTATGAATATTATAATAACATGTAACGACACGCGGAGCAAAATAATCAGGACATATCTAGAAAACGTCGTACATTTTAATGAGGTTTCGTCATCATCATTATCATCAAGGTATATTAGAGATTGATAAATGTTAAGATGTCGTTTAATTTATACTTCTAATCTTGCTCTCGATGAGAACCATTAGTTGCTACTTGAGAAATGTGAGTTCTCCCTTGCAGGTCGCCACTGCTGGTCAATTCAGTTAGTATCCGGGGAAATGGTTCTCATTGCAGTACCACTCGGTAAAATTTTGCTTTGGCATCAAGTCTATGTGATCATCGAAATATTTTCCGTTCAGGTTCTTGAAGGTCTTCAATTTAGATGTTGTCGTGTACGTAATAACGTTTAAATTATCTTACTTGTCTTCGATTGAGAAAATAAATTGTCATTGTGCGATACTTTGGCCCAGTTGCACAAAGCATTGTTAACCAAACCCCCTACTTAACCTGCGGTTAACCAGTCGTTGCCACGGGCAGCACCAATGAAGAGCGCTTAAAAAGCTTAAGTTCCTCGCACAAATTTTCGGACACAAGCCTAGAGCTTTCTTATAGTCCAAACTGATTCATTCAATCCAAGCTTCTTACTCCATACCAAATATGATAGATTAAAACAGTCTGAGATTCAGCTAAGTGCAACGAGGTTGAGGCAGAACTAAGGCGTCATTTACTGATTACTCAATGCTACCGTTGCCACGGATTTTTCAGAATGAATAACATTTCTAAAATAACAACGCGATAATTCCGCGCGCCAAGCACCACGAGGTGCCACACGCGTCGTGATTTTAGAAATGCCGTTCGTTTTGACAAGTATGCAGCTATTCTAAAAACGTTTACTGAGAATTAAGGAATGCTAAGTTTGTTAGGTTAATGCATGTTATTACGATTTTTTTTATAAATAGGTACGCTGATATCATGTTTCCAAACTTTACAACGACTAAACACAAGCTAATTTTGACTGAGGGGGCAACAGCCAGCGAATTTTTTTTTTGTGGAGGGGGGATACCTTGCATAGGCACCTTGCTACCGGCCAGCAGGGTAGTGTCGGATTCTTACCGGCTAAATCCCTCCCCCTTCGTGGTTCTACAAAATAAAAATTAAATATTATTCAAATTTACGATTTGTATGTGACGTCCATGCGCCTATTCTTTTGAGCCTCGAAATGGTCAATTACGCGTTCATTAAAATTTGGATTTGACTGTATTAGTTCCTTTTCAATAGAGCACATTGCCAATGCATTAAGTCAGTCCTGACCCATAGTATTGCGCGAAAGCGCTGCCTAAATTATTTTGCATCAAAAACTGATAAACATGAACGGCTCCATTTACATTTCGAAAATCTCGGTGGTAAATTATCATTAACTCATGTTTAAGTGTAATCGAGTTTAAATCATATTTGTCGGGAAATGTTTTGCTGTATTCTTGGAAGCAATGAGGTTCAAGAAGGACGCCTCTAAAAATCGCTCGAAAAGAATCTATTACATACATTCGTAATTATTACTTCGCAAACTTCTTTAGCCATTTGTTTGTTACCATCAATAAAACACTGTCGCTTTGAAGGCACGGTTGCTTCAGGAATGTTAACGTCTAACTCGAAAATGCGAAGATTGAATTCTTAACCTTAAGACTATCTAACTGGCGCTGCTGTAGCAATGAAATCTGCTGATTATATTTGTTCCCGAATAAATCCGTGACTTATCGCTAAGAGTTCGTTTTGTATCGTTTTGGATAGGCCTGAAAAAACACTATTTTTAGAGTTTTCGATATGAGATTTTAACGTTGTGTCAATTTCTGCCATTAAATTAACCAAACCCTTAAAAATTCCCGGATTCTGACCACTCTTTCATCGTGACCGCGCAAAGCTAGCTCAGAGGCTCCACAAAATTTAATGCAATCAATTAAACGACCAAGTATGTAATGATTTTGTTTAACCGCGTCTTTATGTTTCAAAATTTCAAACCTGTAAGCACTGCTTAGTTGATTCTAGCGAAGAATTTTAATGTTTTTGACAAATTGAATGTTTTTTAATTTTTTCGCCCAGATGCTTCAAATCCGTAACTCCCGTCTTAACCCAGGTCGGATCGCAATCGTCACCTGCCATTAGTGAGCAAACAAAACAAAACAACGAATTACTCTTGTAGCAGCCATATAACCAAATATCATTTGCGTACATACCAGAATTATTTTTTTTACAGTTTTACGTTTTACGACGGCTTGGTTTTGTAAGTTAAGGACAGGACGAAGTGGACCTAGCTGCTTTACTTCAATTCTGTTCTGAAAAGCCAAACCTGCATACCGCATTTTTCGCCGCCTGCTCCATTTTGCGCACAATCCCAACACAATTCCGCTAACTCCGAATTAAACACTTCGCATTCACAAGTCGACCTTCGCGAAAAAAACAACGCAAAAACACAAAGGCATTAATGTAACAATAAATGATAAATGTAGCTGTAAGTAGAATATTAATAAATAATAAATTTCTTCACTGTTCGAAATGAAAACACTGCAACACATGCGACAGTGAAGCAGGAATAACGAATAATATAACATATAGCGCATGCGTTGTGTATGCAAACTGCGAGAGGCGAGACCTGCGACTGGCTCGGACATTTCAGCGTATACCCTCCCGGCGCCACTTGTAGCTGTATTTTTGAAACTAATAACACCTACCATATACTTATGAGTTTTCATCTCTCGATCCAGGGAATTCTGGCACGATATGGTAACGTGAGGGAGGGCATGAATAAGCCTTGTCCGAGAATTTCCCTGCCGACCGCGATGCCGACCACAGAATAAACAGATATTACAAATGCGAATCGCTGTGCGACCTTAAAATAAAATACCACATAGATTCGTCAAAATAATTAAATAAACTATTTTAAATTGAAATTTCCCTTTTTCTTATTTTTCTGTTGGTGGGGCATTGCCCGTTTGCCCTCCCGCACCAGCCGCTACTGATTACGACTAAGACCCCGATTTCATTTCTGGTTACAAGAGGTGGCGCAGTGCAAGTTTTGACGCGTTCTTATGCAAAGACGCCATAAGTACGAAAATGAAACCCCCAACCCCCCTGGCTACGCCCGTGGTTTGTGTGCATTAAAAACCTCTTTGATGGACCACCGTAATGCTATGCACCAAGGTCCTGCCAGCTGACGGTATTTTTTCTTTATAAAGATATCATATATGTGCCATATGAGAATCAGCTCTGTAACGATTGACAGTAAAATCTGTTACGGGCTCATTGCAAGTTCACCTCTAAGTGTAAAGGTTGTGGGTTCAAATCGCACACAAAGCACAATTTTCAAGCGTGTGCTTGCGAAGTTATTCGAATGATTGAGCGCTTTCTATTTAATTTATAGGAAATATTTTGGTGAAGTAGTTGCATCAGTGTGGAATTTATATTAACGGCTGAACGTTACTATAAAGTTTTAGAGGTTTTCGCTTTGACCAAAAATTCAATTTAGTCCCTCCTTTATGTGCACTAGAGTGCAAAGCTCTGCAGTCGAAGACCTGGCTTGCTTTAAGCAAGTTGCTTAAATGTTAACGCAAGATGTCAATAATGGATATGCTTTGGTTGAACTCAGTAGCGGCTCGTGCTTCAAGTCCGGGGGGGTGCGCAAACATAAATACTAATTAACCTAACACAACCTAAAAAACCTACCTGATGACCAGAAAGGCAGGACACATCAAAATGCTTTTAGTATATCGTCCATTGAATTAAAAGTAACAAAAGGCATAAAATAGTTTCATAGTATGAAGCACCTAACTTAGGAATTTGAATGTTCACGTTATCGAGCTTCTACTGCACTTGCATATTGCATTTCAACAGAGATCGATCGGAAGGCGTGGACCAAGTCAATGACCACCCCAGTCTCCAGATTTGACAAAAATGGACTTCTTTTAAGGGTTGTGTTAGTGATCAAGTGTACCGGGCGCCGCTGACTTACATCTGACGACATTGGAAATAGAATAAGGGTTGCTTTTAACGAAACGTTAAGCAACATGTCAAGGTCACTTTAGGGGAGGCTGCAATTTATGTCTTTTCAGGAGGAAATCAATTTTAGCGTTTAGCGTTTTTGATTTACTAAATCAATAAAAATGTTAATACAAAATCCTGCTTAGATCCATTAAACGAATATGGGTTCAATTGTGACACCCGTTAAAGTAATGCAATTCGATTGAAGAAGTACTAGTTTTAACCATGATTTGTCTCTAATGAAGATGAAAGACTTATACTTTCATAAAATAAATAGCTTGTTTGAAGCATCCCGCATTATGTCCCACGAGTAATTTCTTCACAACTTGGCTAAGGTACTCTAAAACTGTTTTCCAAATATCAGCAGAAAGCATTCTTAAATGGGCCTAAAATACAGCAGGCGCCATTAAAGTTACTCATATGACGTTACTGTTACACTAAACACCCTATACAAATGGATTTTTGTCGAAGATATAATCTTTTCATGAGGTTATTTTACATTAACGCACTAATTGGCCGCCCTGCATGCTGAACCCGAACTATAAGCTGAGATGACTAATTGTGATTTTAAAGAAAGCACTGCTATCACAGTCGAACTACATCTGGAGGCAAATCTCAAACGATGGCTACGGCTACTAGCACCAAATTCGAGGCACCCTTTTAGCATAACGGTCTAGGTACCTTCAGAAGGAACTTTTATGACCTTACTTTGAATTTCCAACGAACACGCCCTCTTAAACTAATACCTATCAATGTCTAAGGTAATGTACTTTCAGAGTAAGCGCGAGAGCCACGTCTCAATCACGCGAATGTTTGCTAAAGCTAAACATCCCGCTCCCCTAAGCTTAATTAAAATTTAATGCCAGCAAAGACATTTTAAAATTTCATAGAAAGATTACCCGCAGGCATACGTTCGAGTTGGCACTGCACAGTTTCACGTCAATAACTTGATTAATGTCCCGGCTGTTTATTTTAAAGGCGCGGCCGACCGCGATTTCCGTAATTTATATTTAAAATTTGAACCCTGCAGATAGGACACGGAGGCTATTACGTTCAATACGGTAAGGAGAGCCGGCTGTTTCGCGAAAAACTGAGAGCCGCTTGAGGAGAACCAATTACGTTGTACAAACAAAGCGCCCAGGGGAAATGGAATTGTACAAAGTGGTGCTGAAGTATCGCACATTACGTCCACGACTGGAATCTTTCGGTTCTAATGCGCCTTGCGAAGATCTATCATTTAATTTTAGGAATGCTTTTGTATTTCGTGAGAGTTTTCTAATTTATTTGCGGCCGTCGCGAACAACTGCTTGTTTCCATAAAGGATGCCTTATTGTTTTGCAAGTAGTGCTGCTACTCAAATATCTGTCTTTTGTTAAGATGTTTCTGCTAAACTATCATCAGAAGATTACATTTTAAACGAAACCTTAATCATACAGGCATGTTATCCTAGTATAGACGACAGTTCTTGCAGTTCTCTTTTATTTCTTCTGATAAGACTATTTGCCAAGATAAACTATATGAATCATCCAAGCTAATAATTCGTATGCTTATTTTGGATTTGAAATTACAGGTTCTTACTGTAATACATTTACATGGAGTGTGTCTGATAGTAAATATTGAAAATTTGTTTTTACCGTTTCACTACCTACCTGTACGAAAACTAGAGCTATTAATTAAATACCCATGTTGAAGGGTATTGTAACAAACAGTTGGTGGTTGTATGGAAAATAAACGCAATGCCTTTATAATTGCTGGGTCAAATACAAATTGTGTTCAAAAAAGCATATTTCGAATAACGCAATTGTTAATAGGGGTGTTCATAAAAACGGGCCGCGAAAATTACGTATAGTACACGCAAAAGGTAAATCTCGCAGAATAATTTATGATATGCTTAACTGAAATAAAAAATATAATATTTAACCCTCTTCGCTTTTAAGCATCTGCTGTTGGGGTTGAACTCTACTTATTTTACTATTTTAGAGCACTGCACGCTGTACTATAAGGAAAAAAATATGTCTTATGCAGAAAATAAAATTGTAAAGTGTGTATAACTTTATGGATTGAAACTACATATATTTGAGGTAGGGTCTGTAATTTTTTAGGAATACTTTCTGAATAAAGGTAAATATGTCTTATGCAGAAAATAAAATTGTATAGTGTGTATAACTCTATGGATTGAAACTACATATATTTGAGGTAGGGTCTGTAATTTTTTAGGAATGCTTTCTGAATAAAGGTATAGAAATATATATAAAATAGATTAACACTAGTTGTGTAACCTCCGTTTTTTGGATACTTGTTTGCTAGATTTTGAGGTCACCCGATAGTCAAATAATACTAATCGCCTCTACCTAATAGCACCAGGGTCACATTTCAGCAGTATAAAAATAGTTGCTCGTCACTTTGATGTCGCTGGGCATCTATCGGGCCACCTTTTTCCATTAACGTTCTATCGACTTTGCGTTGAAAAGAAATGTACCTCATCATTTGTGCAATTGACTAAATGGACTTCGACGCAACAAGTCCTAGGTCAAAACCTTGCAAATGCTGCAATTGAAGATTTTCAGTTTTAGACCGTGGCAAAAAATACGTATGTATATCCATGTAAAAGTGTAAACATAATTTCCCTTACAAGGTGACAAGTTTTTATAGCAATTAGCCGCGCATATAGTGTAATAACGCTGAATTTAAAAGTGCTCACCTCTTATTCGTTTATCTGTTTCTTTTCGAGTATCTTGCATAAACTTATTTATCTGCGGATTGACATTTTTAAATGCAACCTGCAGATTGTTTTCCGGGTTGAAACTGTTCAATTCGTGGTTAGATTGAGAAATCCGCCCGCAAAGTTATGTACAATCCTCCGCAAGAAGAACATATCTTCTTTAATTAACAAACAAAGGGCGATTTGATCTTAGTCAAGGAAGGTAATTACAAGAGAAAGTATGACACGGGACAAAACATAATATCTTCCGCAGGGCACAAAATACTTACAAAGTACTTTCAATTAGTAATTTGTAGTACCTTACGCTATTAAAACTCAAAATCGAATTAGGTTTACCTACCGAGGCTGCCGCCTGTATGACCAAATGATCGCTTACCTTTTTAATTAATTATGAATAAACTCCAATGAACTTTTAACAGTAACAAGCAGTAGTTTAATTGGGTGGTAACAAAATTCCTTCGACAGCCATTTGATAAGCTTGTGTGTTAAAATACTGATGGCCCATATAGTAAGACTTTTGTGGGACCGCAGAAGAAAATATATATACCATGTATCTCGCAATCTAAACCATTCCTTAAGGACATTCCCCGAAATTTTTTGAGACCACAGAGGTATATTTCTACCAGATTATGCTTTTCTAGGAAGTAGTAAAATTGTCTTTCAATACGTTCTCTACAGTTTTGTGTTTAGCATGCTAACTGGTAATAATGTATTATAGAGCCATAACGTATCCATTTGTAGACATCAAAATTACCAACAGCATAAATAAATACCAAAAGGTATTTTCATTGTAGTTATGCGAGAAAAAATGTTTTGAAATGGGCTTGAAGTCATTGACCTGTCAAGTATTTTAACACAAGGTAATTAAATTAAAATGCATGCAAAACAGAGAAGTTTTTCAAAGTTGTTATAAACAGTTTTTGCTGATTACTAAAATGGAGTATCTGACTCCGCGTGTTACTTAAGATTTACGTAAGATGGTTCATATTCTGTAGGACACATAGTATATAACTTATATAAATGTTTATCCTAATCCTGTCCTAATCTAACCAGAAAATTGCAAATACAGTGCATATTAAATTATTTTAATAAAATTATGTCAATGCGGTTATAATAAGTTTCAAAGCGATTGCCATTATTTTTAAGCAAACTTTGAGATGTGGATAAAAATAACTATTTCACTATAATACCGCCAGATTGACATGTATGGTTGCAGCTATGTTTTGCACTATTTCTTTCAAAACTTCTATTGGAGTCGAGTAAAAAACTATTCATGCATTTGATGATCTGAAGGGACAAATTTTTGTAATATCACGTTAAATATTTTTTCTCTTGTATATACGGCTTCATCAAGGTAATACGTATGATAAAAATGTGTCTGTTCACTTACTTTTGGAAGTCGTAGCACTAAAGCGGTAGGCGCTTTTACGCCTAACTCATACCTCTTAAATTAATATTTTGATCAGTTTTGGGTGTGTTCCTTTTCAGGTCAACCACACTACCGGTTAACTATCACTTGTAATGTACCGTGCCAATTTTCATAACATGTCGCATTCCTGTTTACACGCTAGAAACATCTCATACATTCCATAAAACCCAGGGCGAGAATGTATAAAGAATTACTTTATTTCGCGGAAGGGAGATAGATGGGAGCAAAAATTCTCGTGCCGGTGGGTTCAGGAAACGTTGGAAATATTTATTAAAGGAGTACAAACACGAACAAGCCATTTTTTACGGATTTTGGGGGACCGGACTTTTATTAAAGGTGTTTCAAACCGCGTTCTCAAGAATGATGTTTTGCGATGCGGGATTTGCGATTTCGATACCATTCTGTTATTTGCAGTATCGAATATGTATACGCACAGGCAGAGGCTATAAGTACATTGTGTCTCCGTATCAGTGTTACTCTATCAACATAAAATACATGACCTATTAATTTAGGATGGCAATGCCATCTGTCAGCATTACACTGACATGATGACAAAACCACCTAGCTGCCATAACGGGTACTACTTCCTAAAGGAAGTGACCTGTAGCCTGACAAATTGGCATGTAACTGCATACTTCAATTTCACAGCAGGCCCCCACGGCATTTTTTGCTAACGGCAAGAACCAACATACATTAAAATGCATGTCTATGCTGTGCTGTCTACACCTCAACCAACTGCAGATAGTACTATTTCGCTGTCATTACAGCTCATCAGTGCAGTTTAGGCCTAGTGTAGACAACACGTCATAGAACTGGTTTTGCTTATATACCAAAGCAATGGTATGATGAAACTAAGAATTTAGGATGGCAATGCCATCTGTCAGCATTACACTGACATGATGACAAAGCCACCTAGCTGCCCTAACGGGTACTACTTCCTAAAGGAAGTAACCTGTAGCCTGACATGKCCTATTATTAAAATATATGTACGAGTATGRCTATGTTATGATGTCTGCACTGCAACTAACTACAGATGTAACTGTTTCGCTTCCGCTATAAATTGTCAGTGTAGTTTAAGTCTAGTGCAGACAGCATGGCATAGAACTGGTTTTACGTACACACCAAAACAATAGTATAATGTAAGTAGAAAAGTAGATGGCAGTACCATCTGTCAGCAAAACCAATTCTATGTCATTGTATATGTGACCTAAACTACACTGACGCGTTATAACAATAGCGAATAAGCTCTGTCTGTACTTGGGTGCAGTACAGACAGCGTAGTACAATTTTAATGTGTGTCAGTTCTTGCCCGCTAGCAAAACGTGCCGAGGGAACTGCTGACAACTTACAACACGGCGGCCGTGCGTCTGTTGTCGCCATTGTCTTATAAAGTTACTGTACTCTTCTATACAGTAACTCTATATGCACAGGGTGGTCGTACAGTGGTCAGCGTCATGCTTACTTGGCAGAATAGATGTCACTTGCTTTAGGAAGTAGTTCCCATTTAGGTGGCTAAATGGCTATGTTGTAGTCAGTTTCAAAACCACTGTACCTTACAAAGTACTACAATTGGCAGCCATTTTGTTTCCATCTAGAGGTAGGAATTAAGCAAACGAACGAGTTTACTGTTTTACTATTCAGTTGCGCCACACTGAACAATCTACTTCGTCAGAATAAAATGGTCTAGTTCGTTTTAAGCAATGCAAGGGACTTGTATGATACTGAGCGAAACAGATGCGGCATTTGAACTGAACAACCGCTAGCGAGCTATAATGGTATAAAATAGTAGCTACACTTTGTTCGTTTGCTTACTTCCTACCATGCCCACCTTTAGATGAAAACAGAATGGCTGCCAATTGCGGTACTTTGTAAGATATAGTGGCTTTAGTCAGTTTATTGCTGACACATGGCATTGCCATTTACTATAAGGTCACTCTCTGGAAAGGTAGCGACACCGGTTGCGACGTATATAATTTCCACATAGTTTCAAATAGGTGAATCTCTGTTATTGACGAATTTGACAGCTATGACGGTGATAGTTGCTAGGCGAAATTAAAATCCGGCAATACTCGGTACCCTCATTTCTCGCTCACATCATAGATAAAAGTATATATAATTCTCTGTTTTGCATTGATGAATCTAAATCGAGACTACAGACCCATTTTTAGCACTGAGTAAAGGCAACATAACGGTTTATCCTTTTTGCATGAATTTATAAACTTATTTCGACGGATGGTACTTGGCTACAAGAAGTGCTGAAAGCCATCGCACGCAACTCTGTGTTAGAGTTGCAAGTGTTTTTTCTTTTATCTGAGTGGTCATTGTACAGTTAGCTTCCAAGTGGGAAACTGACATCTTCAGCTTCTTGTATTTGATAATGAGGTAGCTCAATAAATATTAAATCTCAAATTGTATTTCCTGACACAATTTCTTAAACTAATCCAATTCAGACAGGAATAAATAAAAGATCCTTTTTAGTTGAATAAGCACGTAATTTGTTTACTACCACATCTGCCTAATTGTATGTTTTTTATGAACAGCTTACTAGTAATATTTCAACTCCAATTTATTTATCACGTAAGCATAGATTGTATTCACTGTTCACCTGCGATTTGGTTCAAAACATAATGACGTAGTAAATAAATTACATTTATAATTTGAATAGCAAACAGCAAGTGCATTGCAGTTATACGGTATTTTGCTTATTAGTAGGTCTATGCTTGTGCATGCAGTAAAAAGTAGATATTACCTAGATCCTTTTTAACTAAAGAAATGTACAATCTGATTACTACCATTTGGATTGCAAGTATTTTTGTGTTTTTAATTATCAACGTAGCAGTAATGATTGAACTCCGATTTATTTATCATACGTTCAGAATACATAGGCTGTATTTACATGTTATTTGGTATAAAACATAATGAAATAATAATAAATAAGTTTCACCTCCAATTTTAATAGTAGTTAGGATGTAAATTGCACTAATAGAACCGCAACATCAAATTACCTACATAATCTCAATACAACATGGCGGCTGCGCTTCTATTGTTGCCATTATCCTTATAAAGTCACTGTACTCTTCAATGTAGTAGGAAGTAGGAAGTGTGGTAATACGGTGGTCAGCGTTTCTTATAGGCGCCCCGCCCCATGTTCCCTCTAGATTTGGTAGCAAACAAGTATATGACAATATTTGGAGGGCCGCGGTCAGCAAACGAAAAAGGGTAAGGAATTGCGGTTTTCACTTTTACAGTGCTGCGTCTGATCGTGCTAAAGGCTGACGGTTGTATATAAAAAAAATCGAGATTTCAAGTTGATGATTGCCAGTCCGGTATAGCGCTTCGGTAAATATCCGGAGTGGATTTCCGGCGGATTTTGGCGAAAAACCTTGCCATTTTCCTATAATGCTTTGGAAAATATACCAGAAAAACTGGTAAAACGTTCCAGGTTCACAAAATTAAAATTTGAAATTGGATTTAAATGCCGCTTTGAATATCGAAAACTGAAAAATATTTCTGCCAAAATATATATCATATCAAACTACACATACCTAGCAAATTTCATAACGATAGCTCAAATAACAAATTAAGTAATTAAAAGCCGGAGCACTATTCTGGGCTTGCAAACGTCATAAACTCCAAATCTCGATGTTTATATACCACCACTCTACTAAGTACTCAAATACCGAAGAAATTCCACCTTGCTACTTCTAGTCCTGTAGAAATTCGTACTACTTCTTACTATTCTAAAGCAAGCCTGTCATGCATTCCCAAAACACGGAGTGTTGCGGGTTACGCCTTGTTTACCTTTCGTTTCTTTTGCTGATTTGTCAATTATTATAGGCTCTCTGTAAAATAAACACCGACATGGTTGCGAAACTATCCAGCTTATGCTTTGTTACTTCCCGATACTGTACATCGCTGCCTGGTTCCATTGTTTGTTTTTGAGTCATTGGTAGGTATACCCTTTCAAAAGCAGGGAGCGACCATCGATGATAACGTCATTAGCGCAGCCATAGTGACATGAAAAACCTTACAAATGGCAATTAGTAATTATTAGTAAAGTAGACAGATCCGCACGCTGTCAACTTTGATCTGTAAGCAGGTATAACACAGGACTGCACACAGTAGCATCTGGGCATAGAGATACACCTGTTAGGGAAGTAACTAAAGTCAAAATATTCAGGAAGTTGAACGTCACCTACATCCTTATAGTACGCGGTGTGTAATGTCTGACTTCCAAAAACCGTTCAGAGCTGATGAAGCAGAAGCTAGTATAATAATATCATGTTAGAAAGGTTCGAGGGACAGGTTGTAGGGTAATACTCCTCAAACTGACAGCAGTCTCCAGGGCAGCACGCATCTGAACTTATTCGAAGTCCTTTAAGGGTTGTTGTGACTGCTTCCCGTCGCATAGAGTGTATCACAATAGCGTTAAGTTCTCGGGTTTGGCCGCCCAGTTTCTTATTATTTCAGTTTGAAGTCATAAAGACTTAAAAATAAAAATTTTCTTGCTATTGGTGCATGTTACAATAATGCTCAGAGATTTCATAAATTTCATGGGGTTACAGGCTTTCTGTTTACTGATGTAGCTGCATTTCTTATTAGATGGTCAAACGATTAGGTTCCAAGGGGTCGTTGATCTTAGGTATGCTGCAGCTTAATGCAGCACTGCAGCTGAGAGTTCTGCACCATTAGTAACAATTCCGCCGTTGCAGGTCGAAATCTAGTTGCCAAACACCACTAACGTCACAAACTACTCGAGACTCCCAAAAACTACAACGAATTGCCGCGCCAACCCGTTTACTGCAAAGTCTAGGTGAACTTCGAATCAAGAATTCCTAACAATCCAAACTCAATTACTGGCCCGGCGAGTTCTGTCCAAATCTCATTTGCAACGGCCGTAACTTCCGGGACCGACCTGAAGTATTTCCATTCTACGCGCCAGTAATTCATCGCCGAACCGGTCATAAGCGGGATGGATAGCCCGACCACGGCGCCGTTCCGCAGTACGTGATCGACTCTGCTTGCTAAATCAGCTGTCAAAATGTAAACCCCGGTAATATCTTAGAACGAGGAAGTCGCACGTTACGTATACATTCCGAAAGGTCCTCACGTCAGCGACGATTTGCATACTCGTTACATTCAAGGGCGCGTATGAGTGCCCCTGAAGATGAAGTATTGATGTAAGAAAAGTTTCCATACACTGCCATTTTTATAATTAACGAAAAAGAATGCAGCAAGTGTCGCCGGTTTCTTTTCACTGGTAATTTAAGCGGAAGTGGTTTGCTTTGGATACATATTAACTAGTGTCCTAAAGCACTAATAAGATTTTAGTATTTCTTCAACAATGTTCCGTCCTACTTCATTCAGCCAAGTGATTGTCATACAACAATAGGAAATGAACTGTTGGTCAGAATGTAGWAGGTMCCGTCTTCCGGACACTGCCCCAGCCAAAAMGACACATTTTTGTAATAAAAAAACCGCTGCAAATTGAATCAATACTTCCACATTCAATTATCAAAATTACATTTACGTTTTTATTTCTMATACTATACGATTAGTAATCAGGTTTTGAGCATTTTTTCTCTCTACACATATTTTCTGAGACAAACAGTCCTCGTGATATTAACAAAAATATATAAATTTTTAAAATCTGTTTTTTCCAGATAACTCGGAAATTATTAACTTAAGAAATAAATTACAAGAGTGCTTTATGATCAGAAATTTGATAATGTTATAATACCAAAATCTAAAAAATCTTACGAGCTGGGTCCAAAATAGGTTTTTTGGAAATTTTTTGAAAATGTCAAAATTTTGAATAAATTTTCTAAGACACTTTTTGTGAGAACTTTTATTTCCTATCTGATGGTATTTTCATTTTTTGAATATATTAAATATATTCGAAGATATTTAGGAAAAACCGTTTTCTTTAAGTGACGCTTCTTTGCTATGTTCTACACAGTTTGCTTCACCGAAAGTCTATAAGAGCGAATAATAATCGCAGTTATAGTACTAATCACATACTAAAACAAAAAAAAAATAAAAATAAAAATTTGCAAACAGGTAGTTCCGCCCCCCAATTTCACCCCTTCTCCGATACCCTACTTACTAGGTCGCTTTGGGTAGTTGAGATTTATACGTTTGCCAAATTTCCAGTTCATCATATATTAAGTCTTTCGAAAGTTATCGTGTCCACAAACAAAATCACATACACAGACACACAGATAAGAAATTTGTTTTTGCTCAAATTTTGTTTTGCGAATGAGCAAATAAAAATTTTTTAGAAAATTTTTCTCAGGATACAATACTTCCCATCCGCTGGATGTGGAAGTAATACATATTTTTCAAGCTTGTAAAATAGCCGATATTAACMCTATCAAAGCTTTTGTTATATCAGTGTAGACACAATGGAAATAACATTCTATATATGAAATCTGTAAAAAAAATAATTAGTGGCTGTAGATCTATCCTTAACAATGCTCTATTTTGGTAATAAACTGCCGACAAGAAAGAGCTAAGTTTCAGAGATGATCCGCTCAGAAAGCTTTGCAATTGATCCGGCTATGCAACCACCTATATAATTGGCAATTTCCATAGCTGAAATATTTATGGATTAGAATCAAGTAGGATAGCTTCCAGTACTCTGGAAAAACTTGATAATTGAAAGTTTTATTGGAAATTACAGGTAGAGCCTCAAACAAACTTGTAGACACGCTTGTAGCGCTTTGCTAAAAAACATTAAGATTTTTTTCAGGTCCACAGACTAAATCCTGCTCTAAAGATAATAGTAATGCGTCATAGAGTTGTTCAGGAGTTATTTTTACGTTGCCTAACGCAATACAAGCTTTGAATTGAAGGTAAGACGAAAGCAATAGCAAGCAGCTTGGTCAGAAACACGCTGCTTTGAAAATAAGTTGCAAAAAGTTTACATATCTCAAAAGGACCACTTCCCTTTAGATCACTAAAATATGGTTTCCAGAATTTTTTTTAGGTAAAATTGGACGTAGTGAGTCATCAACACCACGGATATAGCTTATTCTGTGAGCTCTATGTCTTTTCATCAGCTCTCGAAATAATATGTAGTCGTCATTACTTCTAGGACTTATTTACGTTAATAAATTATTTTCTTGTCTATAATAAGAGATTATGTTGCCCAGTCAAATCACTTTGCTGCTACGGCTAAATGTCTTTTCGTTATTGTTTTAGTAATGACAGATCTCACAATACAGTAAAAAAATTATCATATAATCTAGAGACCCAGTATCGTTTAGAAACTGCTATTTTGTGGCTAGAATATGTTCATTCGCTATAAGGATACGATGCATGTTAAAAATCAAAGCAATCAAAAAGCACTATTCCTTGAGGAGATACTTTTATCTCATCAATTGTTACCATAAATGAATGATAAATATCGACAGGTTTCATCCCCATAAGAGTACTTTCGTTTACTGACACGTATTTACGAAAAAGCTAAGTCTAATTTGCAACCAATACTATTGTAAAACTATCGGACATAACAGGAGATACATACAATAGTCGTTTTCATCACCGAAGAGCTATCTTGTACTACGGAAATTACACTCCCGTATAACACAAACAGTATCGTCCTGGCGATACACTCAGTGAAATAGCAAGCCCCAGTGATGAAAAACATACTCTCACGTTAAACACGCACCCATAACTCTTTCTTTAAAACAAAACCAAAATACACTTAATAAAAGACAAGCGAATTGTGGACTGCAGTCGACACACGCCCCTTCTAAATGTCACTGGCTGTCGCAGATCGATCTTTCCGACACTATGTTATATCTTGCACAAAGCACTCAGAACTAAAAAATTTATCGTTTACCCATGTTTCACTCAATAAAATACCATTGTACTCTTCCGACAACACTGCATTAAATAATACATCAACCCTTCTGCGCAACCCCCTTACATTTTTATAAAATATCTCTAAGCAATCCGTCGCGACGTCGACTGATTGGGGAAATTATGTGATACTGATATTTTCTTTTATTTGAAAAACTGTCTGACGCCTTCTCCTTGTACCAAAAGTTCAGCATTCATTAGGTCTGATATATGTAACGAAAGAGAACTATAATGATTCGGGTCCTCTATATAACTATGGATAGTTTCTGCGCTCACTCTAGAAATTACTCTAATAAGATGTAAATGTCAATTTCAATCTCGTCTAATAACTGCGGTAAATCCGTCCTTAAATCCATCACCTCTGAAGAGGAAGTGACCCCAGTTGCTATAAGAACCGGCCTATGCTTATTACCTAGGCATAAATTGTTAACTATATAATATAATAAAAAAAGAAAACAACTAAAATGCAATTACAGGCACAAAAGATTATAGCGAACGAAAGAAATGATGTGTAAATTTTATATTAATAGGGTATTTAACATATCTATATTTTTCTCGCAGGTTATAGCCAAAATGCTACCCCTCAATTGTGGCACCCCGGGCAAATGTGCGGGTTGCCTGCCTCGAGTGTGGGAGCTGCTCAGAGTAACTTTTTAGCCTAATGTTCCAAGTTGAACAGTTTTGTTAATCTTCTTTCGGTTTGTTAAAGAAACAACTTTCCTTTGGTGTAAAAATATATAAATCTACGATAAGATTTGAAAATTATTTGTATTAGGTAAGTAGTGTTTAGAGAAAAAACTGCACCACTTGTATATTTCATTGACAAAAGCATCAGTAAATAACGAATACTCCCAAATGGCGATAAGCTTTCAAAACCAAACTGACTATCCAATGGTATACACCTACAGAAACAAACCGAAATTGTATGCGTATCAAGATATATCGCTCATAACCGAAAATTTTATAGCATTCATCAACAATTATGAATCTCTAAAATGCGGTAATAGGGTGAAAACCCTTCCATTAACTGATATTGTAATGACATCATAATATAAACATTTTCATACCAGGCATAACAATTCTATGGGAAGTTAATAAATTAATGAAAGCCATTCACGATGTATGCTATGAGCATGCTTTTGCAGTAGCCACGAAAAGATTCGATTTTTCTTTATTTGAGGAGGAGGGACATACAAAAAGAAATTTGTACGATCATTCCGTTCTATAACCCTTGTACAAATAAGGCTTGCAGACAAAATTGTGCACATCTAAGTTCAGTATAGTTTTGATAGTCTTTTAAAATTACCGTTTGACCGAGACGATTTTCACACAATCAGTCTCCTTGCAATTTATTTGATTGGAAAGGGCTATTCTTTCAAAAATAAAATATCACTACTGCATTGAACTGTAGCAACATGTAGAAAATTACACATAAGTACAGTGGTACCACTAACATCTTGCTCTTTCTGCATAGATGCATAAAGCACAGGGGATGCGTAGGGAAAAATTGCAACAAATTAAACGAATTGATAAGGTCTAAAAGCGCTTCCCGTCTTTGCCCTTGTTCATTAGACTAAATTTCAGCAACACTTTTTTGATTTTCAGGTGATTTACAAGCTAGCGACCTAGTAGTAGTAATTGGCCACACTTTTGACTGTTGGTTTCAATGACCATCAAGCTGCTTCTGGCAACTCGGGATGTTTTCTGTTTTGAAATTTACTTGTGCATAAGTCAAAATACTCCTTTGGGTAATTTCAATTTGTCTCACGCATTATTTTATGCATTGCTCGTCTATGAGTGTTACCTAAGTGTGATGATAACGATGTCTTTCAGAAGATTACATCAACACAATCGCTGCAATTATTAACAATTGATTATGTGGAAGAAACAAAAAGCTATGAAAGGTTTTTATAGAAAAAAGTTTATGGTAAATGTCGGGTGCTTCATTAAAGGTTCATAATATCCTCCAATACACAACCTAACAAAAAAAATTGTACACAAAACGGTATTTGTATAGAGAGCTGCTGCTTTCAAAAAATTGCTACTATAGATCTCCTTAAATGCGACTACAACATGTCTATTATTATTTTATTATTAGTTTTAGACATTAGTTTCTTGTTTCTAAAGTAATTATCCTACTAAATTGGGCTAAGATAATGGTTTTTAGGTTCAATTAGGAGAAATGTGTGGCAGAATCTTTCTGTATATATAAAATATAGGTACATGTGTACCCTTAAGATCTGAAGGTTTAGAATTTTTTATTGGAATTCAACACAACGAATATGCATACAAAACGTTTTCGAGTAACTGGTAGATACTTACGGGTTGGTTGGCGATTTTTTTTTCGCTGACGTTTCGCCCGCTCCTGTTGTAAGCATCTTTAGAGCCGACTTCATCGTGGACGTAGCTGTCTCCGGTTGAACACAGACTGACTGGGCAACAAACCCGGAAGTATCTACTAGTACGGACTACGGACGTGAAAGCCTTAATCACTATATCTTCGAGTAATATCAGATTTCGAATGAAATCGGATAAACAAATGAATTTTTATTATTCAAAATTTTGAATAAATTTTCTAAGACACTTTTTGTGAGAACTTTTATTTCCTATCTGATGGTATTTTCATTTTTTTGAATATATTAAATATATTCGAAGATATTTAGGAAAAACCGTTTTCTTTAAGTGACGCTTTTTTGCTAATATGTTCTACACAGTTTGCTTCACCGAAAATCTATAAGAGCGAATAATAATCGCAGTTATAGTACTAATCACATACTAAAACGAAAAAAAAATAAAAATAAAAAWTTGCAAAAAGGGTAGTTCCGCCCTCCAATTTCACCKCTTCTCCGATACCCTACTTACTAGGTCGCTTTGGGTAGTTGAAATTTATACGTTTGCCAAATTTCCAGTTCATCATATATTAAGTCTTTCGAAAGTTATCAAGTCCACAAACAAAACCACACACACAGACACACAGATAAGAAATTTGTTTTTGCTCAAATTTTGTTTTGCGAATGAGCAAATAAAAATTTTTGAAAATTTTTTTCACGATACAATACTTCCCATCCGCTGGATGTGGAAGTAATACATATTTTTCAAGCTTGTAAAATAGCCGATATTAACTCTATCAAAGCTTTTGTTATATCAGTGTAGACACAATGGAAATAACATTCTATATATGAAATCTGTAAAAAAAATAATTAGTGGCTGTAGATCTATCCTTAACAATGCTCTATTTTGGTAATAAGCTGCCGACAAGAAAGAGCTAAGTTTCAGAGGTGATCCGCTCAGAAAGCTTTGCAATTGATCCGGCTATGCAATCATCTATATAATTGGCAATTTCCATAACTGAAATATTTATGGATTAGAATCAAGTAGGATAGCTTCCAGTACTCTGGGAAAACTCGATAATTGAGAGTTTTATTGGAAATTACAGGTAGAGGCTCAATCAAACTTGTAGACACGCTTGTAGGGCTTTGTTAAAAAAACATTATGGATTTTATCAGGTCCACAGACTAAATCCTGCTCTAAAGACAGTAGTAATGCGTCATAGAGTTGTTCAGGAGTTATTTTTACGTTGCCTAACGCAATACAAGCTTTGAATTGAAGGTAACGACGAAAGCAATAGCAAGCAGCTTGGTCAGAAACACGCTGCTTTGAAAATAAGTTGCAAAAAGTTTACATATCTCAAAAGGACCACTTCCCTTTAGATCAGTAAAATATGGTTTCCAGATTTTTTTTAGGTAAAATTGGACCTAGTGAGTTATCAACACCACGGATATAGCTTATTCTATGAGCTCTATGTCTTTTCATCAGCTCTCGAAATTATATGTAGTCGTCATTACTTCTAGTACTTTTGTAACGTTAATAATTTCTCGCCCGCTCCTGTTGTAAGCATCTTTAGAGCCGACTTCATCGTGGACGTAGCCGTCTCTGGTTGAACACAGACTGACTGGCCAACAAACCCGGAAGTATCTACTAGTACGGACTACGGACGTGAAATCCTTAATCACTATATTTTCGAGTAATATCAGATTTCGAATGAAATCGGATAAGCAAATGAATTTTTATTATTCAGACAAGTCAGTGAATTATTTGTTCTCCGATATAGCGTCCTTTGGATTCAGCTATCTATTGCCATGATAACCGTCAGCATATACCGTATTTAACTGTACCCCCCGACTTCTGCCCTAAGTATACTTGGACCAGCGAATATTGTTAGCTCAGTACCGCCTGAGCATTAGATTAAGGATCGTGATTTGACCGGATCATGTTCACCCGTGTGAAAACAGCGGCCAGTTCCAGCAGCCAATTTTTACGGAAACACCCGAATACTATAGAGCTAACAAACTTTGTAGATGGCTGTTAATTCATATAGGTAATTAGCTAATTATCTTTACGGATACGCCGTAAGAGTTTTTAAAAAAAGATTTATTTTCTACGGTACAGAGTAACGTGTTCAAAGTACAAGTTAGAATCGTTTACATGATGTTTTTCTCTTATATATATAACCTCGGCGGTGATGCTGAGGCAGCAATCGCAGGTTCGTGGATTTCTTCGTTCCCGTGGGATTTGCTGAGTGAGGCCTATGGTAACTCCTCCCTCCTTAAGAAAGGTCTTCGGGCTGGAAAAAGACCGAAGGCGATGTTGTCGGGTTTTCTTCTTTTTCACCTTTGGGTGCCGAGTTTTTCGTGAACGGTTTTTTCATTTTGTAGATGTAGTAGCCAAAAATGATTGCTGCGATTACTCCAATAGATGTCCACATCTCCCAGTTGGATGAAGTATTCTCCCAATCGGCTATCGACAGTGGTTTGACGGCTTCGATTTGTTGACGTAACTGGTGAAGTTCTTGCAGAGGTATTGCTTCTATCTTGAGTGGTTGATCAGGTTTGGAGTAGTTTACGTATATTTCTTCGAATTTCGGCAAAAGCAGTGGCTTACTGGCTTTGGTGTTTTCATAATTTCCAAACTTGTATGACTCATGACGCAAACTGCAGTTTACAGGAATCTGGGCTAATATGTTTCCACGGACGCTGTGATAGTTTTCATCGGGGCAATATGTTTGAACTTGTATTTCTTCTTTACTGATGATTACTAAATATTCGTCATTGATTTTCTCGAAAATTAGTTGTGGTGGTTCTATGGGCGTTTGTCTGCATTTCGGTTTACCATTTTGTATAAGGGTTGCAATGCAATCTGTTGCGACGTTTCGTTCGAGATTTTCTTGGTTGCAGATGTAGTTGTTTTCTACCTTAATGCACGGTTCTTCCATGTATTGGTWACTTGTTTCTTCCAGAGCCAAATAGGGTAGTTTCGGAATTATTATGGAGTTTTGGCTTGTCGGGWATGGTATGAGATGAAAGTATTTGAAGGTTTTTGGATATATTATTGGGATTTCTATAGCAAATATAATATTGTTTTCCGAGAAATGACAATTCGTTTGAATGATAGAAAACCACGAGTGACTACCTAATTTTAATAGTTCATTTTGTTGATAGTTTTGCGATAATTCTAACAAAATTTCGTTTAAGTTTTCCTGAGTTAAAATATCTGGATGGGTTACGTGCAGCTTAGCAAAAGTGATTGCATTCTCGATATTATCTAGAAAGGTAATAATAATATTTGCGTTCATGAAAATTTGATTAATCATCGAAAGAGAAAGAGTATACCTGTAAAATTCGTTTGTTATATTTTGTAGTCGGTGACTATAATTTGTGATGAAATTCGAAATCGTATGCTGGTTTGAAACTATACTATCAATGGTTCGCGAATATCTGTCGATTAAAGATTTCGACAATGAAATTTGTGAGTTTACTTGTTTAACTATGTTTTGTTGATTAGATCTTAACGTTTTTAAAGCATTTTCGTATCGCTCACCATCATTAGCGTCCAACGTACCAAATAGGAACTTTTGTAATGAACCACCCAAATTAATCAACCCACGTTTTTGCCTAACAATTTTGGGAGTATCATAAAACATGATATTTGCAAACTTTTGATTTATTTCTTGAATTACCTCGTTCAAATGAATGTAGTTGTTTCGTAAGCTATAAAAGTACGGTGGATTTTCTGCATTTAATGAGGAATTTAACTTGTAGTAAATTTTGTTCAAGTTATTAATTTCTGCTTTTAAAGTACCGACGTTAATATCGTATAGAAAGATGTGTTTCTTGGTGACTATATTAGCCGTGCCTAATTTGAAAGGGAGTATACCTGGAGAGTTTTCAAATTGAAGGAATTTGATTTCCTGGGCTCGTACCAGCAGTATCATTATTAGGTGGATCATCATGATCTTGACCTTTTTCATTTTCGGTATTGGCCTGTAACAAAGGAGGTTTCTTCAATTCGTTCATATGAATGATTTCGAACTTATTCTTTTTGTTTTTTATTTTAAATCTGTTGTGATCTAAAATTTCTACAATCGTGTAGGGTCCTAAATATTTGTTAAGTTTCTTATTCCTTGTTAATGGATTTTTCTTGTAAACGATTTGATTAATTTTGAATTCCTCGTTTGTGTCGCCTTTAGTGTTGATTTTCGTTACCAAACTTTGTTTTTTGTTTTCTAATTTAACTCGGACTTGTTCATATACTTGCGTCAGCTTTTTATTGTGATCCTCCACGTAATTTGAGAAAAATTCTTTAGGTGTAAAAATTTCAGGATTTCGTAAATTAGTGTGTCCAAAGACTAATTCAAATGGGGTGAAATTTGTTGCGCTGTGAATAGAACTATTGTAGCCTAAAACTGCATAATTTATGAGCTCTAATTCATTAGGATGCGTTTCTTTTAGAATTCGCAAATGTTCGATTAAAGTCGAATGAAATCTTTCGACAATAGCATTCGATTGGTGATGACCTGGGGTAGTAAAGTGAATGTTAATTTGGTGTAATTTTAAGAGTTCCTTAACCGTTTCGTTTCTAAATTCGAGTCCACTATCTACAATTAGATGTTGGGGAGTTCCAAAACTAGTGAAATATTTAACAAGTGCATCGCATACATTTATCGCTGACTTGCCTGGAATAAGTATAGCTTGCGCAAATTTTGAAAATGAATCGACTAGCGTTAAATAGTTTTTCGTGTCAAAATAGAATATATCTGCGTGAACAATTTCGAATGGTTTAGAAGGAGTTAAAGTTAAGGCCATTGGTACATATGGAGGTGTCCTACCATATTTAGTTCTCTGACAAATTTCACAGGCATTTATATACTTGGAAATATCGGTTTTCATATTAAGCCAATAATAATTTCTTTTGAGGTATTGAAGAGTTTCGTCTATTCCTCTATGGTTCGTTTTCCCTTCGTGGTGGTTTTTAATTAACAGGACTTGTTCCTCGACATCTTGGACGGTGTTGACAAGTTTAGTACATCTAATTAATTTTGGACCTAATCGATTAAAATATTCCGAATATACGTAAGTGAAATCTGTTATGAACTCTTCGTTATGAAAGTACACATGATATGTTGTGCCTGGTTTTAAATATTCCTTAATGAACTCAACAATGAAACTCTTGTTATTCTGTAAAGGTATTTTGACCAATATAATTTTATGTGTCTTGTAAGTCTCTCGTGAAACTGTTAATTTGTTAAGTGAATTTTTTGAAACATGAATTTGGTTAATTTTGTTGTTTACGATGTCGTCTAATATAGGAATTGCGTCGTTAGTTACGTCTTTTGAGAGTGAATGTGGGGTCTGGTTGCTACTAATGGGGGGTCTGATCTGGATGTCAGAGTGTATTATAATTTTCGGTTTGTCAACTGTATCGCTATTGCTAGAATTTTGATTCAAATTTTGATTACTTGGGTTTGGTTCTTCTAAGTCTGGAATTTCTAATTCGTCTAAACCTTGTAAAAATTCGGAAATGTCTTGGTCTGCATCGCCTGGKTTATTAATAACAGAATTAGTTTCGTGAAGGTTAATTTGAACTCGTGAAAGTGCATCTGCATTAGAATTTAGTTTTCCTTTTTTGTAGACTATTTTATAATCGAATTCTTCCAGTTTAAGGCGCCAACGAACTAATTTTGAATTTGGTTCCTTGAGGTTGAAAAGCCATGTTAAAGGACGATGATCGGTTACTATCGTAAATTTTCTACCAAAAAGATACGGCCGGAAATATTTGCATGCCCAAACAATTGCAAGCAATTCTTTTTCGATAGTACTGTAACGTTGTTCAGATTCGTTTAGAGTTCGTGAAGCAAAAGCGACGGGTTTGTCCTGACCAATTGTTCCTTGTGAAAGAACTGCACCAATAGCGACGTTTGACGCATCAGTAGTCAAAATAAAGTCTTTCGTAAAGTCGGGGTATTGTAGTATCGGGTCATTGCAAAGTATTTTTTTGCATGTATTAAAACTTTCTATGAAACTGTGGTCATGAATAATTTTGGCGTTTTTCTTTAGACAAAGCGTCAGAGGTTTAGTGATCTTTGCAAAGTCTTTAATGAACCTTCTGTAATATCCTAGTAATCCAAGAAACGATTTTATCTCTTTTTGAGTTCGGGGAATTGGGAAATTTTGAATGGCAGAAATTTTGTCGGGGTTTGGTTTAACACCCTCTGGAGTTATAATGTGTCCTAAATATGCAACTGATTTCTTCAAAAACTCGGATTTATCTAGTTGAATTTTGAGGTTAGCATTTCTTAATCGGTCGAAAACTGATTTTAATCTGCTGATATGTTCTTGGAGACTTGTACTGAAAATTACAATGTCGTCTAAATATGTCATACAAATTTCGTTATTAAGACCTCGCAAAACATTATCCATAACCCTCTGGAAAGTGCTGGGTGCATTCTTTAAACCGAAAGGCATCCTTTCGAATTCGAAAAGACCGTTTAATGCTGAAAAAGCAGTTTTTGGAATATCTTGTTTGTCAATTTCGATTTGGTGAAAGCCGGATGCCAAATCGAGAGTAGTAAAATAATTTGCACGACCTAACTTGTCTAGGATTTCCGTAATGTTTGGCAGGGGGTATTTGTCATCAATCGTTTTCTCGTTTAATTTTCGATAATCAATAACAATTCGCCATTTTCTTTTTCCGGATGAGTCTAATTTTTTGGGAACAATCCAAATTGGACTACTCCATGGTGAAGTTGACGGCCTAATAATACCTTGGCTTAACATTTTGTCAATTTGGGTCTTTACCTCATTTTTATGTATTTCTGGGAATCGATATGATTTCGTATATATTGGTTTATCTTCGGTTAAATTAATTTTGTGCTTTATTTCATTGGTAAAACTAAGTGGAATGTTTTCGCAATAAAAAATGTCTCGATAGTTATAGCAAAGTTCGCGAATTAAATTTTGTTCTTCTTTGTTACAATGCTGCAAGCGAAGATTTTTAAGATTTGCCTTTAATAAATTGTCCTGATCCTTGTTTAATTTACATTCCGGTTCCATTTTGTCGATAAAATTAATTTCGTTGGGACCTAATAGTTCTACGTCAAAAGGTTCATTAATTTTTAGAGAGACCGGTGTTTCCTTTGAATTTAAGATCGTAGTAATGGCATAATAATTTTTTATATTTACAACTGCGTTGGGGGTTTCTACGTTAGTGCCGAAATTGATGTAATTTAATACACCTAATCCTTCTTTGTAACGAACAGGAATTTTGACAACTTTTTGCGTTCTAGCGGGAATGTTTATTACTTGAAAACATTTTTGATATCTTGTTGGTTCGGGTTGTGTAATGCCTAAAATAATTGGAATTTTGACAAGTGGGGTAATCAATTCCTTTTTACCTATATCAACGATAGCATTTAATTGGTTTAAAAGATCCATTCCAATAAGTCCATCATATTTCTGACTAAAATCAAACAAATAAAATTTATGTTTTTCTTTAGTGCCAAATATTTTGAACACAGGTATTACTGCAACTTCGTCATGAAAAGTAATGTCGTGTGAGGTTTGAATGTTAAAATTTTCTTTAAATATGAATTTTTCGTATGCCGCATGAGCCAAACCTGGATTTATTAAACTTCTAGAACTGCCGGTGTCGATTAAGAATTTTGCATTAATTTCGGGGATGTAAATGTATGGCAAATTATTATGAACGTGATTTAGTATGATTATGTTTGGTTGTTTTGTGACATGGTGTCCGTAAAATTTTCGTCATGTAATTCGTATGGGTTAATGTCTTGTAATTCGTCAGAAGTGGATGCAATCTCGTTATATTCATAACCGTTAAAATCATTTACATTACAATTTTGGAAATAATTATCTTCTGGTTGGTATGAATCAGAATTTTGGTTATCGCAGGCTTCGTCAATATTGTGAAGTTCTTCGGACATGAAATTTCTAGGACCGCTTGGTTTAAAATGATTCGTACTTCGCGGAATCATAGTATTTCTTGTAGATATTGACATTGGTTCTGGCTTGTTCTGAGGGACTTTGCCAGTTGGTTTAAAAACATTCGATCTGTTTGAGCCAAAAACTTGTGCGTTCGTGAAATATTTTGGCGGTGGCATATTCTGTCTAGGTCTTATGTCAATTGGTTGTGATGGAAACTGAAATCTTTGCTGTACAGAATTTTGATATGAATTTTGTGGCATATTTTGGTATGGACGATAAAAATTTGGGGGATTTGCATATGAAAATGAATTAAAATTTTGATTCGGTGTTTGAGCCGCATTTGATGGTGCTCTTACGTTATTAAACTGAGGTTTCTGCATTATTTGTGATCCACGAAATTGCTTTTGATTTAGCATAAAATTTTCCTCCTCCAAAACATACGATATGGCAACTTCTAAACTGTTAGGGTTCCTTAACCTAACCATATCTTGCACTCTACCGGATAATCCGCGTATGAATGTTTTCAGCGATAGATCATCGTAATTTTTGATTTGAAAGGTCCGTTCCTCTTTCGATAAGTTTAATGCAATTAATTTTGAAGCTATAGCACTTCGACTTCTCTGAATTCTTTGTCCAAAATTTAAGAATGATTCATTTTTGCTAGGCTGTAATGCCATCATTTCTTGAACTAAACAATCTAAATTTCTGTTATCTCCAAAGCTTAAGCGTAACAAATTTTTTAATGAATTCCAATCTCGAATCTCGGGTCTACTGCCTATTAGCATGAGCGCATTTCCAGACAATTTTCCGATTATTGCTCGAATTAAGAATCCATTAATTGGATCTTGTTCGTTTGGATTTTTGTAGGTTACTAAGAGGTGTTCACAATGTTCGAGAAATACTTCTAAGGTGTGTGCATCTCCGTTAAATACGGGGATTGTATCTATATATAATCTTAATAAGTTATAGTTAACTTGCTGTTGAGCTTGGGTCATTTTTACTTGACTTGTCTCTTCAGTAATGCTATTCTCTAGTTCTAAACTACTTAGGAATTCTGCTAGCTGTTCGATCTCAATTTTGACTTATTATATTATTATTATATTGAAAATGTGGTCGTGTTCGTCGACCTTTACTTAAAATTATTTTGTCGTATTCAGCGACTTTCGAGAAAAATCATGTACATTGAATTTCTCGGGAAACAACTCGACTTTGCCACAGAAAATAAGCGGAAAGAATAGAAAGGAATTGGCTCCTACCTTTTTTGGCTGGTGTCTTCCTCTGCTGTTCTCCTGGTTGCCCAATTTCTGGTGGTCCTCTGGCCCGTCTGGTTCCTTAGCTCGCGAAGAGTTGAAACTCACGAAACCGATACGCGATGAGGGGTTCCTCGAGCTATCCTACTGACTGCGCCAATTATCTTTACGGATACGCCGTAAGAGTTTTTAAAAAAAGATTTATTTTCTACGGTACAGAGTAACGTGTTCAAAGTACAAGTTAAAATCGTTTACATGATGTTTTTCTCTTATATATATAACCTCGGCGGTGATGCTGAGGCAGCAATCGCAGGTTCGTGGATTTCTTCGTTGCCGTGGGATTTGCTGAGTGAGGCCTATGGTAACTAGCTTCTACCTAGTCACCAGGAAATAGCATTCTAAAACAAATTTTTATAACATCGTTGTAATATTATTCGGATACGCAGTCAGCACGTGGCGGCAGAAATCACATAATAGTCTAATATCTATTATAACTAAAAAATTCATATCTCGGTTAGCTCCTATACCAAATCTTTGATATTCGCACATAATGTTGCATATACTGATAGACAAACAGCGTTCGTACAACGATACATTGCAAACCATCCCAAGGGGTAGAAACCGCCCTCTCGAACACTAAAAAAGTTATATCTCGGTTAGCCCCCATAGTATTTATTTGATACTTGCACGCCATGTTGCTTATACCGATAGGCAAATAGCGCCCGTACAACGGCTCATTGCAAATCATCTCAAGGGGCAGAAACCGCCCTCTCGAGCACTAAAAAATTAATATCTCGGTTAGCCCCTGTAGTAACTCTTTGATATTTGCGCACGATGTTGCKCATACKGCCAGGCAAACAGCGCCCATACAACGAWTCATTGCAAACCATCCCAAGGGGTAGAAACTGCCCTCTCGAGCACTAAAAAATTCATATCTCGGTTAGCCCCCATAGTAACTCTGATATTTGCACACAATGTTGCTTATACCGATAGGCAAGCAGCCCCCGTACAACGGCTCATTGCAAATCATCCCAAGGGGTAGAAACCGCCCTCTCGAGCGCTAAAAAATCCATATCTCGGTTAGCCCTCATAGTAACTCTTGATATTTGCACACGATGTTGCCCATACCGACAGGCAAACAGCGTCCATACAACGATTCATTGCAAACCATCGCAAGGGGTAGAAACCGCCCTTTCGAACACTAAAAAATTCATATCTCGGTTAGCCCCCATAGTAACTCTCTAAGCAACATTGTGTGCAAATATCAAAGAGTTACTATAGGGGCTAACCGAGATATGAATTTTTTAGTTATCGAGAGGGCGGTGTCTGCCCCTTGGGATGGTTTGCAATGAATCGTTGTGTGGGGGCTCTTTGCCTGGCGGTATGGGCAACATCCTGTGCAAATATCAAAGAGTTACTATGGGGGCTAACCGAGATATGAATTTTTTAGTGCTTGAGAGGGCGGTTTCTAACCCTTGGGATGGTTTGCAATGATTCGTTGTACGGGCGCTGTTTGCCTATCGGTATAGGCAACATTGTGTGCGAATATCAAAGAGTTACTATAGGGGCTAACCGAGATATGAATTTTTTAGTGTTCAAAAGGGCGGTTTCTACCCCTTGCGATGGTTGGCAATGAATTGTTGTACGGGCACTGTTTGCCCCTCGGTATAAGCAACATTGTTTGCGAATATCAAAGAGTTACTATGGGGGCTAACCGAGATATGAATTTTTTAGTGCTCGAGAGGGCGGTTTCCACCCCTTGGGATGGCTTGCAATGAATTGTTGTACGGGCGCAGTTTGCCCCTCGGTATAAGCAACATTGTGTGCGAATATCAATGAGTTACTATGGGGGCTAAGCAAGATATGAATTTTTTAGTGTCCGAGAGGGCGGTTTCTATCCCTTGGGATGGTTTGCAATGAATCGTTGTACGGGCGCTGTTTGCCTATGGGTATAGGCAACATGGTGAGCGAATATCAAAGAATTAATATGGGGGCTAACCGAGATATGAATTTTTTAGTGCTTGAGAGGGCGGTTTCTACCCCTTGGGATGGTTTTCAATGAATCGTTGTATGGGCGCTGTTTGCCTGGCGGTATAGGCAACATCGAGCAAATATCAAAGAGTTACCATGGGGGCTAACCGAGATATGAATATTTTAGTGCTCGAGAGGGCGGTTTCCACCCCTTGGGATGGTTTGCAATGAATTGTTGTATGGGCGCTGTTTGCCCCTCGGTATAAGCAACATTGTGTGCGAATATAAAAGAGTTACTATGGGGGCTAACCGAGATATGAATTTTCTAGTGCTCGAGAGGGCGGTTTCTGCCCCTTGGGATGATTTGCAATGAGCCGTTGTACGGGCGCTGTTTGCCTATCGGTATAAGCAACATTGTATGCAAATATCAAATAAATACTATGGGGGCTAACCGAGATATGAATTTTTTAGTGCTCGAGAGGGCGGTTTCCATCCCTTGGGATGGTTTGCAATGAATTGTTGTACCGGCACTGTTTGCCCCTCGGTATAAGCAACATTGTGTGCGAATATCAGAGTTACTATGGGGGCTAACCGAGATATGAATTTTTTAGTGTTCGAGAGGGCGGTTTCTACCCCTTGGGATGGTTTGCAATGTATCGTTGTACGGGCGCTGTTTGTCTATCAGTATATGCAACATTGTGTGCGAATATCAAAGATTTGGTATAGGGGCTAACCGAGATACGATTTTTTTTGTTATAATAGATATTAGACTATTATGTGATTTCTGCCGCCTCGTGCTGACTGCGTATCCGAATAATATTGCAACGATGTTATAAAAATTTGTTTTAGAATGTGCTATATCCTGGTGACTAGGTAGAAGCTAATTACCTATATGAATGAACGGCCATCTACAAAGTCTGTTAGCTCTACAGTATTCGGGTGTTTCCGTAAAAATTGGCTGCTGGAACTGGCCGCTGTTTTCACACGGGTATCATGTTCTATCCTCGTAGAAAAATTTTCGCTACCGATTGAAGGTGCTGCTAAATGTTCATAGAAGATTGTAAGATTAAATGCATGTTGATATGTTCAGTCAATAATCAAGCAATGAGTGGTGTAGCAACATTCGCTGGTCCAAATATAGTTTTAGTATATACAAAGCCTGATAGTTACTGCAGTTGTTATAACAATGAATGCTGCTGTAAATGGATTGAGGTAACAACTATCGTTTTGAATGCACTTATTAACGTGATAAGCGGCGGAGTCACATTTTTACATGTTTTCTGCAATAATTATTGATCTACTTTGTATTAAACATCATTTTAAAAACTATTTATATCCTTAAAGAATCAAACACGAAAGATTTCAAAAATGCCCGTTTTCATAAATGAATTACTGTTATTATGAAGTATATTGGTATTTTCGAGAATCGAGATCCCGCTTTGTGATGCCTAAAATACGTACATATCCTGGTCCTCTTCTTCATATGTATGTGTAAGATCAAGGGAAAGCGTTATCGTTATTTGCCTTAAAACGAGAATTACGCCCTGAATCATATTGAAGTCTTTGAATCCAAAGAAATTCTTTTGGTTCTTKAATATGCCGCTTTATACGCACTTTCAATCTAAAGAAATGTATTTATTTAATCTTTTATTGTTTACATGCCCTCTATCATTGTGCACATAATTTTTATACCCTTGTACAGCCTTTGTCAGCGCTGTATAAGTACATGTTTGTTAACCAGTCCCAACTTTGGCGCTACTCGTTACCTTCAGCAGCAATGATTGATTACAACGTTGATTTACTTTCCGCATGTAGTGAACTCAACCTAAAAAGCCATATCGAATTTTTAAATTTTACATTGATTGATCTCCTAACTTGCCGTCGTTTGGTTTGACTACGACTTTTAATGTCATGTTGATGAATTACTACTTCATAAATCCCGACAATTCCGGAAAAGTATCGGAGTTTCCTGAGCTGATCGATAAGCGTTTCCTGTTCATTATAAGGCGGTATGGCTTATACGTTTCTTGCGGTCGTGAAGCTGCATTAAGATGCTGTCTGATCGAGTGGAAAACTAAAATTGGGCGCTTTTCTTATTCTATTTTCCAAGCTGGCGCTTGTCCGGACCGTTTTCACTTAAATGATGTGCAACAAAAGCCAAAAACCCTAACTACACGATATCAGAATCGAATTCCTAAATGCTATATGCTATGTAGTCTCATCACTTATAAAGCATGGAATAGGAAGATTAACTATTAATCGATGCATTATTATTTCTTTTTGTCTAAAAATGTGATAAAATAAACTAGATACGGCCAAGTGATAATCACCGGCGACTTCAGTATGCCTAACTGCGCTGACAGTCTGAACCCGATGTGTGCTGAGTGTTTGTAATTTGTATGGTTAATTTTTTTCTGAAGTGGGACTGGAGAAGGTTGTTATTCTGCCAACTCGTTTATGACCCAACATGCAAGCATTAGTTCTAGACTGGATTGTTCTAAATTATTCGGCCTTGTTAACGCAGGATGACTATCTACACCCAGTGGGCATATCTGATCATGTTGTGCCAACCAGCCAAATCCAATTGCTAAATTCATCCGTTTCCGGGCGCAGTTCAGTCAAAGAATATCAAATTTTCGTTAAGAAAACAATAATTCTGCTCTTGCTAGCATTGACTGGAAATATTGCCTGCGCAGCATCGACTCTAACGAACAATGAAAACAACTATATAGCGTGGGGACATTTAATTTGAGCTTGGCCGTGTGTAGTTATAATATGTACTTATAATATATTCCATACCTCACTCTTTTTATTATGAAATTAATTTAAATTATAAGCTAATTAAATTAAATTAAAAATATTTAAAAAAATGGGTGATTTTAGAAACATGTGATGCAATGTTGTTATGGAGAAAACTCCCAAGCGATTAGTAATTACAATATGAAGTATGCAGGTGCATTCCAATTTGTCAGGCTACAGGTCACTTCCTTTAGGAAGTAGTACCCGTTAAGGCAGCTAGGTGGCTTTGTCATTATGTCAGTGTAATGCTGACAGATGGCATTGACATCTAAATTCTTACTTACGTCATACCATTGCTTTGGTATATAGGCAAAACCAGTTCTATGCCGTGCTGTCTGCACTAGACCTAAACTGCACTGATGAGCTATAATAATAGCGAAATAGATCTATCTGCAGTTGGTTGCGGTGCAGACAGCACAGCATAGACATGCATATCAATGTATGGTGGTTCTTGCCCGCTTACAAAAAGTGCCGTGGGGGCCTGTTGTCAAATTGAAGTATGCAGGTGCATGCCAATTTGTCAGGCTACAGGTCACTTCCTTTAGGAAGTAGTACCCCTTAATGCAGCTAGGTGGCTTTTTATCAAGTCAGTGTAATGCTGACAGTTGGCATTGCCATCTAAATTCTTACTTAATTACAATAGTAGTTCAAAGGAGTAACCCCTTATTAAATTCCGAACTGATCCAATTTCTTGTATCTTTCAAAGATACACCAAACAGTTTTTATGATTAGTGAAGATTCTTGATAATTTATGACAATACAACTGTGCGTATTGCAACTTTAAAATATTGATGGAAACGTGCAAAGGCATGCGTTGAGTGTTTTTACTAAGCATTAAATTGTTTATAGTTACTCAGGCCTCCCTTTTCTAAATCTCACAAACTTTAAGTCCCGAAAACATTAATTGAGGGTTAGAGGTGAAACCAAACTTTCTGGACCTAAAAAATGTCTTTTTACATTATCTATACATCTCTATAGATTTTCCTGGTTAGTACTTTAATTGCTGATTCCTAGGGTGCCGTTTTCCCTTAAATATTAGGTGGTTTTAAGTGTTATAAACGTTTTACTTGTTTTCTTACGGTTGTTTTAATCCTTACCATCTAATTAAAAAAGTAAGAACCTCATTAATTTTTCCTGGCAGCTTGTTAGAAGGCTGTGTTCGGCATTTTACATTTTCTTTTACTGAGGATCTATTACACGAACTCATGGTCAGTATTCAAAGTTAGAGAACTAATGTGTGTTCTCGCTTGAACCGTCCAACTTATTTTGGGCACAAGATTCGGAGTAGATGGCGAGACATACTATTTGACATTTTCAGCCCAAATTTTGAAATAAGTTAGTTAATTTAGCTCTCATTCAGCAGTGTTCAATTTCGAGATTTTACGACGTAGTGGGTTACTACCACTTAACTCTTTTGAAGCAATTTAAAATTGACAAAGCTGGTCTAAGAAATATGGTAGAGAGCTCATCCGTAATTCCGATCGTCGCTCTTTATTATATCTATATTACCATATTTATTACCAGTTTTGCTCAATTGTGAAACAAGTCGCTGTAATTCTGACTTGATACTGGGTGGTGAGAGACGACATTTTGGGATTTTGTAACTTACTCTCCACTTAATTCCTCCAATCATACCAAACAAGTTGGAATAGCATTTTCCAACTTTAATCATGGATCCTCACATCCGTTCCTTCGAGTATTCTTAAAAAATACTTACTGATCGTATAATGTGAACAAGAGGAGGAAAAAAAGAGGCGAAGTAAAATTTTAGTTTTTCAGGTGTAAGTATTAATTTTGTCTTTCCAAAGTATAATTATTCTGTAAACCGTGCTTTTTTGTCATAATATTTTTATAACTTTGTATATTGTAATTGCATTAAATACCTAGGTACTCGAATTTAACATCGAGCAACTTCGTTAAAACACATTCTTTGACATATAGCAATTTTCATTGTGAAAAAATGGTTTCCTAGTGTTTCGTGTTTAGGAAAGACAAGTCTGAACAACGGCTCGGCAAAAGAAATTCTAAACACGTGGTGCCCTCCCAGAAAAATAAGCAAATACGACCCATTTCCACCGCTTAGTGGTATCCCAAAGGAAGCTCGCTGTCGTGTTATTTCTTTTTCTTTTGAGATAATTACTTTTCTTTATTGACCTATAGGTGTTCTTTAATTCTGGCGTTGCAGAAATATGTTCTTGAKGTTCTAATAATTAACTCACGGATCACCTGAATTTTTTAGCCATCGCTTATTGCTGCGGCTTTGAAATKAAAATTAAAGAACTTTTCAATGCAGTAACTGTTATTTCTAATAGTTTTATGGTATGATCTCGCTTTTAGTCGGTTATTTTGGCTTGCACAATGAAGAGAAAGAACTGTAGGTAAACAGTGTTAGATGCTCTGTTTCCGCTTCCCGTTTAGCTTAAGTAATGATTAATTTCTAAAGCTTATGTAAATTCATATAAAAAATGTCAAGTAGACACTGTAATTCTCTTACAAGCCAGATATATGCTTGCGATCATATGTGGAAGTACAACCGCGACATTTACGAAGTTTTACCCCTTTCAGGTTTTGCGTTATCCCAAGAAGTGCTGCCATTGAAATTCTTGTAAAGTTAAATGTATTCTACAAAAAAAAACAATGAAATGGACGTGATGAAATATATATTGCATTATAATCAAACAAAGGAGTTGATTTTATTACCGACATTATGTGGACACGATAAATTGCGAATGCAGGCACTAGTGCACATTACTAGGGGCCTCCTACTAGTATAATTCAAACTGTGATACTAGATTTTGGTCAAAGGAAGCGCCACGAACCGGATCCGTCCCCAACATCTGCATCTAATTTATCCCGACTTATAAAAAATCCGCGTCGTTTAATGCAATCTCCCGGAGAGCTTTTTTGTATATAGGCGGCATTTCTTTTGTCCTCGGTCGAGATTCGTTTGAGTAATTTGCTCCCTATTTTGTATATTCCATACGTGCGAGCCGTTGAGCGGGAGCACCACCGCCGTTATCTTACACTCCCATGCCTCCCATTTTACCACGTCATTTATCAGAGTCCCGAACTCTCCCCGGCTTTATTCTTCCACTACGTGATATTGACAAATTTCACGTTAAAATATTGTTCGGCCGACCGCATTCGAAAATTGAACTGTTTAAGTGCTACGGTATTTGGCAAAGCTTGGCCATTTATCAAAGCGCGCGCTATTAGGCCTTAGCATTTAAATTTCTGGAGGCGGCGCACGTTTTTCGCCCACGAACCACTATTGTCTTGGATCTAAGGGGCCGTGGTTGAAATTAAGAACTTTTAAGAATTCTGTACCGATTCAGGGGCGTTCTTTTTGAAAGCATATATGGTATAATGAAGACTTAAGATAATAGTAGGTTCTGCCCTTATTAAATAATATTCTATATCGTTCGATCATATATTTGTTAGCAGCGCAGCATCTAAAAGTACATCTAGATTTATTTTTTTCTTGGTATGAAAGGTACCAGTGCTAGTTCAGGTCACCGAACTTATATTAAAGACGTTGCTGAAATTGGAAGGCTGCTGCATTTATTAAGGAAACAGATGGTGATGACATCTATTGGTAACGGGAATTACTTTCCCTATTAGTAAGCAACCTGTAATCTGCCAAACCTTCCTAGCACCGCAATTATGTTGTGTGTAAAGGAAAATATATCTACAGTACACTTACACTGCAGAGTGCAGTTTGTTGCGGTGCACAAAGAACGAAATAGGCTTACATATTACTGTTCTAGTTATTCAAAACTGTCCAGATGATAACAGTACAGCTATCAAAGCTAGCTTACTAAATAATTTCGCTTACAACCAGAGACAAGGAAATATATATATTGCTTACATTAAAAAAATATATGTGCAGAAGCTAGAAAAAGCTTAATATGTTGTTAAGGTCAATTACTGGTCAAACTCAGAAATACAACTGACAAGGAAATGTTTAACAGCAGAAAGTAATTAATTACAATATTCGTTGCATTGCATTTTTTATATTGTAAGCTTTAATGAGATATCCAGGACGGCTTCCATCAAACACTAAGTTTGGACCAGTGTTTTAGACCGCCTTCAAATCGACTGTTCATATGTGTGTTAAATGCTTCAGAAATCAGAATATAACTAGTTTATAAAGTGCAAGACGACTTATTATAGAAAGGTTAGATATTAAGGTCGTAAGCAATATAAAATGACAACAATGTATATGAGCTTATAAGTTATCACAGCTTCCCAAAACTAACCAATTTAGCTTCGACAACACCAAAATCAATACCACAGAACACTTATAAGAGATAAATTGTGGAAATATGAATAACTGTTAATACCCGTACGGACATTAAACTACTTAACAACATACACCACAGCATTGTTGAAATATCCCCACCTACATCATACTCCCACTCACGAGGACTCACTCAACATGATAACAGTGCACACAGTATGACAACGCACCCAACGAAAAAAATCCGACAGGATGACCTTGACACTGACCGAATGGTGCAACTAGCAACAAAAGCAGGTTGCATGCGACCAGAAAGTCCCTGGAGGAGTGCAAAAACAACTCTGTGCCATCACCATCACACGTAATGTGAATATCCAAATCAATCCAGTACCCCGACTCTGTACAAACTTAATCTCAAGAGTGCACATTGCCGCCATTTTCCATAAACGGTGAAGCTCATATAAAATTTCAACTTTCAACAAATAAATTGTTACTTGATAGGGCAGAAAATCATACTACTGAGACGTTGTTAATTATATTTTAAACATGTTGAATCATTTTTGCCCTCTCGTCGATGAAACCATAATTCTCGCTATTCCTGGAATACCAAATATAACTTCTTTTGCTCACAGTATTGCAAAGTACATTTGACTACATCTGGTCGCGCATTATTTTCTTGAAAAGTTGGATTGAAGAGGGTATAGATGTAAGGTAGCGATTCCATATAATACCAATTTACTTCAACGATGCCGTGCGCGTACGTTTCAGCTCATTATTGAGGATTACTTCCTCCATCACTCCATCAATAAGTCTTCCATGTTCCGTAAGTTCCGTAGTGCGCAAGTGTCCTTTTATGTAGACAATATCAAGCTGTACAACTAAAGTCTAAAGCTTTAGCTCAGTGATACAGTATCCGCTTCGTAAGCGGCAGAGCTAGTCATATGGTTCGAACCCCGCTGGAGCTCCCAACTTTTTGCAGCTGGCTATTCTACAAAAACTCCTACATTCATGATCACCGATCTTTGTCTACGGGTTGCCTATCCATCAGCTTAAATGGGGAAGCTGCGGAATAACTGCTTGTAAGAGTGGCAACAATATGCAGGGCACGCAGTACACTTAACACGCGCACTCCGTACAGAAGCAGCATACGCATCTCTATCGAGACCATCGTGTCTTGAAAGGCGGAACTGTGGCGATCCTTATATGTACAGCAGCAAGCTGTGAAACGAAGGGAGATCCAATAGTTTAGTGTTGCAGTGTCCGCCTCGTAAGCTGCAAAGCGGCACTAGTATAGTTCAATCCCAGTTGGGACTCGGCTTTGTACAGTTCGCTATTCTATCGAAATGTCCACATTGCCTATTTTGTTACATAAGAGGAAAAAGCTTAAAAAGAGCCGATAATAGCCGGTATTGAGTGAAAGACATAAAACAAAACAGAAACATTCGTGCGATTTATTTCTTTGAAAGAACTATTACTAGATGTAATTATTTCTCCATCAGTCAGTATAATTGTAGAATGACCTCATAACCTCTTTTCTAATTATGTGTACACTGACTCTAATCTATACCTACTTTTTGCGGTTGGGTTAACTGCCTTTTACCAGCTGTGGTTATAGATTTCATACCGATATCTCAAAGAGGAAAAACACGCTGATTAAATAGATGTCAGACCTAGTAACGACTTCAAAGTAAAAGATATGAGTATAACCGGAAGGAAAACTGTTGTAATTAGCATGCAAATAAGTTAGCTTTGGAATCACCACTTAAAAGCAGTTGGCTGCCTGTTTAATACCAAGTAAGCTGAATTCACTGAGCCAGGAAGTTCACTGACATGAAAAAGTCTATCAAAGAGGGAAATTTTCAGTAAATGAAAACTGAGTGTATCGGTCGTTCAGGATAAAATATTTTATTTTAAATAAAATCGGCCATATGAATATATTATTGAGTACTGAAAACTACCTGTTAGTACACTAATTATTTAATTAGTACAAAATTATTTAACAAATCATATAACTGTACCATCCAATCTTAAATTATAACAAAGATAGGGTGCTATATAACTAATACAACTACCAAAAATTTTTATCGATCGAAAGGCTATGTATATAAATGTACAATAGTGCATTTAAGTTCTACATTGCGTTTTCATTGCATAAATAGTTACTGTGTACCCTAAGCTAAAGACTCCAATTATATTGGAGTATATTTCAAATGGGTGTAATAAATTACACTAGAAGGGTCTATTGTTTAGCTTATATTTGCCGTTGATATTTCTACGATATTTTTTCAGTTACTTTAATTTGTAGTTGTGCTGCTCGTCTATAGGCATTTTGAAAACTTGTGTTGCTTTTGTGCATTTTTACCTCTATCATTGCTAATACTATTTGTAGCGACCTAGTACCATGGGTATTTTTTTGTTCTTTTAATTTTATTTTTCATAATTATTATCAATACTGCTATGCTGTTTGGTAAGAGGGGATTTTTCTGTGTGTTCCCATTTGTTTTGATGCATTTATTCTTGTTGCTATTCRTTTCCWGTTTTTTCTTTGTTCTGGTGTTTCATTCCTACAACCGTTGCTTATTCTTCAGTTACTTTTTCTATCTTCAGTAGGCTAATGTTAATGTGTAAGTGGCCTGTACTTGTCTCATTTTGTGTCCATTTCGTGCGTTTTTGAAGCAGTTGATTTTTGTCTTCTTTACCTTTGCTGTGCCATGCGTCAGTGTCTAATGTACCTAATATGTGACTTGCTGATCCTACTGCTCCATGTTGTAAGGCAGGATTTGGAATAGCTTCATATCCTTTTTGCTGTTAAACTTAATAGATGAGCGATGTTTATTTAGTTGGTTTCCATTCTTTTTTTTTTGCTCAAATGTAGAACGTGCTTGATTCCATTGCTTGGCCTGGTAGTTTGTTATTCACTACCTAGATGTGAATTGAAATCCTCCGTAAGATATCATGATATTTTAGTATTTTTTGTGTTAATCATTTGACTGTCGATATTAGATGACACATGTGCAGCTATTAAGCAGAATGTGTTCTTTCTGGGTAATTTAATGGTTGCAATTGTATTTTCATTTATTGTTTTTGTTGTTACTTCAACATTCTGTACATTCCTTTTCACTAGAAGTGCTATTAATCGCTTTAAGTACCATTTGTAGTGATTTATTGTTGCTATTTTTTCGATCATATTCTTTTTTATACCCATATTTTTTCTTTTCCTTCTTTTAAGTGATTTATATTTTTTTTTTGCTTTTTCTAGGTTTATGCATCCTTTGACGTTCCAAGCGGTAATTATGATTCCCGCATTTTGTTTAGGTTGTTCTTGCGTGATGGTGTCGGTATTTCTTTAAGTGATTTCGTATGTACTTATCCATGCTCGTGCTCCAGGTATGGCGGTGGTGGGGTATTTCTAATCTATCTACATTAGTTTTTTTCTATTTGTGACTGGGTTCTCTTCCGTGTCTACCGGGTTTCCTTATAAGACAATCGGTTCTGATGGTTTTTTTTTACTCATATTTGAAGGCTGTAGACAATACTTGTGTGTTCGTTGTATGTATATTTCGCTTGCGCTAAGTTTTTATTGTCTGAAAGAACGTTCAAAAGGACAAGGATTATAATTATTGTTTTTTAGTTAGTTGGTCCCTCTACCTGATAATTCTATGGTATGGGTATTAGTATTTACGTATTTTTGTCTGATTTCAACAGTGTTACTAGCGTTTTACTTAAGTGTTTAGTGAATTACTGTCGCCCTTGATTAGATGAAAGGAATTAAGAATTACAAGAATAATGATACGTTTGTAACAGTTTAGGTACACAGCCGCGGTTAAATGATTTTTGAACATTCGGGTTTTATTGCTTTTTTGTGGTGTAACGCTATATCTTGTTACAATGTGTTTATTGATTTTAAGATTTCTCTACCGTTATATTTCGGAATCTCTTCTGTTTATTTTCAAGGCTTTTTGCACTTTGGGTAAACGCGGTCTACCTGCTAATTCTATCCTCGCTGTGCTTCTTCACTTGTGCTATCTGCTTAGCTCCACTGGTCTTAACACAATCGCAACATCCAACTTGTCAACTTGCGTTCTATGTAGTATAACAATTACGTGTGAACGAAGAGACTGCTGGATCTCATGCCGTTTAAAATACACTTGCTTAAGAGACTATTCTGAGGCCATGACAGTTAAAATAAAGCCTTTGGTTTTTTCTCATTGAAAACGCTAGAAACGCAAAAAATATATTAAGCACATGTATATTTTAAAAGATGATGTTAGCAGGACTATTGCAACGTGCCAACTGATTTAAAATATATACTGGTATAATTTTTTCCGAGGCCAAAGGGTCACGTGAGAAATAATCAAAGTTGTTAACTCTTTCTCATACTCTTATTTCGTTCCAGGTGAGAATCCTGCTGCAATGCAACATGGTGGGCGCGGCCTCTCCTGGTTGCAGTGCAGTCCATCATCGTGGCTCATGCTGCTTACGACAGCAGTGATAATCTGCTAGTTGGTGCTGCTGACCAACCTTTTATAATTCAGGAGTCAAATGCGAAGTATAAAGACTGTGGTGCATCGTTCGAAATAAACAGAGTGTCATGCTTGTGATGTAGTAGCCGAAAAAGACGAATCATAGTGAGGAGTTGCACGATTCAAGTGCTTTTTAAGTCTGATATCAGAGACAGAGTAAAATACATTACTAAATTATTATGCATCAAGTCTTACGATTCATGGTTAATTTCGTAAACTTTCAGGAATCCAGCGGCACCTTCGACTAGGAAACATCTTCGCCAGTCTATCGTTAACTTGGACATTTTTGTAAAGTGAATTTGTTATCTTACAAGAGGGTTTCGAATGAACAAACTGTTTGCGAGATATGTGTATTTAATTACTAGTATCGTATATACATGTATACATGTAATTTTTCATCTCGGTAACATCATGTGCTGTTATTCAAAGATAATAGTGATGCAGTATAGTTATTTGTTGTGTTTTCCTATTACGGAGATAATGTTCATTCCAGTGATACACTCATCCATTTTTACCTATATCAGTTCGTTATTGTTATGTAAAATCACGTATATGTAAAAATATTTATTTAATAAAACTGTACATAATGGTAAACGGGATTTTTAAACATTTTAGTGGTTTATAAAAGAGCTGTGCACGTAATTTGACATGGTAAATTTATTCCTACGAAATACATTATACCTAGGATTTAGCGTAACATACACAATTAGCAATATTTTTAAACTCCAAGTGCCACATAACAATATACTGTTCAAGTGATACATTTAACAATGTAAATTCCTCATGTTATGTAGGTACATTCATAAAACATAATTATAGGGTAGAGGTATGTTCCGTAACAAAATATAACATTATCGCAAACAATATTTCAGTTATGCTATCGAAGTTATTTAGGGGTATTTTTGTTTGTTGATTTATTCAAATTATTATTCCTCTTAAACCTAACCTCATTTAAGGTCAGCTTGCTTTGCTTGTAATATTCCAAGTATCACACGTTATATGAAAAAAATATAATGCAGAAAATTAAAGAAGTGTACGTGTACCATGTTTAGAAATCCCGCCAATGTGTCAATGCTGATATAATATCATATTCCAGAACAATCAAACCGAAATCTAAATCACATGTGCTAACACTTGAATGAATTGTGAATGAAGAAAGACGCAATTTGTATTTATTTATAAAAAAGAGGAGCTACACGGTATTTACCAACTCAAAACAAAATGTCATTAAATTTGACAGTTGAAAAACAACACCTGTATTTACACCTCGATGGGAACATGAGTTCATTACAAGAATGTGAATTAATCAAAAGGAATCCTACTTAGATGTTATCTTGTATGCTAGTTATGAGGTAATTGCAACTTTAGAACAGCTGCTAGCTTAATGCTATATAATATGTATCGTAKACGTATTTAAAAMTTTATTTAAAGAAACTCTGCCTAAGGAACCAAATAAAGGGACATACTTTTAATGTAAGTTATCTTAACTATATTTTGTAACCTATTTAAAGTGCATCAACATATATGTGTAGGTTAAACTGTATCTCCAAATATCCTAAGAGTTAAAGCTTCAGATGTGCAGTATGTTCATTCTAGAAAATGCAGTTTTATAATTATCGACATGTTGAGCTATACGGACAATGGACTTGATGGACGCGGAAGCTATAATCAATCAAAATTTAGTTTAGCTTATGTACAGTATAATGGCAGTCGTAAAGTAATACTTTGAGATAAAAATACGTATCGGTTCTTGTTGGCAAACACAGCTAAGCGTCTCAAGAATAAGGTCGCGGCGGGTGTTGGAATGATTCCGAGCTATCTGCTAGAAAATGTGGTATAGTGTTGCGGCTGAGACGAGAAATTACTCGATCTCATCTAGAACTTCGAGAACGAGACTGGCTTTATTACATCTTGAATTCTGAAGACCAGATCTTGATTTCGCCTCGATAATTTCGATCTCGAAGCCTTTTAAATGACTCTAAATATATATATAAACGAAAAATAAGTGTTTAGATATTGGCAATTTTTTAATGGATTTTTTCCGGAAGTACATTCATTTACATCTAAAGGTATATGACAAAGTAATAATAAGCTGTACTGTGTATATAGTAATATGAAGGGTATGATTAAGCAGTATGGGAAGCAGCAAGCAGGTAGTCTCTCTTAACATTTCGTACCTACAGGAATTAAGAATTAAGAAGAGAAAACATACGCAAACCTTAATTTTTATTGATCTACCTGTGAACAAAGAAAAACAAAGTTCAGAGGTACATATTTCAATTGTAAAATAATTCAGTCAAAGGAGTTTGTAGCGTTACACGACCAAGTGTGCGGAACGAGAGTGATCCAAATGCATTATTTTGCAAACACGCTTTTGCTTGAAAATCTTTTGTTAATTAGGTAAACCCTCAACATAAACGAACGAGAACTTGAATATTTATCAACTATGTTCAATGTTTAACACAGAGTTAGCCTGCCGAACTCTTCCCTCCTATGGTACTTTTTCTTTACTGTCATAAAATTAGTTTTACCTTAACTTATTAGATATTAACAAAACACTACCACCTATATAGATTATTAGTATTCTAATAGTCATCGTTAAATACCCATTTCTATCTTACAGTATTAAGAATTTTAATTTGTTGTAGTCTTATTAATGTTTATAATGTAATCATTCGCGTAATATGTGACAGAATTTAACAACTTGTTAAGTACCTGTAAGATTTACTTACCTTGTATTTAATGGTTAAATACTGAACAACGTGGAAATGCATACAACCTTATATCCTAGCACAGTCAGCAAGCTCAAATATGACAATCTGAGAAGTAACGAAAGTTTATGCCTATAACTGCCGAGTACAGAAATATATTTTCATACCCAAGTAAACTGTTTCATTTGTTTCTATGTTCCATAAATACATTAGCTTGAGTAAAGAATACTATTTTTAAAATGATACACAGAATCGAATCGATTTATAACAACCGGTGTCTTAATTAATTGATTCGATCGATCGAGAACTGATTTTCATGTTTTTTTCGAGATCAAATGTCAAAATCTCCCATTATCTCGTCTTTATTTACTTGTTTTTTTTATGTCCGGTGCTTATATACTAGTTTTTAAAAAAATTTCGGTTGTATCTGTATACATGTAAAAATACGTTTTGTATACTATAAGACCTAACTTATCTCAGTTGCACGTGATATAATATAGCTTTATCAGAGCAGACTGAATAGATCTTTATCACTTACAAGTTACTTTATAAACAATAGCCAAGTGGTGGAGTTTAGTAGATATACCTGAGCAGCCTTCTGACCGACACTTTGAGTACTCCAAGGTTCCAATCTCGGACCTACACGGACTACAGGACCTGGTGTTAATCGACTGCACATTGTCATTAAAACCTTACATTCAGTACACTGTTACGACTGTATTATTTATATCTTTAGGGTTTATTATCGAACGTTCCAGAAATTTTACTTTTTATTATTATCATTATTCAAATATTGTAAATTTTATATTGCTACAGTTACGTCATATGGAACGTAGTAATTGTACATGAATGTATAAAACAATGCAATGGTACTGAAGAAAGTCGTTCCTCTTAGTGGCTTAGCTTTATTGCGACTTATTAGCAGTATGCGTCTRTCATCTGAAACAAAAAATGTAAACARTRCAGTACAAAAGCTATTCACAAGTACGATATATGTTTCCTAATAAATAGATTAGTTACAGACCTCAGATATCACTAAAAATTCTGTTTTTCTAGAACTTAGGCTTAGCTTCATCGATATCTGCATGTCGCCTATACTTGTGCAATAGTGATAACGTAAACTGCGATACTAGTAACATACTTCTTTTAGTTTATGGCATGTTATTGTTATTTACATCGGTATAATTTTGAAAATATGCAGCTTCAATTTAGTGAGATGAACGAAATACACTGCTTCCAAATTTGACTCAAAACAAAATATGTTTTAAAATGTATGTTATCATGTTTTGTATGTAAGTGCCGAAGGAATGAAAAGCGGAACACAGTTTTAGCATTTTTCATCAGACGCTAAAAAGGGGTTGTTCCCTATAATACCTATAATAGTCCTATTTCTTTGTTAATAAGTTTTTATGCATAATTTTTAATTATATGCTACGGATAAATTTTTTTTTATCGCAGAAGCGTTGTTTAATTTAGAGCACAAATAACTTCGTATGGCATTCAATTTGATGTGGAAATAGTATTTAAAACAAACACATAATACGCTGACAATGAGATAAATTTTGATTATTTTTTTGACTTATTGTTGGAAAAATGGGTAAACTGAGACTAAACCAAAAGCTTTTTCTTCAAATAGGAATAATCTAGTATGAATGTATAAGTCTTGCACCTGCCGGAACTACTAACGTAGGTTTTTGGACCTTATGAAAACTCGAAAATTAACGTTTATTCCAAAACATGAACAATCACACATGTCTTTGTGTGACAACATGATTGAATAAATTATTCACACTGTATAGAACTTTGTTACTATGTTAGTAGTAATCTTGTTGTCATTACTCCGAAACTAATTAGTTATTAACTTGAATGAAGGTTATCATCGAACATCAAAATGTAAATGGTTGTATAGGAGTTCCACAAACCACATCACCAACACGAAAAACTACAGACTCAGCAAAGAATTTAGTGCAAAAATCAGAATCAAGAAGAAAAACATTGGATATTGTAGAAGAGCAAGCTGTCGATAAACTACAAACTACACTATGTTTACATAAAACTTAGTATTTACTAGCTTGCGTTTTATACTTAATACCAAATACATAATTATTTATTTGTACATACACTTAAGTTATGCAATTACGTACTTAGGAGATATCTAAATCCACTCGTAGTAATATAATGCAATAAATGCCGAAGAACAGTGGTATTAAGGTTTGTTTGTCAACAGTGGTACAAAAAAGTCATATGGAATATTAAGCCTGTATCAGATATACGTACCACTAGTTAATTACTAATTAGAAACTTAATAATTAAAAAGCAATTTTGTTCATTTCATACAAATATTTCAATTATTTTGCAATGTAGTTCATAAAAATAAGTTTCCTTTCTTTTTATGTAATCAAATATAGAGATCTTAAACAATACTAACCAGGATCGATGTTCAAAATGACGTTCACACTCGCCGGACGGGCATTGGAGGGAACACATGTGTAGTTCCCTTCATGGTTGATGTTGGCTTTTGGTATTATCAGTTCGCTGCCTTTAACTCCCATTCGGACGGCTGCGCCATCTTTCAGTGCGTAGTTGAGCAGCCTGTTCTCCTTAAACCAAAATATGTAGTTGGGGTGCTCGATGATATCTTTGAGGATGCAGCTCAGCCTCAGCGGTTGGCCTGGGATTCCTGTTTTTGTGTTGTTTGTTGCTCCGATGATTTCAGAGAAGCCCGCTAGAGGAAGAAATAACTTGTCAACAAGACTGCAAGACTGTATTCTATCCGCAAGTATTCCAACAAAGTTATAGCTTACTAAAATACAGCATAACAGATTCCTTTTAAACCTATAGATTATTGCTGTCTGCTGTAGGAAAACAAAGCCTTGGTGCTAGAAAGGATGAATATTCATTGCACATTTACAATAGTATATGAATATGACTTCCCTGATGGCAACGTGATTTTGTTGAATAAACAATGAACCCCCCCACACTAAACATTTACTGACGGTTACCTACCTTTGAGAAAAACTCGAAATAACTTAACCTTTGCTCCGCTAGGTGTCTGTGCTGTACATTTATAGACGCCCTCGTCTTCAAATTTTGGATACCATATTCGTAAAGTAAAGGAATCCTGCGAAATAAAACAGCTTACTAAAGTCTGATCTAATCTAATAAATAGCGCACTTAGCGCAGTTGCTCTGTAAAAAGAAAACTATGTCAACAAAACATCAAATCATATTGAAAAACATTACCTACAAGGAGTTCACATTTAATGCTTCTATTGAAAACTAGACCTCACCAAGTGTTTACACTAACATTGAATGTGGAATGTGGAACTTTCAACAATAATATTAATTTTTGATGCTACTATACATTTCTTAATAATGCCTTACGAGTATATTACCATACGTACCGCTAATATTCGGAAACGTGTGTCATAATAAAATAAATAGTTACTGTCTTCTTTAGATATCTCTTTTTGCTTCATATCCTTCACCTTGAACCATTTAATCTGCAATCATAAAAGCCATAGTATGTTAAAACTGTATTTACATTGTTTGTGTGCTACAGCGAAAGCTACATCACACCGTGTTGATTTGTGGGTGACAAAAAATTGTCTGAAGTTACTTATGAAATTTGAACCGAGGGTGTCGCCTACATTTAAGAAAATTAAAAACCCTTTCCAGTTTTTTCGCAACCAGTTTGAACAAGGCTATGTATTTGTATTTGTCTAAACTGTAATTTACTTTTCACTGACGTGTGAAGCAATATTTGTTTTCTTTTCTAATTAGTAGTTGGCATTTAAGCATTTAAACTCACTGTTATGTGCTTATTCTATAAAAAAAATTGGAAGGGATATTTCATTATCGTCCTTGTATGACATATAAGACCCTTTGAGTATTACCTTTAATACTAATTTAAGATTTGCAATTTAAAGAACAATTTAGTGTATTTGTTAAAAGGAATTCGCCGTTACTATTTGCAAATTTTACTAAACAACAACAGTTACTTACTTTAAGATTGTCACCCGCATTGAAGTTGCAAGATAAATCAACAAACGTCATCAACTGGCCAACAACCTTTTGAATCTGTAGATTTGGTGATTTTAAAGACTTGCTGTTATAGCCGTCACTTTTACTTGTACCTGCAAGTTATTAAAAAAATAATTTAATAAAGAAAATACTGTAATAAAAGAACATTACATGAAAATTAATAATTATGTCACGGTTCTAAATACAGTTAAACAAAAATGATCCTCAGCCAACACGATTTGATGTTCTTAATCTAGTATTCGATTTCCATTATCTATCTATTATTTTTCTGTTACTTTGGACCTGCGCGTATTAGTCAAATCTTTATTGATTTCATCAGCTGCGCCCTCTGGTGGTGAATAGCATTCACCTCACAGTAAGATATCTTCCTACTAGGAAAACGCAGCTTGCTATTTGGATGCAAGATGGCGCATAAATTCAGATTCGGGCGCAGGATAAATTATCTATACATAATTATTCAAAACAAAGAACTACGCAACTCCTAACATGCAGTTCTCTCTATTAGCAAAACTTCATAATACGGAATAATTTTCCCGCTGCGGGTATAGCTGACGCTTGTTTAACGATGATTGTTAATCCAGTCACATGATGGACCCATAATTCGAGAATTTTTATATTCTGCCTACCAGTGTTGTGTACACGACAGAAAATAAAAGCATTGCATACACGTTTGTATTTTACACATTTATCAAACCTTATTAATATTAAGAAAGTTGATTATTATCTATTATCGACATCAACATTTCTAGTTTGATATCTGACTACAGCAAAGTGATGTAAGTTATACGCTGAATATTCATGACATGACCTCTATATATGTTAATACAATAACTGCGACACATACAAAAATAAACCTATTAAAGTTACCACTAACTAACTAACTAAAATCATCATTCAGCAGACTTGTGTCCCGGAGTGATTGGCAAAAATGTGATCAGGTGCTGCACAATAAAGATCTAACACCATCAGTGGCAGAATCAGAACCAGGTTTCGTACATACTTTTATAACATAAAAAACGAGGCAAACAAAGTTCATCAAGAGCTGAATCAGCTAAAAATTACCACTTTCGTTGAAATAAAACCGTTATTTACGAAATATTTGTTACCAAACAAGCTTAGAATTGAATTGTATTTCTACTGCGATTATTTATTAAGTAACTTTAAACATTTTCGGCCGTCCAAGCATAATAGCTATCAAAACTTGCGCGTCGACTGCGACCTAATGAAACTCCCGCTCTTGCTGAAATTAAATTGAACACGATATTAACTTTTTAGAATCGGAATTTATCGGAATCGACATTGAAGCTGTTTATAGCTGCACCTGCAGGATTACTACGTATAATGCAAAAATTAAATTTTAGTGGTGGTGTTTGGGGTTATGTTAATGATTTTTTGTTATATGGGAATTGCCTTAATGTTGCCTTTAATAATAATAATGATAATAATAACATAATTAATAATAATAATAATAATAATAATAATACTAATAACAGTAATAATATATGTTACATATGCCCTGTTATTGATTTTTGTCACATAGTCGTCGTGCTCTTCTATTGAATATTTTGTGTAACTTTATTTTTGCCTGGTATTATGTTTCTAAGCTTTACAATGTAATGATGCATCCTTCCATATCAATAACAACGATTTTCTAAAATTCAACTATATATTTCTTAATTAAACTCACCTTTTTTTGTGCAAGATATACTATATATAATATGCTACAGGGAATTACGTGGTTTCAATTTCGTCTCCGTTACAGAGCTGTATTATATCTAACTAGCTTAAAGACCACGTGAACATGGATCCTACTATATATATTACTAGACATTGTAAATACAAATATATGACATGGGTAGGTTATATAACAGTATAGTCTTAAATTCTCCGTTCATTAGCTTGAACTACGCTCTAGGCTATTCATCCATTAAATGTTCAATTACACTCTTTACAGCGTGTTTGGTGTGCTGAACAGAAGTATACTTAGTTTAGCTAGATGGGATAGTTCTAAGAGTAAGTTTAATTGCCGCATTATCAATCTTACATTAGAATCTGTAATTATCGGGTCGATGCCAGGTGAATATTTGTTCCAAAAAGAAACAGCTGGAACATATTGTCTTATTGAACCTATATGATCTATTTCCAATTTTACTGCGTTTACCTCTGCACAATTTGTTAGTACCTTCACCACTAACGTAAGATCGTTAAAACATCAGCCAACAAATTAATTTTTTTCACCTTTGGCATATCTGAGTCTCTTGTGTTTATATCTATTACGATCCATGGATGTGTTAGGAGCTGGTGTGGTATCAATAAACAAATTAGTAAAATTTGGCAAGGAGATACGTATGTGATGGTGGGTTTCTTTGATCAAGCAGTGCACAATAAAATTTGGGGAAGGTACTGCCACTCTTGTTCACTTGCTTATATTCCGTTCGAACTAGTGAGGTAGTAAATGAAAAGAGCTAGACTGTGTGACTGAATTTTGCCGGTTTGAGATAATGTATTGTTTAAGGACTTAAGGATTTATAAGAAGTTAGGCAGACAAGCGCGAGACGTGATCACAATCATCAATTTTATGCGTCGAGAAACAAATCAGCTAACTAGGGGGCCTAAAAGGGTCCAAGATCGTGCGAGACTTGCAACAAGTGTTAGTTTGGGAACCATACAATATATTGAAAAAAAAATGAAATCAACTGAAGAATCAAGAGCAAGAAAGCTTTTCAATTCAAGTTAGGAAGAGAAAAGAGACTGCTGCAGAGTCTTGAATGATTTTGACGTGGTATTCTACACCATTTAAAAATAATAATAGATGTTTGTACAGGATTTCTATAAATGATTCATGCACCCATGGCGCTTATGAAGATTATCGATTAAATCAATTTGCCGCATCTCAGGAAAGTGACGTATATTTGTCATCTGTCAATGTTTGAATTATTTGATATACTTTAATATGAGAAACCTCCTGGGAGTGTGTATTTTCAACATCTTCTGTAGCGTTTTGTGGGATAATTAGCTTTAAGGTTGCAGAAAGCTCACATTTCGGAGCTGTGGTGTGACATTGATCTGCAATCTTCAACTACTATCGCCGTGCTATTGTAGCTTGGTAGCAGTTACAAAAATGCGTCACAAATAATTCAGAAAACAATGCCGCTCGCGTTGCATTAATCATTTATAGAAACCCTGTGTAATGGAGAAAAATATATTGCCCTGGAAACGAATTCATAAAATGTTTATGTACTGTAATAATTCTAAAGCCTCTTACAAGAGACTTAATAAAGTTATGAGAAAAATTGATTTTTGATAGGGGAAGACAAAGACAAACTGCAAGATTATTATTATTATTATTATTATTATTATAAAAAAACACGATATTACAATAAACAATACAATAGTAAACAAGATCGCCAATAATAATTTACATGTATAAAATGTATAGTACGCCAACCTGTTTCGAAGGATCTACAATTAATAACTGTAAATGTAGGCAACTAAAACGGTTTTGCACCAAACGCACAAGTAATATTTAAACAGCAAAGTAAGACCAGTGATTACCATAATGAAACTAATTTCGAAAATTATATGAAATGAATTCACGAGAAATGCCATAGCAGAGTGTCTTAGTCATTGATAATGCTCCATGTTGTGTGTCTAGATATGAATTGGTGCAAGATATTGTATTTGATAGCAATATATAAAATAACGTAGAATTCCGATTAAAACCCAGTTGAGTTGGTCCTGGTAGCTATGACGCTTTTCCTTTGGACAGAAATGTGTCGATTTCAATTTAAAAATTGCGCGAAGAATTCTTTACAATATTTGCCTCAGTTGAGTGGGCATCAAGGTGTCGGCAAGCATAGCAATTTGAACAACACTTCATTGTGGGAGAACGTATATTACATTCAGTTATTGACCAAATTGTATCTAATTTCAAGCAGATGATAGTTAAAATTACGATTCCAATTCATTCGAAAGTAATGTTTTACGGCATCAAACTATTGCAGAGAATATTTGTAAGTAATACATATTCAATTTTCAATTTGTACGCTTTTACATTAAAATGTTTCTTTAATACCTATTATACTATAATTTTATACTCTAATAACTTTTGTAAATATCTTCTTTTTCAATAACATTACACCGAGAACAATGCATTTTCATTTTAAAGTAAACGCAGTGGGAATTTTATACTGCAATTGTTGAAAATAACTTCCTAAGGTACAACTCTTTAAGATTACAATAATACCTAAAGACTTAGGTAGCTTACGCAACGGTACCTGTTTATTCCCATATATTGGTCAAATACACGCACTGGCACTGTTCGGTCAACCGCTTAAGCTATCATTTTTTTCTCGTCGAAAGCATTCCTTGCTCATTTGCGGATCTTTGACGAACTGTGCAATTGACGCACCTCCGTTTATATCTTCTGCTACCTAGGGGTTTACGATCATGAAGGATCGCATATTTAACATGGATCATGTTTCGATACTAGGAATACAGGATAACATTTTTAATTCCTCCAAAGTTTTACAGCAGCTCTTAAGTTGAGCATTTCACAAATTTTGTTTCATACCCAAATACGCATAATTTTATTGTGATATGAATAAAAGAATAACTTAGTACATCGCTTCTGGGATGTTTATTAATTTATTTTAAGATCATCGTGAGTTTGTGTATCACGAATCACGAACACGACATGAATATTTTTTCTTACAAAACCTTTGTTTTCTACTATGTACGTCGCTTCTTAGACATTTGTTATAAATTGCACGTGTTCAAGTTAAATAAAACAAACGACGGCTTGAATGCTAGAAATGACAGAAAAGCGATTTCCAGATAGTGCAGCTCCACATTCACTGCCTGGCACATTTGCTCAACCCGACATAAAATCGTTCCAAATGAATCGYTCCTTGAACTTCTGAACGAAGATCGATAAGTTACCAAATCCTYCCTCCCTGACAAATTTGTGGAATATTTTGCATGCCTAGCGGCTCGAAAGGCGTAGGAATAATTGCTCGAGCAATCACGATCTCTCTGGGAATTGAATCGATATTCAGTTTCGGCAACATTCTCAGCCTTAATGGTTCCTAGAAAGTCAAATGCGTTGAAAATGAGATTTGTTTTATAATGTGCCTGTCAAGGACTGTCCGTTAGAAACACACGATTAAACTGGATAGAAACACCAAACTCATTTGCATTGATTGGATGCAAACACGGTGGAATACCTGGATAAATCGAAACCAAGGCTTGAAACGAGAACAAGGCCTTCCTACAACCCGTTCCTTTGATAAGAACCTGCTTTGGGTACAATCTATGATGATACAGTGATATTCATATTAATTACTTAGCGTTTATATAAAGATTTTGCAGCCCACCGCGTTCTGTAGGTACTTTTATCCCACAAGGCAACAGGGTTGATTACGATAATGCATAGAGCCTTAATTATGTAGCGCCACGCAGATACCATATAGGGTGGGCCAAGTGAATGCTTTTTCTACAACTATAAGCATTCAAAGTGTAAAAATGGATTTTACAGAAGTTATGCAGTATTTTGTGCTGCAGATTGTATTTTCTTTTTTGACGGCACATTTCTCGTTTATCCCAAAAAGCACGCCAACTTTGTTATTTAAAATGGAATTGCATTTTCACATTCGTCGTTGAATTCTTAGGTCACTTTGTTTAACATGCCATAGCCCTAAAATGTACAGTTGTAGAGAAAATAAGCGCAACAGTAAAAATCGTCTTTCTCAACGCCCTCCGGCATTTTAGATTACATCGAAACTAAGACACCTAATAGACTGCGGTTTTTGTGCATCGTAAGTGAAGAAAACGGTGTCAAGGGCGTCTTTAAAGAGTTTTATTAGGCTTATATTAAAATAAATATATTGTTTGCAGCACAACTGCGATATGCAAGTTTTAATACAATGTGAACTTCTGATCTACAATCACAGAACACATCGAAATAAAAATGAAAGCTACATATTTGCAAATATGCAATACTAGTGCTTGGGATTGGCTGTGAGGAGGACTGTTTGCGATATGATGCGAAATCAGGATTTAAGCGCTATTATAATGGTTTTGTATTTGATACAAAGTTAATTTTCGTGAACATTTTTAATTTCCACTTGCTAGTCTTTTCAACGCCAACTGTAAAATATTAAAAGTTAGAAAAGCTTATAATGGTAACTGGTGTTTTAATGATTAAAAATTTGTGGAAATAATAAATGTTAAGTAAAGTTATCTTTCATAAAACATTCTGAATTATTCTGAACTGAATCACTAATTATAAAAAAAAAAACATTGATATATGAATAGCACATTTTATTGCTCTCAACACGACAATAACTGGAAAATTAGTTTCAGAGGAACCATGAACGCAAGTATTTGTTTTTTGGCAATGTACATGTTGTAAACAGGTAGTGGACACTCATATTAGATAACCGTAAACGCTATTGCTGCAACCAACTATACACGATTACTGTTATGGGATACAACATTCATAGATGGCACTCTGTGCTGTGTGTGAAGCACGGCTAACGCATGTACGCGGGATTGCGTTTAAATCAAGGTATGTTCAAATCAAGTTGATATCACGCTTTGATATCTAGCAAAAAATTGTCGCAAGTTCCCAACGTACCTACTTATACGATATTTTAATATGTTATAGTTATTATTATTTTGCTACCTGTTAACCTTTTTGGTGGCATTTTTATGTTTAAAGTTAAAGGTATGTAGTATATTGTGACATTGAAGTTGAATACGAAAAAGGTAAGACATTTGCTTTAATTTTGTACCTTGAAAAGTGTTAAAATTGTTAGTTTCGAAAATGCTGAAGGTATCACACAGAAAAACTGTGCGGTAAAGAACTGTAGTAATAAATATTTAACAAACTCAAATATCACATTTCACCACTTCCCAAGAGAAGGTGCCATGTGTGAAGAACAGGTAAAATGGACAAACAATTTGGACGTGCAGTCTCGCAGCCTTACATCCATTCGAGCATCATTTGTGGTATGTGGAGAATACTTTCTAGCTAATTGCTTTTAAATACCAGAGCAAAATAAACTAAATAGAAGAGTAGTTCCCACACTATAAATAATAAACAATGGTGCAAGATAAACATTGTTTTTGAATCTTATTTCTGGTAATTACATTTACGACAATTCAAATAATTCGCAGTTCTTTAAAACCTCGCATTTCCTTTGCCACTATTTTACACGAAACGAAGAAAACAACCCTATTAGTTGTTATTTAAAGTAAAGAAGTAAACCTTTCTGACTTAACTTTTTATGAAGTACACATTCGCGTACAAAGTCAGCATAATATAAAAAGTTAAGTTAGACATGCTTACATAAATTAAAAAGATTGTTTTCTTAATTTCCTGTAAAATAGTGGGCTAAGTAGATACCAGGTTTTAAAATTAACACAAGAAATAAACGTCAAAATAAATGACATCTGCATGACTCGGAGTTTCTGATTTATCGGCTACACCTGCTGGTCGTTTCATTAATGTAGTTCACATACAACATTCACAGATGGCGCTGTAACTCATTCCACAAAATTTATCAACACTGGCCATTCTTGTTTACTGATATTCTTTGGTTGTAAATACTACGAAATCGATCTGTAGTTTTTTTTTTACACACGATGCAGATATTTGTCACAATCAACTAGAGGCTAATGAAAATAGGGTTACATATTTTCAGACTGGGTAAAACTATTATTTTTTTAATGCAACCGTATATATACATATACTTACTTTTTCGTAGTATATTCTAACAGTACAGTACTACAGTAATCTTTTTTTTGTTTTTTAAATTTTATCGTATTTTCGTGAAAATAAATAACCGAATTACATTGGCCTACTTAAAATTGTGTACTTATTTCAGTTATTCCTAGTAGTAATAAAATCAAACCTTGTAAAATGCTTATCAAAGAAAGGGTCTTTCTTTTAATGATAGTTCTATTTATATAGGAGGTTCACCAGCACTCATTAATTACTTCCACATCCAACGGATGGGAAGTACTGTATTGAAATTTTTTTATTTGCTCAATCGCTTTAAAATGGTGGAAAACGTAATAAAAACTAAATTTGAGCAAAAAAATTTTTGTGTGTGAACGCGATAGCTTTCAAAGGACAACATATGAACTTGAAATTTGGCATGCATATAAATCTCAACTACCCAAAGCGACCTATTGTTTTTGGGGTAAGTAGGGTATCGGAAAGGAGGTGAAATTGGGGGGTAACTACCCTTTTTGCTTTTTGTCTTAGACAAAATGTGTAGAGAAAACCTGCTTAAAACCTGATTGATCGTATATCCATCCAGTTTACATGAGTTTGTTGCTTTAGATCTAAAAACTTGTAAGTTGATGCACTAGAATACACTAAAATACGATGCTGCTCTATACAGAAGTAAAGTTTTAGCGCCTTTAAAATACGCAGCGTTCTGTACATGTAAATATATTTAAAAATTTCCAATTTTCATACGCTTTGTTTTGGCAATCTCAACTTTCTGTTGCAATAGAGTAACATGGAAAGAAAATCTTAAATATTGCGGGTGTCTTATGTATGTGTATTTTTTTAGTATTTTAGGCTCTTTTGTTATTTTAGGCTCTAGTAAATACTAATTTCGATTGTAGCTGGAAAGTAAAAAAAAACTATTGCTAAAAAGTCCAAAATATTCAATTTAGTAAGCAACTTGTCTAATTGATCTTATTGATCCACTGCCCTTATATGAGCTAGATATAGCAAAATTAATTACATAAGCAGAGTTCTTGTGAAATAAGCTTTCAATTGATGTATCATGCATAAAAAGAACCTTTCCACTAAAAAAAATTTGAAGCGGTGTCTACTCCACTAAGATGGTAAAACATGCAAACAAAAGTTTTCTATTTTTTGGACTCTATTTGAACTAAGTTATGACGTACTGTTATGGTATAACTAATTTATGGTCTGAAACTTCAAATAGAGCACGCTTGATTATTTGTTCACATGTTTAATTATGTAAGATCAGACAATGGATGTTTAATTGAACATACCTAATAATAAATCAGCCTCACAGATTTTGTAAGATGAGAATCAATACCCCCATATTAACAGCAATATACGAGCTGACCCAGCTTAGAAACTGCGAGTCAAGAGAATAAGTGTATCCTAAACGGTCCAATCGTATTTCCTATCACGCTCTGTCCCTTTGCGTAAAGTCAGCAGTGGTCCAGAACGATCAATTATTTATGTCCGTAATTAAATAGGAAGTACACGTCGGCCTGTGTTGATTACGTCAACGTTTTTGGAACTCCGCATAGGTACTAACCCGTTGATGTCCTAAATTCTGCCGCTGCTGGGTAAAATTAAACGTAGCTATCGTAAGAAAAAAATAAAGTAAGGGAAATGGTACCTACATTCAATATATCTTCCCTTTCATCCCCTTTGTTAAAACTGTAATAAGAAATTTAGTCATTAATACTATCTAATGGATTATGTTATATCATTAAATGACCTTTATACTTTTCTACAGCGTGTTCCAAATCAGTTCACAGCACAAACTCCCTCATGCTTGTTTTATGTAATTAAAATTGTGTTAAAGAAAACCACTTAAAGTCTTTCACACAACTTTAAATCACATTCCATTTAGAGATGGATCATTCCGAGGATCATTCATTGTTCGTTATCTATTTAAGTATCGCAGTGCACTATTTACTTTTCGTCCAAATCGTCAGCCTGGCTGAAGGTATATGGAGATGTTGCCAAACTGAGTATTTCTTATAGTAAAATCCTTTTTCCTTAATTCAATGGTGTACACAATGAAAAGCTTTATTGTTTGCAAAACAATAAAATACGCACGTTTCAGTCATTTTGGACTAATCAGATTATATACTTCGCTTTATTTATAACACTGTTATTTGCTATTTAGTATGAATTGTGCGCTTCGTGAACAATGTATTTCCTGTTAAGATTCTTATTAAAAACCTTTTGCCAAATATTTTTAAGGGCTAAGATGTCACAGATCCAAAATATTAGGCACTTGGCCTAATTCCTTATTTCAGTTGTGGTTCTTGACCATGTTGCATATAATAGACACATGTCTGACTGGAAGTATTCCTATTATTTGATATACACTACTAGATATATTTGATATATTGATCTAAATAATACACACGTGAAATGTCTTTAAGGGACTTGAGGTAAAAACACGTTAGGTTCTTAACTCGATGCGCTTTCTTAAAAACATGCCAAAACAAGTGAACCAGACTAAACTTAGTAGTCAGCCAACAATATCAGTACCGCAGTTCGTCTCATTGAATACTGAAAAACTCACGAGTACTCAACTCTGATTTTATCCGCCCAAACTGCGGCCAAGTATTTGCTATTTTCAGGTTCGAAATCAAGTACTGTTTATTTTTTTGTCTCGCGTACAGTACGGAGACCATGCAGTTTGTTGTGTACAAGTGCAGCGAGAAGCAGGACCAGGCCACAGTATTAGCGTTGATTGACGTATTCTTAAATACGTCAATCAACGGTATTAGGTCAGATCACACCTAAACATATGATTAGGAAGACATAATATTTTGTTAATGGTATGTGTGATGAAAATGAAGGAAAGTTGATGTCTGTTAACTGCACAGGCTGTGCATTATTGGTTGGTAAGTCTGCTTACAACATGATACTTGAATTTCAGTATTAAAATAGCTATTTCTGCGGATAATTGCAAGCATGCTGTTGTCATTTTTATGTAGCTACATCGTCGCAGAGTAGACCCATCCACTAATTTAGTAATTACTGAAAAAAACTGTCTGCGTTAAGAACTTCCAMAAAATTCATACACTGAAGGGGGTTGGGGATCCATTCATTTCATTAAAACATCACGCAAGTGATGATGAACCGTTCATGAATGCTGATCACGAACTGGACGATAAAAATCAGACTCAATATATTGTATGTCTACCACACAAACGCGATCACTTTACAGGCATATTTCAACTTTGATAGAACATAACAGCTGTACAAATGCTTCAATATAAAACTATCCGTAAAATGTATTATTAATGAAGACAATTTTTGGAACACAACTCCTTACCTTTGTCAAAAAGGGGAAATGCAATCCAGGCAGTAATCAAAGAATCTTTGCTTATACTTTAAAGCAAAAAAACATTGCGTTGCGGTACTGGCATCTAAAACAATATTATTGTACTTCCGCAATATCTTAAAGACTGTTAAATTATACTAGATAAACAAGCATAGTTGTTCAGATTTTTCACTTTTTAAAACATGTTTTGATCGTCAACAGAATAAAAATGGTGAATCCAGCATTTCACTTACTTCACTTATAAAAAATCAAAGTGGACTGAAATCTATGCCTTCAGAAACTCCTGCTGTCGACAAAAATCTTAGATTTACAACCGTTAATTGAGGCATGGTTTTAAGAGGATTTATTAATTTACAGAATATGACAGTATGAAGCACCGAAAATCTTCATTCCCTTGCATTCTGAAGAAGTAGGCGTATTGGCAGCAGCCAGCGCAATGATAATAATAAAAGCTATACTTTTCGAAAATTATTAATAATCATTTTATTTTGAGTCATATTAACTTACGCTGTATTTTTAGGTAACATTCATAGTGCGAAATACTGAGACCGACACTTACAATCCTTTTTAAATTTACTATATGAATGATGCAGCCAGACAATTTCCAACAGGATGATGCAACTCTCACTAACTTGATGAACGCGCAATTATCAGATATTCAACAATTTCCTTTCTAGCCAGACCTTGTGACTTGTGATATTCAGCATATTCTTCTGTAATAATGAAGTCATTTACCTAACAGGCCTTATCATTTAATATCAATAATCAAATACACGCGAGGTTATGTTAAGCACGTCTGTGTGCCTAATTAGGCATTTTAGGATTACGCTATCCAATATGGCTTCCAATGGACAGGCAGTGCGCGCATTTGAAATGAATGAATGAATGAATGAATGAATAGAGTTGATCATGACCGAGTCGTTCAATTTCAAAGACTCATGCCTCGATATGTTTAATTCGGCGTCGTTCATAGTTCAAACTCGAATTATGGTTGACAAGAGGAGGACAGGACAGCTGTGACGATAGACTCCTTTTACTTTTAACTCATGATCTCTAGAACAACCCTAAATCAATTAAAAACAACTGACCTGTGCCGTTTGAGGAGTGTGGGATCTAAGACTTGTTTACGCGTTCTCTACAAGAATGATGCGGACATGTTATGTATAATTGCGATTTGTAATGTATATCAGAGCAGTAAGGTAAACCATTATTGTGTATTGTACGATGTCGTGAATCATGATTATGAACTTTGGGATATATTCGTGATACTCCTATTAATTTTGCATTATTCTATTAAAAGTGCAGGTAGGTATAAAACAAATCTATAATAATTATCCGCTAATACCAACCATTATATTCCACTATAATAATTACTCATTAGTTAGGTATGATTTTTATCGTTAAAGCAATATTATCTACATAGAATGACAAAATTAACACTGCAACACTGCTACGGTTACGAGTTAACAGGACACACCTTGCAACTTGCAAAGCAGGTCTAATAATTTGGTTACTCGTTCTAGGTAGTGATTCATCAACGATATGAACTATCCGAACCTATGCAATTAATTGAACGATTTAGATCGAATCCAATATCCCAGCTCCAGTGACGTTAGTTAGGAACAGGGTTTATTTGACGAAGCGTTAGAAGCTGCATTGTTGTTATGCATGCACTTCGACCGCTATTTCGAAAGTCACGTGTTCTAAGGAGCCTAATACTCTGAAAGTTATCCTAATCATAAGGTATCTTGCGATTTGCAAACATTTTCGCTGAATCGAAGACGTCGCTATTATTCACAAGCTTATAGGCAACAGTAATAGCGTCTTATTTTCATTAGTACAATTAACGGCAAATACGTCAAACCGTCAAACTGACCAAACGTCAAATCTGCATAGTATTGTACGAACTAATTTACACAGCAGACGCTACGTTCGCTTTAGAAAAAGAAAAGCACGCTTTGCTTGATACGTCCTTAATGAACGCCAGTTACATAATTGGCTAACACTACGCCTAACTACAAATAAAATCCCTGTTGTTTAGTAAGAACAGAAGTTGCCTGACAAAAATGAACACAGCCAAGAATTATTTTTGGTTATTCTCGCTTGTTCATGATTTATTCGCCCGTACTTTCCAATTGCAGAGAGAATGCCACCGCATTTCCCACGATATCATTATGCAGAAAACTGTCGATGCCATTTATCCTGAACCGTATGAATTCAAATCCCCTTTTTCAGAGATGCAGGCGAATATTTACGATAAAATAAAACGCGGCACCCCCGAATGGGTACGCACGGCGCCATCAATGCCATCCTGAACAATGGATCGGCCGGATCCTCAGCCTCCAATCAAGACGGATGCGTCCCGCCACATGTAATGGATTAGCCGCAAAGAAAACGCGTAGATCCTTTTTATCGAATGTAGAGGGCTATAAATCATATACGTGTGGCAGGGGTCCCGCGAGGGCAACGATGAGCCTGTATTGGAACCGATTACAAGCACAGATGAGATCAAATTGAAACTTTGACGGTGCTGCTCCGAATACATTTGCAACTCAGAACTATTAGCTCTCACGGAAATAAACTGTAAAAAAAGAAAAAACGATGGTTTGGGGTTATCTTATCCCAGTAAAAGGGTACGGAAGAATTAATAATACGTGGGGATGCGTAACAAATCTCGTAATTTCTTAAAGATTTGACGATAATTCCTAGAAAATTCTAAGGGTTTGATAGAATTTGGTGAGATTTCTTAAACTTCCCCTTTTTCATTTACTGGTTTCATGCTAGTCTTAAATTGATTCTGGCAGTGTCGCTTTAACATTTATGCACTTTTAGTCACCTCCAAGATGTAGAAGTATGGATCTGTTTTTTAACTTGACTAATTCCAGATAACGCACCCATTACGCAGGCAATAAATTCAGACTTGCTTTAAACAATCAGAAACAGTAAAAATACCAAATAATACGTATCACTCGTCAATAAATGTGTAGTTTAAAATTCCGCATACATTTGCCCCGCAATTTATTTTTTCTAAACTTTTACCTATATTTAAATAATTTTTAATAAAATATCACCACCGGCAAAAAAACACAGTTTGAACTTTGCTTCGTATAGCTACCGCAGGTAAAATAATGCAGATGGAGCCCACGCAAATATTGCCCCAACGCTCCTTAAGAGTGCCAGCATTGCCATTGTAAGCATGTTCCTGCGAGCTGAAACGATTGACTAATGGCGAATTATAGGTGGCTCTGTAATCTAGCTCGCGACCGGGCTATTACCTTAACGGCAAAGGGAGCCCATACTTAATGAATATGTTACAAAATATAATTAAATTATTATTTCTTATTTGTAAGGGAAAAAAAGCTTTATGTCGCTTTTACTGGGAGTGCAATTCCCGCATTTCTGAACAAGAAAAACCGCCACTGACTAGAAGTATGTACTCTAGGCGAATATTCGAAGTGTGCTAAAAACACAGTTTTTAAGATGTATATGTATTTGTTTATAATAGGAGTTGCAAAATAGTATTTTTTATTGGAATGGAAGAATATCTATCGACATATTTTGGAGCAAGACCTAAAGCTCTATCTTCTTTATATATAAAATTCTAGCGTACGTGTGTATGTCACCGAATTCCTCCGGAACGGCTGGACCGATTTGAATGAATTTTCTTGTATGCGTTTGGGTGGCGCCCTGGATGGTTTACATTCACAAATCAGCCTGGCAGATGGCGCTGCAGTCGGTATCCAGATTATTTCCTCCTAAATGGCTGGACCGATTTGAATATTTTTTTATTCGTTTAGATGGCGTCCTGGACGGTTTAGATTGACAAATCAGCCTCCCGGCAGATGGCGTTGCGGTCGGTATCTAGGATATTTATCTATACTGCAACTAAATGCTGGACCCATTTGAATGAGTTTTTTTGTATGCGTTTGGGTGGCGCCCTGGATGGTTTACATTCACAAATCAGCCTGGCAGATGGCGCCGCAGTCGGTATCCAGATTATTTCCTCCTAAACGGCTGGACCGATTTGAATATTTTTTTATGCGTTTAGATGGCGCCCTGGACGGTTTAGATTGACAAATCAGCCTCCCGGCAGATGGCGTTGCGGTCGGTATCTAGGATATTTATCTATACTGCAACTAAATGCTGGACCCATTTGAATGAGTTTTTTTTATGCGTTTGGGTGGCGCCCTGGATGGTTTACATTCACAAATCAGCCTGGCAGATGGCGCTGCAGTCGGTATCCAGATTATTTCCTCCTAAACGGCTGGACTGATTTGAATATTTTTTATGCGTTTAGATGGCGCCCTGGATGGTTTAGATTGACAAATCAGCCTCCCGACAGATGGCGTTGCGGTCGGTATCTAGGATATTTATCTATACTGCAACTAAATGCTGGACCCATTTGAATGAGTTTTTTTTGTATGCGTTTGGGTGGCGCCCTGAATGGTTTAGATGCACAAATCAGCCCGGCAGATGGCGCTGCAGTGGCTATCTAGGTTATTTATCTATATCCTCCTAAACGGATGGACCGATTTGATTGAATTTTTGTGTATGCGTTTGTGTGGCCCCGTGGATGGTTTAGATTCACAAATCAGCCCGGCAGATGGCGCTGCAGTCGGTATCTAGGTTATTTATCTATACTGCAATTAAACGGCTGGACCGATTTGAATGAGTTTTTTTGTATATCTTTGGGTGGCGCACTGGATGGTTTAGATTCACAAATCAGCCTGGCAGATAGCGCTGCAGTCGATATCTAGGTTATTTATCTATACAGCAACTAAACGGCTGGGTCGAGTTGAATGAATTCTTGTGTATGCATTCATTCATTTAATTAATTTTAATATCCTAATCGCTTGTAATATTATGCAAGACAACGGCTGCCAGGTCCGCTAGTAACTACATATATTCTAGCTAAAATTTTTGCGAAGGTTGTCATTTTTCTTTATCTTAAAGAAGCACGTCAGATTACAATGACAAATTAAAATTGTACATTTAAGTTATAATTAGGAAATAAAAAATGAAGCCTTGCAAACACTCACGACCGTGTTGAAAATAAGAAGACAAGTATGCCGCACCCTGTGTTCTTGGATACCTACAACCCTAGCTGATTCTCTAGGCGCTAATTCATCATTTTTACGATCATAGCTCTTCACTGGTTTACTACTTTTTATAATGCTCCTTTTACAAATACTACTTACTTAAATTAATCGACTGAAATTTATTTGTAAGCATAGGACTCATTATTATATTAGAAGTTTGATTTCATTTTTCAATTTCAAATCTATAGTCAATGTTTCCTTTCCCTCGAAAGCTATACAATACAACCAAGAGGTGGCGTTTGCATTGACTGCTTGATAAAGTCCCTAGATAGATCAATGAACCTATTGTGAAAGTCGAAAGGAAAATATACAAAATTCAGTTTTGACAGCGGTATATTCAAAATTAATGACAACCAATACAAATCAAGTTTATTCTACAACGCATGCAAAAGCGCACCACACCAGATGATCTTACCTCGCTACAATATTGCACCTCACACTATATATCTACATCTATGAGATAGATAAACTACCGTAATTGGATGACGTCGTGGCGCCAAGTGGCAGACATATGGTGACCTTTAGGGAATTTAGTGTGTATACGTTGTTGATGCGTTGACAGAGTGCTTGTGATGTATTCACAGAAATCTTATTTATTACATAGAACGCTTATGTATAAGACCTGCGCGTGAATAATCTATGCCAATACATGTGTTGGCGAAAGAAGCAGCGGGTTTGCGGTGTATTCTCAAAACGTACAATTTTAAGCCGTCGAAAAGCATGTTACTTCAGGTCGTACAATTCCCATTTTTGCTAAGGTATGTAAAACAATTTGATTCGTTATTTTATTACCTAGAGTTTTTACACATCTTTTTTTATAATTACCTTTTTCATACATACTGTTTCTGACCAAAAACGATTCATTTGTAAATTCTTGTCAATATTGTCAAAACGAACATGAAATTAACTTTCCAGCCTTCCAAACAGGCAGGGCCAATAATAATTTAAAAAATACGCAAAATTGTCGAAAATGCCGTCGGATATTTGTTGCCTGGTTAAGTCTCATCTTAAAAATTCGACTGGTCACGTCCACGTCTTCTTCATCTCGTCATATCTCGTACATATTCTTGACAGTGCTGTAAATTTTAAAGGACGTAAATACATAAATGAAAGCGGTTGACAGACATCGACCGGCAGGAACCTATAATATGTAACCGGTAATGATGATGTTGCATTTTCTAACAGCTCCTTTAGTACAAAAAAAATTAATATGTGATATAAATTTTCTGTAACCAACCTTGGTTTTGGGCTCATAATTGTTAGTCCGGTTCTGACTTGCTTTCAATGCGAATGCGCCAACGGGCCCTGCGCAGTTTCAATTCGGCACAAACTTGTGCTTATGTACTTAACTTTCTATGTAATTATACGATTCCTGTGGGTGTATTAAAAAGAGAGGTTTGACCCTAACAACCTATAAACACTAATTTTCCCAAAAAGTCACCGTATGTCCGCCATTTTGTCTCCACAACGACAAACTAATTGCGGTACTTCATCTATCTAGGGACTTTACTACTTAAGTATCTTGCCAAGCCTATGTTAGCGTACCGTTGTTAGAGAGAATATCTTTTCAGTTGCTAGACCATTCAGTTAATATTTTGACATTGATTCCAATTTTTATAAAGATTACAACCAAGAACTTCTCTTGGAGTGTTAAGCAGTGGTGCATATAATATGTTAAACCGAAGATTACAAATTTTACTCCTAGACATAACTTTCGTAACGAAAAAAAGACGAAAAGCCGTTACACGTCCGCGCACGTCTTTCTAATGACGTTCACGACAATGACAAACATTTTCTGCTTCCTAGTAACGAGCAAACCACGCACGGTAGTAGTAAACATATATAATTTTCTAAAATTATATTATTTAATTTCTACTTAATTGCTATTCGTTACCAGAACGAATAAAATTTAAAAAAGGAACACGATACAGGATGTCTTCTCTCTGGATACCTTCTACTGTAAAGTGTTGAGGTCAAACGGTAATTCCTCTCATTTCACCCAAAACGCAACTTGTATTAATAATTTCTTCTTGGGAATACAGAGAAAGTTAATAAAATAAAATCTTTTGTGTCGGATAGTTCTGATTAACGCTAGTCTGTTAATTCTCAAATAAATAGTTAACAATGGTAAATAAATGGGAACCAACAATTTTGAATGCGAAAATCGGGATGATTTGGAAGATCAACTTCGTAAAGAAATCCTTTGACAGCTACAACACAAACATTTGTATGTGAATTCTGTTATTTCGCCCTAAGAACAATAAAATAATATTTTTTTCATTATAGTAATATTACAAAACCACGTACCAATTATGCGGTGAGGTGGAAACAGCTCACCTGAGCTCATTCTTTCAAACGTTATTTCTAAGCGCAATATGAGATACATCATGAAGACGCCGGCTCCAGCCTCTTCATTTAGCGGAAGGTACGCTAACAAACTGCGGAAATTGAGTGCCTGGACGGACACACGTGCTCCGTTTGTATCGTCCTTAATCCCTTCACGCTACACGCTACTCTCCGGGCTCACGCAACATGGAGCATTTGCTGGAGATGTTCTCAGTAGCGTAGAAACGCTTACATTCCAGAAAAAGTTTACTGCACTGCTTTCATTTACATAGAGAAGATTGTGGTGTATATCGTACGCGAAATCTGAGTTTTTCTAGTTTAACCAAAATGTTATCTTAAAGTATTGTTGTAGCAATAAAAATACAAATAGATAAGCTTTTCGTTGACGACCGTTATGGTGCTACATAATCACCCTTTATTGCTCGTGAAGTACAGCAACATTAACTGATCTACATATTTTATGATTTTTATAATATATTTAGTAGTTTCCAGTTCCAATGAAGTTCTCAAGGAGGCGTTAAGGTGTCTACGTCATGTAAATTGTGAACAGTTTTATTCTGCAATCCATTTGTCCAATGCAAAAAATGAATTCTGCATTATACAGCATCAAACCAGATTAAAAGTACACTATACACAGTAAATCGGTTCGAGCTATTTGGGCCATATGTTCGTCGTCGATTTATCCCTGTTAAAGGATCTGACGTTTCACCGACGTCTGTGATCGGCATCTTCAGAGGATGGAATAACACGTTAAAAGTTAAAAATTGTCAACATACTGTCAAGTATTTAGGGGAAGGGAAGCATGACCGGGACCTTAACGTTTAAAAGGCTTTAAAACGCTCAATTTAAATTATTTTGAATGATTATTTATTTAGAATAACTTTTACATTATTAATCTTTGGGAATTAGGAACTTAAGGCACTTTACTTATGCCATAAAAAGAAATTTTGTCATCCAACACCCGATCTTGACAGAAGGTAGGGTAAGACGGGGTACCCTATGGAGCAAGATGGGGTATGGGGAGACATGTTTTAATTTTAATTACAATACTCGCCTCGTCATCTATCGTCAGTGGTTTGTCCATAATTGCTTTGTCAGATACTCCAACTCCAAACATCTGAAGTTATCTTTGCATGTGTTGTTGCATCCATTGTCGTTTCAGGGACAACTGAAGCGTCAGTTGATATCAACGGTCTATTTAGAGCTGTTGCTTCGTTGTCCTGCGTAGAAGCTTCTTGAAATGCTTCAGTGATAAATAATCTCTCTGTTTGTGGAATATCTGTCATCACTAAAGGGGCACAATCAATATCGGGAAAAACTGTTGAGTCGCATGGCCAAATCCTACATTTTTGGAAACCATTAACAGCCGCTGCCATTGTAGAAACCTGGACAAACGTCTTGCCAAAAATCTCTGCCACTTGCCGGGGAGTTACCACCATACCTGAGTTACTTCGAAGCCAGGCTGTGATTGTTGATCGTAATATGTGCTCAAGGGTTTCATGTATGCTACGTCAGCGACTTGAAGTCGATGAGTCGTATGTGGGGGGTAAACAATAGTATAATAACCCCATTGGAACGATGTTCATTGATAACGTCAAGGTTCTGTGTGTGGGTGCTGTGGCCGTCTAACTAACACTAAATTCAATGAATTTCTTAAACCAATCAAGGAATAACTCAGCTGTCATCCATCCAGAATCGCTGCAAACATCCCACACTCCAGGAGCAGCATTCAGCATTAGCTGCGGGTCCGTTCTCTTTCTTCGATACACTATCATTGGAGGCATGCATTGGCCACTAGCACTGAAACATATTTCAATAGTTATTGTAGTACCTCTTTCCGCGGAAGTAATGGATCCCACTTGTTTTCTGCTTTTCGTGCAATTATTTTTGACCTTGTTTTAGGTACCACAATTCCTGTTTCACCACAGTTATAAATTTTGTCCGGTGAAAGTTTATGTTCATCATAAACATTACCAAGGAAGATAAAAAACTGTTCAACAGCCTGCTTATTAAACCCAAGGACACGTGCAGCTGAAGAGCTTTCTGGTTTTCCTATCGATAGATCTGCGTGCCTGCTTAAAAATCCCTGCAGCCAATCTTTACCAACTTCTCCTTTGTCACAGTTAAACATATATTTCTTCCCATTTTTCACAATTTGAATATTAAATCAAATTGTTAAAGGTTGGTAAGTTTAAAAATTAACATTTCAAAATTGGTTGACAATTACTTACGTTCCTAGGTACGTTCATCGCGTTAGGTTAAACGCAAAACCTGTTCAAATTAAATATCCATTAAAACGGTTATAATAGCCGGTTCTGTCTATTCCATGTAAACAGGCTTTTCCTAACCGCTTAAATTATCAGTATTATATATTGAAAGAAACGTAATTTTTTTTTAAATTTTAAAGTATGAGATGGTATAGAATATATATTAGCCGACTAAGGGAGACTATTAATAGATTAACACTAAACCGGTTATTTTGCACAACCGATTGAACTCGTTGTAACCGCCAAACCGGATACGGCGATCACTGTTGACAGCACTAATGTGCGGATTTGTTAGTAATACTTTCGATTACTCTCCAAATATAGCAGTCGAAGGATTAAAATCCGGGCTATTAGAAGGCCACAACCTTTAAGACCAGAACATGTTCATGTTATGCGATAAATCACGTTCGGACTAAATGGTTAATGTGGGCCCTTGAATCCTGTTGAAACACATATCGCCATCCACGGTTTCACTACATTCGCCAGAACACGGACACAAACTTTTTCTTGACAGTTTGCCCATTATAACGAAAATGCGGCGGCATCACATCTCCTTCTCTGGGCACAATGCTTGAGCCCTTTCCACGACTGCTGTCACGTGTGTTCGCGAAAGACTCTTTCCTGACGGGTTAGCGAATCATTCCCCAGACTTCTCAGAAGCATCATATTTAGCAACAATGTCGAATGCAGTTGATATCGGTTCCTTATTCTTTACCACATGGGTGGTGGAGAGCTTTGGATGGGTTCTACCAGAGAAGGAGCAGCTCTCTAGAGGGCTTGCAACGATTGCGTTCTAGGTTCCTAGATAAAATATCTACGTTTTTATTAACTTATCCCATCAGCTCTAGTCATCCAAAGAGGATAAGCGTCTTGCAGCTTGCCACTTTAATGTCCGAAAAGACGTTCTTGTAAGGCTGCGGATACTTCTTTCATCCACGGAACGCGCTTCAGCTAACCTGGGACTAGGGCGGCTATAGGCCTCTATAACTTCTTGTTGTTTATAATACAAGCATCAAGCATCGGGTAGACTTGTTATATTGCCACGTGAAATATCACACACTTTTCCAGATACCAACGTCGTAGGGTAGACTTGTGTTAGATTTTTACTATCCAAGGGCAGTCAGCACCAGGTGGTTTCCTTGAACAGACGGCGTACTCCATAGCTAGCTGTAGCTAACATTTTGCCAGTGATAGATGATTTCTAAATACGGGCGGACTTTTGGGTTCAACTTCCATGTTTCCAAGTACTTACGTCAGGAAGGCATTGAATTACAGGTCATTAGACGGGTGCTCTATGCAGTACGGGTGTTGTCGCAAGAGAAACCGGTATCAGATGGTTTCTTGCACAGTATGGTAAGTACCAAGTATTACTTTTCCTCATGGGTGACCTTTATCTTCCTAGACAGATCGGGCATCCGGTTCAGTGTCTAGGTCTGGGAAACAGCTTATACCAGATGATTAAAATACATGGACGAGTATTCAATATACGAGTAAGATTCTTCAACGTTCATTTCATCCGACCTGTTCATCAAAGATAAAATCTAATACTTTTGGCCCAATATGGGGTGTTATCGTACGGTCTGACATGAAACAATTTAAGACTTTTTTGAATTCCGCGTTTTGTAAACTTTTGTATGGCAGGAATGTAGGGGACATATTACTGTTATTTGGACACGCTTTTATATGTACTGAACAAATAATTACAATGTACATTTCCAACGTCTGGTGACGAATAAGTTATCTATATTTATAATTACTGATCCTACGACCTTGTGGCGATTGCCCAAGATATTATGTTTCATAAAATTGCATATATGTAAGAACACGCACAACACCCATAGTTTAGTTGGGAACCCAGCTCATGATCTCATTTGTCATTGCTGGGTGAGCGATTCCCTGTTCATGCTCCTGTGAATCTCGTACAGTTCGCAAGTTAGGGATTATAAGAAACAGCACGTCAGATGCTAGACTAGTCCGAAATGTCATGTCAGAATTTAGCTTTGCAAATGTAAATATTATAATTCATTGCAGTACAGCGTTGTAGTGAAAGTTCTTTTTTTTTGTTTACATTGCTGCACATTTCCAAGTCTTCTGCAAGTGCATTCTTTGTATTGTTTACATTTAGTTTGACTTCACAAGCCATTGCATTATGATCTAGCATTCCTGTATAAAAGTTACTGTTCAGTCAGCTACTTGCTGGCAGTCAATGGTCTCGGATTATATAGGGTTTCTATAAATGATTCATGCAACAAGGGTGGCTTGATTTCTGAATTCTTTGTGCCGTATTTTTGTAACTGCTTATCACGTATTACAAAAACGTAAGTATTATAAAAACAAAAAAAGGAAACAAAAATTATTATTGAACTGCAAAATAATTATACAGGTGCATACCGCTCACGCAATGGACAAATACCACGACTATCTGTAGGAGTGGGCTGGGTTCAAACTTCACAGCTAATTTCAAAATTAGAAAGAGAGCCAAGGCGCCAGATAATTTTAAGCCCAACAAAGTTATTCGATAAATCACTGACAAAAAATTATCAAAATAACAGTGACAGTAGGTTTACGGAAATACAAAAAAAAACTATTACTAAGCGTTTATTACAGAAGTAAAAATTAGTGACTGGTTGAAATTAAATTTGAATGGATTTTTTAGAATTTAAATTTATTAGATATAAAGCCGGATGTACTAAATCAAGTGAATCCCAGTGTTTACTGCAATTTCTCAACATATGAGTGCGCATTCATATTTACAATCGTTGGAAAACCAATAGCACAAGGCTTCGAAATAAAGTGTTATCAATTAGTACAAACGCCACAAAAATATATATCAAATGCAATATTTACTATACAAGAAAACTACGTTACAAGGGATAATGAGAAAATACAAAATAATCAGGTAAGTAATGAATCAATCGATATTCTTTTACAAATAACTTGACCGGTAACAGAAAGGTACGTATTATCTTAAAATGTAAGTACGCAATGCTACAAAAAACGAAATGAATTCTCGATTCGGCGTGATCTCCACTATGGCAGTCAATACAAAATAGCAATACACACAAAAGTCTTAACGATCACTTCAAATGAACGATGTGAGGTAAGTAAGACGACACAACGAAAATTTAGTACTCAGCCTAGGTCCAAGATAGAGACAGATATTACGTCCTTCAGGGCAGAGCTTCATGTACACTGGATGATTACGTAAGCCAAACCAGACTCAGATCTACCGCCGCTCCTTCGTCTCAGATTGGATACTCAACCTGATCAATCCCGGAAAACACTGAATTTTCCACAAGACGTGTAAGTCCAGCTCTGTTTTCTCTATGATTTTCTTTGCCAGGTAAGTAGAAAAAAAGCCTAATGAATGGATAGTTAGATATAAAGAAATTCCTAGGTTCGACACTTACCCTATATGGAGGCGGGCTTTTTACACTCGAAATTATTAAACTGAAGATTGTTAAGTCAGGAAATATGGCTGCTGTAGTGAATTGGGCGAATCCAGCGTCAGCTGATGATTGTTATTATCGACGAAGACTAAGGGTCTCGAAATATTACTAAGTCTCACCCACGAAATCAAATACCAAAATGTCGACGACAATAATTTGTAGCAAAATATTAAATCCTGCTTTATGCAGATGGAATTTTTCCCGACATTTATTTTACTACGTCCCCGCTTTTCAGCGTTCACTCAGGCCCTCAGTTCAACTAGTGTACTGATACGTGACAGGTAAAAGAAGGCCACATTCAGGCGCAATAAACCAAGGTGAAGATATTTTCGATGCTGAACCGGATGCAGCAATCGGATAAACTTATTTTGAATTAAGCCGCCGAATTAGCGTTTTAGCATTACGTTCCAATGTAAGCAAAATGACAACAAAAATATATTTGGAAAAATGCATCGTTAGTGAAACTTAATCACCTAAAAGACTGTTAATAGAAGAGTTTAGAAAAAAAAGAACATTACGAAATTAAATGACAGTTACATGCTGCCAATCTACAATAAGAACAATATATGGGGTTTTCCAATAGGGAAATGGAATAAAACAAGCTGTGTGTGAGGTATTAATGAAATTCTTTTTTTTATTTCAATGGCTCATGTATGCCATTATGTATGAAATATTACATCTTTCATATGTTCGACGCGGCTTCTCACGGTGGCACGAACTCTAGAGGTCCAATTTTCAATTACTCTGTCGCCTAGATCCGACTGAATTTGAGCAATGGCATGGGTTATGTTGATCTTGATGGCATCAGTCGATTGCGRCTTATTGGTATAGACATAAGACTTTAGAAAACCCAACAAGAAAAAGTCTAGCGGGGTCAAATCACACGACCTTGGTGATCAATTCATGTCACCTTTACGAGAGATAAACATACCCTTGAATCGATCACGCAGAATGTCTATCGTGGCGTTCGCAGTGAGGCACGTAGCGACGTCCTGCTGAAAACACATGTCGCCCACGTCCATATCGTTTAATTCAGGCCAAAAGAAATTTGTTAGCATTGACCTGTAGAGCTTACCGGTATTGCGGTTGCCTCATCAACGTTGTTTTCAAAAAAGTACGGACCAATGACGCCGCCGGCCCAAAATTCACACCAGTCACTTTTTCTGGATGTATTGTTACTTGTTCAACTTCGTGTGGGTTGGCGTCACACCATATACGACAATTCTGCTAGTTAACATAGCCATTCAACAAAAAATGCGTCTCGTCGCTAAAATTGATTTTTCGCCCAAAGTTAGGATCCTCTTCCAAATGCTCCAAAGCTCAATTCGCAAACAAACGGCGTTGTATGTGATCGTTAACTTTGAGCTCCTGGGTCAATTGAATCTTGTACGGGTGCAGGTCCAAGTCCCGACGGAAAATCCCCCAAGTTGAGGTCTGCGAAAGGTCGAGATCTTGTGCACGACAAAAAATTGCCTGCCTCGTGTTCGCCTGCACACTTTCACTGACAGCGGCAATGTTCTAGACCTATCTAGCGTTCCTTGTATGTAAGGGTGTTGGCTGATTGTTTACAGGAACAGGTGTCTCAAAATTTGGCCATCAAACGTTGAAGAGTCGATCTCTAAATAACTGGATGTCGCTTACATACGAAAATGCCTGTAAATTATTTGTGATAGATTTACTCCACTTTAGCGCCTAGCCGCTGGTCCTTGTACTAAAATTTTGACAAAGGTTCGCTTCTGCGGTAAATATAACGTTAATGATMGACGGTTAAAATCGTGAACTCAACATCTGTCTGTAGATTTCCAAAAGATGATCGTTGTAGTGTTTGAATAAGAAACATGTACCGTACAAACTGGATGTTACGTTTACTCATAACCATATTATATAGTTAAGGATCTAACCTAAAATTTGAACGCGCCGTTAAATTGATAGTATGAGTACCAGCAGCATGGTGGCTACTTATCACAGTTTTGAATGACTTATGCGACATCCAGTTATTTAGAGATCAGTGACGTTGAAGGGCCACCGCGTCTGCGATAAAATTGACGCAACGCTCGCAAAGTTTTCACCAATGAACACTCACTTTGGTAATAAAGTTTTATCATTTGGACATCTTGCTCAATCCTGTGACTTGACATGATGATTTGGCATTTGTGACTGAATAACAAACAACAGATTTGACAGCAGTCGATATAACAACATAGTCGCAACAACCTGTAACATCGACCCGTCCCTAATGGAAAACCCCTTACCATCAACTGTCAAATATTGGACTGCAGGTTGTTGATAGCCAGGAAATTGATGGTTTTATAAACAATTTACGGTTATAATTTCCTTTCAAAGGTAAGTCATAACAATAATTTGCTTGTTCGAAGCTGCATAACATATTTAATATATACAACTGTGTCCGTCATAAATACCTTTTGTTACGGTCACCGCCTTACAGACATGGCTTTATAAATTTACCTCTTTCCACAAATTTGAAAGTCTACGCAGTCAATCTCACTCTTTTCTCCTATTTTAATGTTTGGATTTCTTTTCTAACTAGCATTGTACCGCTACAATTTAGCTGTTTATAATTTCTAGATTAGAAAACGTTCCCGTAAAAGGTAAAATACCCGGTACTACGGTAGTACAGCCAACGTCACTGCCACTTAACCAAACTATGAATATTATCATTGAGGCAGACTAAAACATCTTTTAGTTCACCACAGTACAATTTAACAGCCTTACTGTAGTCACAATTTCACAACTACGATACATAACCTAAAAGTTATACGAAACCGTGTCGCTCCACAGCTCCGAAATATGAGTTTTATCCAATTTTAAAATTGGTGATTATCCTAGAAAATCACACATTTATAGTACTAAAACATAAAATAATAGGCAATCCACGGATGACAGGAATTGTCAAAGCCATAGTTGTGTTCACTTTCCTGAGAGACGGCAAATTGATTTTACCGATAATTTCCATAAGCGCCTGGATGCATGAATCATTTACAAAAACATCTGTATTATTTATTGTACGGTAGAGGATGAAGCTCAATCTATTGTCTCTCAACATCCATAAACCTTGTTTGTAAATGTTAGTCAAGAAACTAAATCATTTCATATTAGCTAAAAAAAAATAACTGGGAACGTAGCATACAAATATTGTATGCCAAATACGCTGAAAAGTTAATTCTCTGTGTTTAACTCCGTTTATAGCCGTACAACCTAGTACTTCTACTACTGCTAAAACTTGTGCAGATTTAACCTTACTTAACATAGTCCATACGTAAGTATATCGCAGTTGTCCGGATACACCTAACATCAGCAAACTAATTACAAAGTATCACCGTCAACATAAGCTATAGCATGCATATTGGGTTGGAAATGTGAATAAACTTTACCTTCCGCTCGTGACAGTAAAAGCCCATCATTTATTCATTGAATATTCAATTGTCTTTGATTACCATAATTACAAGGAAACCTATTTTCGAATGTAAATAACTACCTAATAAAATAGTTTATACATATGCAATTTCGTATTACACCTTCTTTAGAGCTTTAGCAATTTTGAAGCCGCCTAGATTGTAAAGAACTGTCGGAGGTGACAATACTATTGCGATATGTTTAGTTACTTATTACGTGTTTTGTAAGGGCTTTTAATTACCTCTCCAGAAGATCAGTGCATTTAACCACTGCGTTGCACTTTCATTCACTTTCCGAGCTAGGTTTTACTGCATATTGCATTATTTCTCGTTTACATTAGAGCGCGGATTATCTTTGAGATAACATATCACAGCCCGCACCAGATMAYAGGATTTCTAAATTTACATTTTCAGCTTGTGGAGAAAATAGAGATTTTCATAAGTATTAGCATAGTGAAACAGAATTGCAGAACAGACAGCCGCTAAAAGGGCGCGCTCTAATTGTATGTATGTATTTAGTGGTAATTATTTAGTAATTTGCAAACAGCGTATCAACATTGTAAGAATTTGTCGGTACTTCAGCTCACTTGAATAATATTATAAAAACTTTTATGTGCTAGCCAGGGCGTCATAGGTCTAGCAGTATGAGCTTGATTTCTAGCAATAAAAAATTACCAAATGCACATTTTAGTTTTAAAATATTTCTCGACGTACAAAAACTTTTCGTTGTCGTCTCCCCGAACACATAATCTGCCACTGCCCTTATACTATTACGCCACTGGAGAGCGCTCTCACCTGATAAATGTCGTCGGAAAATACGTTCCGCCGTAACGAGGACCACTTCAGCGCACAGCAGTAGCAACAACGCTGCGTGCCCCGGTGCCCTCATTGCTGAATGCACAATTGCAGGAAGACAGGCGTTTCATCTAGCGGGAAATGGATCTCGTTCGTATATTCGGAAGGATTCTGTAAAACATTTGACTGGCATGAGTTTTTCGGTATAAACAAAAGGGGTCGACTTTTTATTATGGGTTTATGGGTTTTCTTTTAAAAATCAACCTTTAAAAATATAGATTTCATTGTTTAGAAGGGAGATACAAGCTGCAGTTTAAGTATATAACCAGATGACTAGAAAGTATACTCTCAATAAGATAAAGGCATGGAGAAAATGATCTGAAGAAATTGACTATCGGTGACCCAATCGGTGAACAAACAGTATCATTTATGTTAGATAAAAACGGTACTTTGAGGCGGCTTGCGATATGTAATTGTCTTAATCATATTTCGCTAACTTCGGGTACACTTGTTAAAGCAATAAAACGTGTGATTTATCAATGTAATTGATGACTGACTGATTGATGAACGTGACAAACGTTAATCGTGGAGTCTCGTCATAGGCCTTCATGCTTACTGTTCGTTTTAGTGTTACCACTACCATGGCTGCGAAAAGGTCTTGCGCCTGAAATAGTGACGTAGTGAACACCCCTCCCAAGATCCTGTGGAGCGCTACATGTCTTGGAAGTAGCTGTCACCTAGTGTTCATTAAGAGTAGTTTAACAGTCCGACGGTCAACTCTAAGGTTCTGTAACCTGTTGCAGTACCATTCATTGAAGCCCTTTCCCAATAAGATAACACAAGATATCCTTCTAGTCATAGACTTTTTACTAGATTTTGGTTTTGGCAAGCAAGAATACCTGACTTATCACCAATAGACCTTCAGATATTGCCACAGATATTAAAGCATCTGAACGAACTCCAAATATGTGTTAGACGGGCCTGTAACCGCTTACCAGATGAAGACACTGACCATTTCACTCTATATAACCGCAGTATATAGCCTCAGGTTATTAAATTTCAGCTACTTCGTCTTGTTCAATTTAAACCAAATTTGAATTCCCAGTTGTGAGAACAACTAAACACGAAATTAGTGCAAACACTTTCAATACGTTATTCTTTCTAGATGTTAATTAATTAAACTCCAGTATATTCAGTTTTTTTGCTATACTGGGACGTTAACAAATTATGTAGTGGCAATTACCTCACTTTGTACTAAAACAGAGACAGCTGGACCAACTTAAGCCTTACTAAAAGATATAAGAAAAACATTTCAAAACATTAATTTTGAAAAGATAATTTTATATTTTAGCAGCTAAGCTGCCATCTTCAGTAGAAGTAAAGTAAGTGACATCTACGAAAGGTACCAGCTTAGCTGTTCAAATACGTATTTAGCTTTTCTGCGAGAAAGTGAGGAACAAAATGATTGCATTTCCCGGTTGCTTCCCACGTTGCTTATTTTACCTTGACGTTTCGACACTCATGTCGGTGTCTTCCTCAGAAGTAGCTCTGAAACTCTGAAACAGCAACTCGGAAAACAACATGTCATCAATAACATCCACGAAAGCCTTCAAACCAAAACAAAATGATTAATAGGTTTACACTGGAGTGGGCAATCCTTAGGAAAAAAGGAAAAAGGAGCTGAAGGAATTAATCGGCGACACCCCTCTCATGGTATATAAGGTACGTATAGCTATAGGCTTGTTCTGCTTGAAAGAAAAAGAGATAACATTTATACCCAAACCCTTACGCTTACGCGCAGGCTGAAGTTTCAGACCACTAGAATAAATCATTTCTTTTAAAGGCCTTAAAGAAATTTGTTAATAGGCATATCAGTGATGATATATTAGTGTATATGTCCTTACATCCAGATCAGTTTGGTTACCAAGCAAGAAAATCTTGTAAATGGGCTTTACATGAGCTTAATTTGGAAGTCTGCGAGCAACAAGAAGTTGTACTCAGAACCTTCCTTGTTATTGAGGGAGCATTTGATGGCACGTCGTTTGACCCAGTTAAGAGAATTGTAGAAAGGACCGGAGCAGACTCTTGTTTGACAAGCTAGATTGCATCTATGCTTAGAAAAAGAGTTGTCAGGGCCATATAACTAGTAAAATCGTAGTTAGCAAGGGTTGTCCGCAGGGAGAAATCCTGTAGCCTTGTAGTAGATAATCTCCTAAAGGAACTAAATCAGGGAGGTAATTACTCACCGGGATGTGCGGGCGTTGTCACCATCCTGGTGTGTAAGTTTAGGGAAACTATGACTAATCTAACAATAGGCAGTAAAAACCATACAGAGTTGGGGTACAATTTAAGGACTAGCAGTGATTCCTATAAGATGTCATTGATAGCATTCACCAGAAGAAGAAATCTTTAACAGGTGAAGGGACCGAAACTCTGGGGACAGGATATAGTGCTGAATAGTGAGGTTAAATACTGGGACTAACACAGGGCTTCTATAAATGATTCAAGCAACGCGGGCGGCGTTGATTTCTGAATTATTTGTGCCGCCTTTTTGTAACTGCCGCTAAGCTACAATATGCACGGCGATAGTACTGGAGGTTGCATATCAATGTCACACCACAGCTGCGAAATGTGAACTTTCTGCAAGCTTAAAATTAGTTATCACACAAAACACTACAGAATATGTTGAAAATACACATCCCAGGTGTTTTCTCATATTAAAATATATCAAATAAACAACAAATCGACAGATAACAAGTATACGCCACTTTTCTGAGAGGCGGCAAATTGATTTAATCCATATTTAAATCAATCAATGATCGATAAGCACGCCAGATGCATGAATCATTTATATAAACCCTGTACTAGACACCAGGATGACTTAAGCCTACTAGTAAAGCAACAAAAGCTTTGTGGGCCTGCAGATCCAAAGCAAAAAAAAGTGGAGACTAAAACTAAAAATGGTTTATACGAAAGTTGTGGTAACCATAGTTACATAACGCATTCACAGTATGCTGGCACGATACTACCATCAATCCGTAAAAAGCAAGGCTAAGCAAGCTAGAAAGACTTGCATGCTCATCAGGAATCGCATGGGTGATGCATACAACGCTTTTCGCGGCAGAAAACTGTAGGTCATAAAGACACGCGTTAAAAATGGAACCTTTTCATGTTTGCCTAATGGTGAATCTACTTGAAATTAGGTTTGTTTATTTAACGCTCTAAAACCATCACTCACTACTGTTTCACATAACCCACTATTTTTGATCTGACAAAACCAAATTACTGAATATTGACAGTGACAGTTTGTTTTCTCCCGCTCTTCATCCAATTACCTACACTCACCATGATGGTTTGCGTTTAATTTAGTGGAGAAAAAACTTTGCATACCAAGTGCAACGAGATTATGCAACTATTCTAAAAGTGTGTAGGTTATGCAAAGGTATAATTCATCTATATCTATAGCACACCTCTATTTGCTCTATCAACTCTATAATATCTTCAGCCTTACTGCACAAGCATTAGGCTGTAACACTTTGTCCTCACTTAATTGTTAGTATGTATACCTATTTATTTTCTGGAGGTCATTGAAAGAATGGAGAAACTTATTTTTGATTCGACCCGCACTCAATTTTACTGTTGCTGTTATTTTATGACTAGGTATAGACATTCTCATTGTTGTAACTAAACATTAAAAAAATTGTACTCTGTTTCAATATTTGGTTTAATCATTAAGGGTAAGCCAATAGCGTTCACATAAATATAACATCACGTCCTCTTAGCCTGGCCACAAATGCAAACGGCCAACTCCGAAACTAACCACAAAATTACCTAGTCCACAGCGCACATGATTGCCGTAATGCAGTATTAAAGCGGTGATAGCCAGTTTTAATACTCCCACACTGATGATGGCTCGCTACACGTTGCACTGTCACAAGGAACAAAGAGGCGGCACTTTAAATGTTAATTACTCGACCAAATGAACGTTTGATATGCGCGAGATTGCTCCATCCCATTGAAGTGTTGATTGGAAACTTGTCCACATTTTATTTGAGCGAGGGAACCGGGAGCGCCGTGCCGAAAGGCGTCGGGATGACGGGCGCTATTCTGACCCAGCGCGCCTGCGGATCTGTAGAAGATTCGCGTCTAGACGGTCGCCCCTGACAATGTGTCTGGATGAGATTTTCAATTTAAAGTTAGGAGACGTCCAAAAATTATTGATACGCCACTTTATAAACTATTGGTAAGTGATCACCTATCCGTACCTACATAGATTGTTTCAGAATTTGTATAACACCTTGCCACTTCAAAAACTTTGTGCTTTGAAAAAACTATATATTCAATAAGTTTGTCTCATTAAACTTACTTTGACAATTATCTATTTAATAAATGGTAATGCAGGGTGGATAAATAAGTATTAATAAACTATTATACTCGTAAGTCTATATTAATGATCCTGCAAAGGGCTGGGACAATACACATAGAAAACTATTTTTCTACGTGCGGTAGAAAACAACGCAGATTATGCAGATTATATAGAATACAGAAGAAATGTGTTTTTGAATTGCTCGGAATGTGGTTAAGTGGTACAAAGAGCTTGCGCGTTCCCATCGTTGGTAACTTACGTTTCGTTATTAGTAGTCCAATGATTGTAATTGTATCAGACAATACGCAAAAAAAAAACAAAATGGCAGGTAGGCCGCAGGTTTCAAACTAGTTTATAAACAATAAATGTGCAGTCTTTTGTACTGTGTACCAAAAAATGCTCAAGAGAACTACTGCCAAATAGTTGGAGTCGCAAAGGTTAGAAAATCAATCGACCAAGACTGCAAAACGTTCACATTTGGTTGTGTTTTCTCGTTTGCAAGACATTAATTTATCCCGATCCTCATCGCGTTTATAGGCTAGTAGCAGTAAACATACAAATAGTACGACTTGTATAAACCTGTCAGATCTGAATTTATCCAAATCTAATACAAATGAGTTTGACAACAATTATGTTATAAACATTGCTGATGACTTAAAATTTGGACATGCTCGCGAGTAGGGGCTAGCCACAGAAAATGAAATAAGAATTTCAAAGAGAAAAACTAAATACCACTGAAAGAATGATTAGTTATAACAAAGAGCCTTTTTTGATCAGATTTCAAAAACTCAAAATGAAATAGCCGATTGTGCACTAGGGAAATTCATATTTGAGTACAACATTCCCCTAAGTGATGTTGAAACAAATGACTAAAACTTTGTAAAGGCTACGATCGGCGTACAAACATCCAGTTAAAAAAACATAACTTTAACTATAGTGGATATAGAATATGAAGATTGTGGAACCAGTCTTGAGTTGTTCCGCTCTCAGTACTTATCGATGGATGGAAAAATGCGGCAACAAACATGTCCAAAATAGACAAAATATTTGGTTGTTACATGCAATTAACACACTGCAAATATTCTGGCAATCGAAATTGTGGCTGTCACACTGGCTTCAAGGCACAGACATCTTATCTGTTATCTAGATAACTAAATCTTATGGCATGCGCGAGAAGTAAGTCGCTATGTTGCCCGTTTGTAGGACAGTGGGTCTGCCCAGTAACTCGCAAGTGTGAGCGGGTGAATGAAGATTGGCTAGATGTGTAATGGGTCCTGTTGTTTGTTGTGACGTTGCCATGACGGTCCCATGCAATCTTTACAGCGCATGTGTCAGGCCCAAAGAATATCAGTAAACAAGAATGGCCAGTGTTGATAAATTTTGTAGAATGAGTTACAGCGCCATTTGTGAATGTTGTATGCGAACTACATTATTGAAACGACTAGCAGGTGTAGCCGATAAATCAGAAACTCCGAGTCATACAAATGTCATTTATTTTGACGTTTATTTCTTGTCTTAATTTTAAAACCTGGTATCTACTTTGCCCACTATTTTACAGGAAATGAAATAAACAATCTTCTTAATTTATGTAAGCATGTCTAACTTAACTTTTTTATATTATGCTGACTTTGTACGAAATTGTGTACTTCATCAAAAGTTAAGTCAGAAAGGTTTACTTTAAATAATAACTAATAGGGTTGTTTTCTTCGTTTCGTGTAAAATAGTGGCAAAGGAAATGCGAGGTTTTAAAAAACTGCAAATTATTTGAATTGTCGTAAATATAATTACCAGAAATAAGATTCAAAAACAGTGTTTATCTTGCACCATTGTTTAGTATTTATAGTGTGGGAACTAATGTTCTATTTAATTTATTTTGCTCTGGCGTTCAAAAGCAATTAGCTAGAAAGTATTCTCCACATACCACAAATGATGCTCGAATGGATGTAAGGCTGCGAGACTGCACGTCCAAATTGTTTGTCCGTTTTACCTGTTCTTCACACATGGCATCTTCTCTTGGGAAGTGGTGAAATGTAATATTTGAGTTTGTTAAATATTTACTACTACAGTTCTTTACCGCACAGTTTTTCTGTGTGATACCTTCGGCATTTTCGAAACTAACAATTTTAACACTTTTCAAGGTACAATATTAAAGCAAATGTCTTACCTTCTTCGTATTCAACTTCAATGTCACAATATACTACATACCTGTAACTTTAAACACAAAAATGCTACAAAAAAGGTTAACAGGTTGCAAAATAATAATAGCTATAACATATTAAAATATCGTATAAGTAGGTACGTTGGGAACTTGCGACAATTTTTTGCTAGATATCAAAGCTTGACATCAACTTGATTTAAACATACCTTGATTTAAAAGCAATCCCGCGTGCATGCGTTAGCCGTGCTTCACACACACAGCACAGAGTGCCATCTATGAATGTTGTATCCATAGCTGTATCGTGTATAGTTGGTTGCAGCAATAGCGTTTACGGTTATCTAATATGAGAGTGTCCACTATCACAATTTATCATTTATCACAATTCTTATTTTTGCTTCAAATTACTTCTAGGTAACTATATATTTCTGTGGTGGTGTGCAGTGTACACCGTTTAACTTTGGCACATTATACAAGCTGGTGAGCCAAGGAGATACTATCCTTATTATTATAAGAAAGGGATTGGTCAAGATTATGTATCCATAGATCCTCCAATTTTGCCTCTGCTATTTAATAAATGCAATGACGGTATTAATCTTTTCTGTATTTACCTTTATTAATAAATGCCAGAAACCTATATTTAGTAGTGGAGATGCAGCGGAGGTATTGATGTAGTTGTAGTTACCAGAGTTGCCGCAATATAAAAATATTTTGAATAAAAGACGCTCTCAACATATATGCTTAACTGCAAATTTATTGCAGAGCAGCGGGAATAAAGGGCGTTACGTGCATAGTCTTTTAAGATATAGATTATCCTTCGAGAGATCAAATAGCTTTTGTATGTTTACCACACACTCAAGTTGAAAGAATTTATAAAAGAAAAAAATTCTGTATTAAAAAATTATTTTGTATTTATTAATTATTTTTTATTTAGATTACTGTATAGTGTGTATATTCTGCGCTTTAAATTCATTTTACCTGATATCTAATAAAAATTTTATACATGCAAGAATTTTATATATATATAGGTTATGTAGCAAAACATAACCTATATTACATATTCTACAGTAGAGCATCCTAACCCTGTCCTGATTTATTAAAAAACCAGAAATATGTGTTTGGCTACATAAGAAAACACATAGTTACATCTGAACATATACACCAGTGTTGTTAACCAACTTCCTGAATCGGCCTTCTTAAGTAAGTKAGTTGCTTATTGCTTGGTGTAGCTCCATAAAAAAAAACAGTAAAATCTGGATTTTCCTGTATCCAGGAAACGTTTGGTCCAACCAACTACTCACGAGCAATTATTGCAAACTGGGCTGGTGCACCATTTTCCATAAGAATGAGATCATCAATATGTTTCGATTTTGATATCGTATACCACACAAAATCTTGAAGCATCTAAAGGTGGTGATTAGCATTTATGGTATCACACAGAAAATATATTTCAATGGGTTTTGTCGCAATCATTCCACAACACACTGTCACTTTGATGCGAGTTTGGAACTTATTACGTGATGCCCAATAATGGGAGTAATAACGACTGACAAAGCCACCAACATGGAACTCTCTTCCGTCACTCAACAAGATAATTTTAAAAGGCTGTGGCCAATATTCGTGCTAAGCCGGCATTACCCCATATTTTATTCTGCGATTATGCGGTCCTAGTTCCCGAATTTCATAAATTTATAAAGCGGAGCAATCTGAGCGCTAACAGATAAGTGGTCGGATGTTTGCTTACAACAAGCCAGCTGTTTCCAATGGACAACAATGAACTAAGTTTTAATGAATACTCAATACTATGACATTATTGTTAACATAAGATTGGTAATATTACAGAATTTATAGCAGTTTTTTAATACCTAGTTAGTTTTTAGCCACAAGGTATTATATTCATATTCCTAACTTTGACTCCCTGTGTAGTAGTGTCATGTTAGATAGGAACGCCATAGTCGTCATAATATTTTTGTCTTTTTAACATATTTCAAAGCACCCATTCAAATACGTTGATATGGATTCACAATCTCATAAGTTACGTCGCAAACGATTCGTTTTTATTACCCTGTTATGCGGACGTCAGTCGTTGGACTTTCAGTAAGTTCTTGGACTGCCAGCGATCGCACATTTGAGTACATAGAGGTGTTCAGATGACGTCAAATTGCAATTGTGCTTGTCAGATTAATGCTGTATGATAATGAAATGAAAGCCAGAAAGTTTTCTACGTTTGTTATAAATTTCTTAGTCGTCGTCTGCAGCGAAAGTTAAAGGTGGTACTTGTCGAACGGGTGGATATAACTTATGTTAACGATGCAAAAACTAAATAAAAATATTTGAAAAATTACCCCTGAAAATTGTTTTCGCTATACAATACTTCCCATTCGTTGGATATGTAAGCAATAACCTCACTTTTCCTTTACTTTTTATTAGGCATTTCAGTATTACGTCACAGTCCCTTTAAAAATGGAGGCTGTTGGCACACAAAGCCATTGTTTACATGAAGTTCTTACGGGAGACAAACTTTAATATATTTTTATGTATGTTCGGGGCTCAAATTAGTAGCGTACTGCATATATTTAGGTTTGCTATGATTAGCTAGATATACCTGTCTAATTTTAACGCAATATTCAGCGTAATAAACGAGAAAAAGATTGTTGAATGTGACGTTGAACTTCCTGTTGGCAGGTTGACACACTCCCTATCCTTGTATTTACATCGAAAATGTTTTGTGTTTTGTCAGTTGTCAGAAATAAAAACAAGATGGTTGCTGTATGCTGCTATTTGTTGTGATTGTAGTTTTGATTCGTACTGCACAAAACACACTGAACAAGTTATTATATTATCATGGTTACATATAATACGCCGTATCTACTAATATAAACAATAGTTTCAGTGTAATGGATCTAGTTTAATATAGACTACATGATGTTTACGTGTTTTATACTCACCTCACAGTAAAACAACTGTCTTTATTCGCACTCTTTTTCACTACTGACAGCGTATATTGCACTAAAACTATATACATACATCCAACTAACCATAGCGAATCTAAATATAGGAATTAGCTTAAAATTGTAACATTCATATTTTGTCAGTCGCTCACGCCTGGCGCATAGGCTTCTCGTTGTACACAGTGAATCTGAAACCATTATCAGGTGTTGCTTAGTCCTTGTTTGCTTGGGTGTGATCATCGGTACTGCAGACACTTCCGCCGTTAAGCCTAACGCTTGCGTGTAGATTTTGAGCGAGTCACTTGACAGCAGGAAGAATTTCCTCTTTCCTTTTGGTATTTTGACCTGTTGCGAATTGAATGTGAGAACGTGGTATTGTCGCTTTTGGGAAGATTTTTCTAAGTAAATAGACCATCGATTGGTTACCATAGTGGGATCCGCTTGGAAAATCTTCAATTAGACGGGTGGATGTAAGTTGGGCTTTTGGAATTGGCTGAATGGTTGATTTTGCATTATTGAACATCCACACGTGACCATTTTGGGATTTTGGGTTATCGACAAGATTTGCCACGAATATTTCTGCAATCAGAGCCGCACATCAACTATAGTGAGTAAAATACTAATTATTCGAACGAGTATTAATACCCTTCTTAATATTTTAGGGCTCTTTTCTTTTCTTTTCTTTTCGGTTCTCATCTTATCTTATCGTATACTTATCGATATTGCTATCGCTTCGCCTTCGTTCGTGTGATTGACATCTGGGCCTTATTCCTGCCTGGATAGCTTTTGAAGATTGGAGAAGTTGAGAATCGTAGAGTTGGGACTGATCACTTGGGATTGGATTTGGGAATTTGCGCTGTCATCCTCCCGGTTAGGAAGATTCAACCCTAGTAGCTGGCGACCCTTGGTGTGGAGGACCGTACATGTGGGACCCCAACCAGCAGGAGAGCGCAGATAAGCTTAAATTTTAAGTAGGAGGTTGTTGACCCTTAAGTCGGAGCGCAGAATCCGCGGTGTAGATTCCATCTCGGTGGTGATTGCTTGATACGTTGTAAACGGAAAAACTTGTTGTATGAGCCCTCCGCTCTTGTAATTGTTTTGAATAACTTGTATGAGCCCTCAGCTCTTGTAATTGTTTTGAATAACTTGTATGAGCCGTCAGCTCTTGTATTTGTTTTGTTTAACTTGTGCGAGCCTTCAGCTCATATATACATTGCCGTAGGAGCCTTCAGCTAGTGAATTTGAGTATATAGCTTGTCCCATCACCCTTCTTTCACAATCGAACCTTCAGTTCGATTCCATTTATTATTTTAAATTATCTGTAACGCCACAGGGCTATTGCTCGCGGGTATCACCGATATTGTCGATCGTTTGTGACGATTTTTCGTTCGTCGTTCGTTTTTGTTGCGTCACTCGTTAATGCGAAGCGCTGGCCAGTGCGGTAGTTAACAGGGGCGATTCACAGATTTTCTAGTTATTTACTGGTACTCGGTGACCGGGCACATAGTTGTGGTGCTCATTGGGAAGGGTTAATTTTGATTGTTAAGTGTCATTTTGGTTATATGTTCGAAATTCTCTCATATTAGTCGTTTAAGTTCCATCATTCTTAAGTAACTAATTGAGGTTCAAACTTTATTCTTTCTTTATCATTACTTGTACCTCTCATAGTTTTCATTTAATTAAACTACGCTTCTACCCGAGCTTTGGTGTTTGATTTCCATCGTAGCTTTTCAAAATTTTCGTCTGAGTAGTCCGCTGTGGAATTGTAAAATTTTGTGGCGCCTATAGTTATCGTTAAAAATCTTGGAACCCCCCTACTCTTCGACTGCAGCGGCGGGACGCGGACTACATTGGAACATCTGGGTTGACACCATAGGTTAGTAACATCGTTTGGTAGAAAAACGGCGTCGCAAAATTTCGTGTCACAAAATACTGAAACAAATTTATAAAAGCTTTCTCCCATAAGAGCTCAATGTAAACACTAGCTTTGTGTGCCAACAGCCGCCATTTTTAAAGGGACTGAGGTCACATGTTCTGAAATGCCTAATTGTAACTGTTGCTTTCCATTTGTAAATCAAATGACGTCACGGTTTAAAGGGAGACGAGTAACCGATGTCAGAAATTTATCAACCGCTGTCAGAAATTTGTAACCGCTGGTTATAACCTGCGTGATGATTTTTATGCAAACGTAACGCCATTAAACTTGCTGCAACCTGCATACAGAAATTGTGGCGATTCCTAACCGTCAAGTTGGTAAACGTGTCGTTGCTATACTAAAATAGCATCTTACTCTTTCTACTACATGCAAAAAGCGATCTTCTATCCTTATGCGCACGTGCATGCAGTATGAAAATGCGGTGTACTATAGATCGCATGACAACTGTCATGCCATGGCCATGAAGCTTATTCAACCAGAATGAAATTTACATTAGTTGACAATCCGTTGTGGTATGCATTTCTGTTAGTGATGTCAAATCCCAGTACTTTTATGTAATCGCGAATACTCGTTACTGATATAACTACTAATCGTTATTTTGTACTAATTACCGATTACTTAGCGCTAACACATTCGTGTTGCATACGAGAATATGGGTGGAGTACAGTACAGTTGTAAATTTTTTGTGCAATTGTATATAACTAAGAACAAAGGCAATGACAAATATATAAATATAATGATAATAAATTTTATGTGGGTATAAAACGGTTCACTATTTTTTTTTCTGTAACTGGCGTTATTACAGAATCTGACATGGGATCACTTGCATTATTCTTATTATAAGGAGATAAAAAAAGTGGTCCAAATAATATACAAATTAAGCAAATGCATCAGTCATAACTTGGGTATTTTTCTTTAACGGTATTCCTGTATTAAAGAAACAATTAACATTGGGACAATTAGGGAGCAACAAGCGTAATAAGGAGCGCGAATGCGAAAATAATGTTTATTGTATTATTAATAATTATTTTTGGTATAGGTAGTAAGATTAGGACAAATAGTCTCACTTTTACTGCAACAAAAAGCAGATTAAATAAATATTAAACGCTGCTGGAAGAACAACCTGACCTGACCTGACCTGACCTGACCTGACCTGACCTGACCTGAACCATGATATTTTTTAACTTATTTCCAAATTTCATGTTTAGAATCTTTACTTTATAACCTAAAAGCCTGAAAACGTACTTTTCCCCTCCTTTACCTACCTTCCACTTCATTTACAATTGATCAACGTATCATACTTCAGTTGTTATCGATCGGATCCAAAACCGACTCTTATTCGTTAGTAGCCGATACTTGTTACTGAATAACTTGCACTATGCTGCGGTGTCGCAGAATCGGTATTCGAGCAGTAATCGAAGTAATCGTGTAACGACTAATGTTCACAAATGGTAACGAATTACTTCGATTCCTGAGAAGTAACGGTTACTGAGTAACGAAACATTACTATATTTACAGCATTACTTTCTGCGTTTAGCCTGTTTTMATTACTTGTTGTGTGCTTTTGCTCTTCTTCCTTCGTTATATCTAGTTGATTGTCAACAAAAACAATACTTACTGGATTGGTTGCGATCCATCGTGCAATAAGACGTGCAAAAAAAGCCGAAGGCTTTGTCAAGGCAGTCAGAAAGTGGTCCTGAACTAGATTACTTATTTCAATCAAGAAAAGGTTAACGAAGGCCCTGCGATACCTGTTAATTGAGTACGAGAGGTCTGTTGAAAGGTATACTTTTGTTAGTTATTTATAAAGAAGCAAAGCAAAGAAGCACTGAATAAAATAACTCCTGAAATGTGGTATGTAACAATACTACACACTAATGATGAAATTCTGCGATGGTGGAAACGTGAAAAACAAATGCATCTGACATAGCACGTGCCATTGTACACAGATGATAGCAGCAGCACTGATGAATATCAGATTCCGATGAGAAATGAAACACATAATAATATATCCTTTGGATGGCGAATGCTTAATCAAGGAAAGTGGGGTCTTAAACCATTGAACCAGATATTCTATTCGAAGAAATACGAAGTGGAAGCATCTGATAATAGTTACTGCTGTGCTGCACAAAAAGTGAAGCTGAATTATAGGTTCTTATTAATTACTGATAATTTGTTGTAATTTTCAACCGCAGTGTTCGTGGATTACAACTTTGTAATAGATAACGTTAACTTTATAAATAGCATACTAAACAAATATTACTGAACCAACATTGCCTTCAAATAAAAATTATAGATATTTTTTAAAATTTAATCATCTACACTTTAAGGGTTTGACAATTTCATTACAAAATTAAACAACATACTCTAAAAACATTATTTGTTTAGTAATTACAAAAAAAAATATCATATTTTATTATCACTCCAAATTCCTATAATTAAAATAAATATTAAATAAACTCTTATTATTAAAGTATTTATTTTTCAAATTTGTAAATATACAATTTAGAACATTAAATTGCTTATTTATTATTTGATATATAATTTTAGTATAAATTTTTTATTCCTAGAAATATCTAATAATTCGGGTGGGCATCTGATGTTACTTCGAGATTGTTTAATTTTTGAAGAAAAAATATAAAACTCTAAGCAACGCTATGACAAATCCACTTTGAGTCAAATGGACCAGTTTTTAATTTTGTTTATGTAATAATTCTTAGACGCCTATTGTGTTATTGTGTTTATGTGGCAATAAATTATTAGCTAGTGAGGATTGTTTAAAAATTCAAAATTTAAAAAATTAAGAATTATTTAGGAAACTGAAGTGTACAGACAATATCCCATATATTCTTTACACCCTTATGCACAGCACATAACAAGGCCCTCTTCCTTTCACTTTTTCATAGAATTTTTAAAATACTGGGTGAAGTTCTCAAAATTGCTTCAACATGTTAAACATGTTACCAAACTACTTAGAAGTTGTACTTTAAACACTTGTCAAAATTCCAATTTTCTCTTAACACCACACTCGGTACGTTATTAGATTTACTGGTCTCAGCTTATCTAATTTTTTATCATCCCATGAACTAAATACTCCTTTTTCTAGCATAACCAGTGTGTTTCCCATGTATGTCCATGTAACTATTTATATTTTAATTAATTCAGGCATTTATAGATAGTAATGATATAATTCAGTTTATTTTGTACAAAGAGGAATACTTTTCATTTTAGGGTTTTAAAATTTGAAATAATTTGATAAATAGGACATTGAAATAACGTATTCTTCATTAACTAATCATTTATTATATAAATAAATATAAATTTTATATATAAATATATAAATTCGCATAAGTTTAAAGGTTGCTTTATAAGTCAAATCAGCTTGTTTCGATTAACGTTAGTTTAGAGAACGTCAGAATCAGAACTACTTTTACCGTTTTTTAATATTTGTATACTATAATACAGATGATGGTTTCTTAGTCCAAAGCGCTATACCAATTAGAATTAATAAGGAACTTGTAGTTGTTAAATTTTGAAGAAATACTTCTATTAACTCACTTGAAGATAATGGATCAATTTTCGAGTGATATATACCTTGCCCTTTGGGTTCGAAAAATACAACACGTTTGTCATTGTTTTGATAACTTGCATTCAGTCCTTTGAGTAGTGGTGTTAGAGGTATTTTTAATGAGCCTTAACTTTCTGCCATATACTGAAAAAGTGAGACTAGTTTGCAGCATACCTTGAGAACACTGTTTAAATGGATAGAAAATGACAGAGGGATATTGCATCTTAATGTAAGCATTAGCTTTAAAGCAACATTAACAATATCCGAACAGAAAGATCCATGAAATTACGTTTTATGTGACTGAAATCTTCAAGAGAATTGAAAACAATGAAAACGTAACTAGAAATGTAAAAGAAGTCTTTGTGGTTGCCAACTAACATGCGTCTTGCAAGGGTTTCTGTTATTTTGTATGGGTTTGGCATAAAGGCTGTTGTTTTTGTACACTATATTAAAAGTTTCCGGTTTGTTAATGAGCTAATGTTACGCACAAATTGTCTGCACAATCACACACCATATGTTTAGCTGATAAATAAAACAAAAACTATGCTGTTATCTTTGTCCTTTCTTTAGCAAATCACAGTTAAAACAAGTATTTTAGGCGTGATCCGCGATATCTTTTCAAGAATGAACACCCTTCTTGAAATCTGGGAGTAACATCAAAACATCAAATTCGAAGAACAACCGCTAACTGTATGAGTAGTGGGACAATGCGCCAGTGAAGGTGAATCTAGTCGAAATTGTAATAAGGTGTCGTAGTTTTCACGGATTTTAAAATCTTGTACACCACTTCTATAAAGCAATAAAGTTATGATATCTACCGTCATTTTATCTTGACAGTGACAGCATCTTACACTAGTGATGTGTAGTTCAGTCCAGGAATAGGACTGTAAAACCTCAGTTGATTTTAAATTAAGACTGTAATATCACAATAACATATTTTTTTTTAGTAATTTTAAATTCAAATTTAAAATAGTTAAACTAAATGGGTACCTATTTAGTTGATTATCTCTGTTAATTTAATTGAGTAATAACTTGCTTTATGTTGGTGGGAGTATCCCTATTATTTCCGGTTGATGTATGATTGTCGATATGTACTAAACGTCATCATGAGTTATGACGTCATCATCAGATGAGAAAAATTTAATGACGTGAGTCGACTGCTTGGGCAAACGCCACTACAACAAAAGCCGGCTTCTGTGGTCCAGCGGGTAACATGTTTAGCCCTGAGCCTTGAGATTGCTGGTTTGAGGACTGCCTAGGGCATGGGTGTTTTGCTTGCCCTTAATGTAAGTAATTTAATTGCATAAGAATAATAGTCTAATGAGTTGCCTAATTGTCAAACAGGAAGGGAAGATAAATAAATAATTAAATAATAGCAATATTTTCTGTAAAATTTTCTAGGTAAGATTCATTTGCATGTTATTAATTCTTGTATTGATGTACAACCATCTGTTAGAGTAGCTTGAGAAATAGGGCGCGAAATGGCGCATTAAAGCAAAGACATAAACAATATATCGATTTATTTGAGCGACGTGGAAACCTAACTGCCGAAAATCTCCTAAAATGAAGGTTAGAACGCTTTAAGATGTAATGTGTACGATACATTTTTACAGGACATATTATGATGCAGAATTATCGCTTTGCCTCTAGAAGAAAAGTATAAATTTCAACACTAGTAATTTAACTTTGACCAAGTACATCCCTTTATAAAATATACAGACGTATTCGAAATAATTCCATTTACGTATTGCAACTAAAAACTTGACCAGTGTCGGTCTGTAAGATTCCCACAATTTTCATAAACCTTATTGTGTGATCATTATAGCTAGCAATTGACGTCCTTTGTGTTAGCTACAATTGCTTCAGCTAACCTCTGCATCTGCCGTACACATAATATGGTATCCATTCACAAATGCAATGCATTAGAGAGCTCATTGCTATTTCCGTAGAATCTGTTATCATGCTTACGCCAGTGGCTCTTGTTTGTACAAAACTCGCCTCCAGCGTTTAACGCAAACAGTTGAGGTGCTTGTACGCTATATCGCGTCAGTTGTAATAGATAGACTGGAATAATATGGCATGCCACAAATTGAGGGTACGTTTCTGCGTTTGATTCGGTAGTAGTTACCTACGCTTATACGCGTAATAATTTATAAAGAAAATCGTTTTCAGTTTACAATGTACTTAAATAAAACTTAGAGCATACAACACTTTTGTGAAACTTCTTCTGTAACCATTTTTGTTAGGGTTGTATAGAGCCTATTTTATCGAATGAGTCGCAGTTTGAGTCAATATGCACCAGTGAGTGTTTGCTCATTAACGTACCTATACCGAAACCACGGTAGTAGATGGAGAAGTATACGCACGACTGTATGGTAACTCTGTATGCAACTGCGGCCTAGATTCGTAGTCAGTGTGGGAGAGAGAGGTCTAGTAAGAGATGCAATATAGTGGTAAAACCGCTCGCCAGTGGCATGCATAACCATACATTCGGTGTGGTATATGCGTGAAGTTTTTTGAAATAACAAAAGTGAGAAAGTATTGTGAGGTGCCGAACTGTAACAGTAATTCTTTCGATAGAGCTTTTTATGCCAAAAAAAAATTAAATCGTCGAAATGCTCCACATGTTGGGATCATCTTTATGGAACAAATGTTTCTGATACGGCTGGTCCTTCATTTACACTTACTATTTTAAAATCCAGAAGACGGCTGAATCAGATCACTTCACAGTTTAAAAAATAAAAAATATTTTAACCAAACATATTCACAGTGTTATTTTTGACAATGTAGTGGATGATTTGTTTTCAAACACATACTCTATTTCGTTTCCTTGTAAAGAACACGAAGCAGAAATACTTTCAAAGTTTTGTTTATTCTTATATTATAATGAGAATTAAATAGTGAAATAAGTATTACCCCCATAATATTAGAAATATATAGAATCGTCGTATTTCTGTACTTCATTTTACTTCCACATTGTATTGTATCGCGAAAAAAAATTTTTATTTGCTCAATCGCTTTAAAATGCTCGAAAACGTCCAAAAACAAAATTTGAGCAAAAATTTAGTGACTTCAATTGACTTGTTTGACGGCGCTAAATGAAACATTTTATTAATAATATAATAATTATAACACTTGGTAATGTTTCAGATTTTATTGAGTTTAACCTCTTACATGTTTCGGCTTATTAGGCCTTTCTCAAAGAGTTTCGTTTTGTAAACTCTTTGAGAAAGGCCTAATAAGCCGAAACATGTAAGAGGTTAAACTCAATAAAATCTGAAACATTACCAAGTGTTATAATTATTATATTATTAAAAATTTAGTGTTTGTGTGTCTGTCTGTGTGGACGCGATATTTTCGAAAGACTTAACATATGAACTTGGAATTTGGCATACATATAAATCTCAACTACCCAAAGCAAAACGTTGTTTTTGGGGTGAGTAGGGTATAGGGCCCCTTCCCTAAAATTGTGGGGTAACAACCCTTTTTGAAAACTTTTATATTTTTTGCCTTTTAGTATGTGATTAGTAGTATAACTGCCAGTATTATTAGTCCCTATAAGTTTTCGGTGCGGCAAACTGTTTAGAAGACGGTCATTAAAAAGCCGGTTTTTCCCAAATATTTCAGAAAATACTTAATATATTGGAATATGAAAATACCATCCGATAAGAAATAAACTTTCTCACAAAAAGTTTTTAAAATGTTTCCAAAATTTTGACATTGTCGAAATATTTCCAAAAGAATGAATTTTGAACCTTGTCCACATAGCTCTTTTTAAATTTTGCTGTTATATAGAAAATTAAATTACCGATCGAAAAGCACTCTTGCAATTCTTTTGTTTAGTTAATAATTTTCGAGTTATTTAGAAAAAAAAACGATTTTACAAATTTATGGATTTTTGCTAATATCACGAGAACCGTTTGTAGTAGAAAAAAATGTCTAAAGAAAAAATGCTCAATACCTCATTATTAAATAAAAGTGTAAATTTCATTTTGACAACTTGATCTAGAAATATTGATTCAATTTGCAGCGGATTTTCATTATCTGACGCAAATCTGTTCTAAAATTGTTGCACAAGTAACAACAGAATCTTATCATTTCCACACTTTTTGATAGATAAATGTATCATCGCTATTCGCTTAGGTAAGTTTGGGAATCAGATTGATATTATCAACACAGCGTGCGCTGTGAAGTAGCCTTATGCAAAGCGGAGCGATTCCCATTATGCTTTATCTCTCTCTAACGTGACTGGCTACGGAATCGGCCTGCTCCATACCAAGGTCTATTCGACTACTACGGGTTGCAGCATTCGAGTTCCAGCCAATAGGAAGCAGTTATGTCACGGGGCACCTCATTCCCTCTCGCTTAGATTCACAGTTCTCATGGACGCGTGTATTACACACTAACTCAATACATGGCATGCAGAAGTACCTACGAAACATAATCCACGATATTTCGAATAATTATGTTTGTGGATTCGATTTATAAGTTTTCTTGGGAGCAGAATGAGTGATAATTATATAAAACCAGACAGGACGGACATATAAACGTCAGATACGGCCGTATATTCGTATAATATAAAGCAGAATTGCCAGCGCTACTTGTTATAATTATTGTAGTAGATGTATTTTACATTCAAATTCCTTTCGTACGCTATGGCATCTTTCACAATCCTACTACATTTTTGTAATTTATTTTATAAAACATTTTCGTTTCCTATTTTATTCAATATTATTAGAACCATTTCGTTATTTAGAATATTATTTTTATATTCGCACATATGCCTACCGACTATAGGCACTACATGTGTGATTCTCAATGATAATTATTAACAGTTGGGTTTTTATGTAACTTAAAAGCTAAATAAAAGTTGCATACCTACTATACTTTATCATATAAGATCAAAGATTATATCGCCTGAATGTATTTTATTATAATTATAATTGTAACGTAGGTAAATTTATAATTTGTTTTGGACTATGCTTTATACCCGTTTTTATTACAAATAGTTAAAATAACTTCAAAACGGAAAGTCTATGTTATGTTAGGTATATTATGGTATATTTGATTAAAACATATATATTATCGGTACCCCGATATAATTATATTACTATAAACTCAGTGTTAATATAAAACCAAGATTAAGTAGGCAGTTCAGAAAGCTTAGCGACAAAGCAACAATGAAATCAAAACACCTAAGCAGACAACATGTTTTACTTACGGTGCATTTTTGGCTGTAACTAATGCAACTGAACAAAAAAAGTCAATTTTTTTGTATTTTATATATACATATAATTTACACTCTAATATACCAATAATACAATTAGAAGTTAACAAAATGCTACGTTTATTTGTACCGTAATTACTAGCGTTTAAAGAACAAAACAGATACCAGTGCTATTTACAATAATGCATCGCACATTGATTAATTGGTTAATCAGTTTGTCAGTTTACAGTATTTTTGGGATAGTTTCTACGATTCAGATAAATCAAGTGTACGTTTGTTGGATGACAGCACTTGCAATTATTTGTTGAGAATTTAAAAATTTAATAAAAATGCATACATAGTTGGTTTAGCGATTTGTCTTTAGATCTAAGGCGGGATATTCGTAGTCCCCCGCGATCAGTCTTTTTCTTTTCCATCATTACACACAGCAACTTTACATCAGCACTCCGCCTTGATAAATAACATTAATTACTTATTTCTACTAACAAAATAATCTTAACCTGGAGCCCAAAATACCGCTAAACTTTTACAGGTATTCTCTTGCGCTTTTTTCAGATGGAATTCATAGGGCTACAAAAGCCTCGTAAGCATCTGCAAGTGCAACAGAGTCGGTTTACGAGACGGTCGCGACAGAGATGCCCTGAGGCGCTCGCATACGCCATTTCTTACGTCCTTCCCCGCATTTACCGCGCCCATAACCTGACCAAATGATGCAACCTGTAAAGTAAAGTAGACCTTGGCTCCACACAGCATCGTGCGTGTACCTCTCTATCTACTACCGTGACCGAAACCGAATAACAGAATGATGCAGAAAGGTAGGCACATCGAAAGAAGATGCACACGAAAAAGGCTCATGCACATGAAAATAGCCAACAGAAAGAAGCATACAAGCCAGTTTTCTCACACGAAAAATGTCCACACGGAAAAGTGCTCGCATAGAAAAATACGCAGACTGATAAAATCCCACAATGATAAATGCGCACACTAAAGCTGCCAACATAGAAAAGTGCTTACATAAGAATGAAAATAAGTAACTGGAGATTTCTTAAAGCTCCAGTGGTGTACGCTAGGTAATGGAGGCCTATATCTGTCAATAGAACTTGCAGACTAAAAGATTTTTTAGCATTAATTTGTTTCGTAATTTCTAACAAATTCTGAGAAATACTATTTGTTTAGGCTCACATACGAAAAATACATCATCTTATCAGTTTTCGGGTAATCCGGGTGTTATTGAAGTTGGTAAGAATTTGTTTTTGCAAATATATTATATATTTAGCATTAGAGAACGCTGAATGGATTGCCAAACAGCAACCGAATTGTACACTTAATGGTGMKCAACCGTACGTTTTTGATAACATACTATTCTCGCCTCATTTGTTTAAGGTTTAAGAGAATTTGGAAATTTTAAAAGATCATCCTTTAATGCTGTCGCACGACAGCTATTACAATTATTATTACCGTTGTTGGTGTTTATTTTGAGGAGTCCTTTTGTGTTAATTTTTCTTATAGTATTTATTTGTTGGTTCTGGCTCCTTATTTTTATAAATTAAAGACACTTTCTCTAATAATATGACGTTTCGACCTATAATTTAGGTCTTTGTCGAATATTTTATTTAGTAGATTGACAAATTATTATGAAAATCAATATGACATTTACAATTTTGATATTAATATAATATGTACCTTCAAGTTTGTTCCTTGGCTATCATTGTGGATGGTAAATGTGATGGTGAGAGGGTGTGTTTAAATTACGGTGTAGTAGGTATTACTTAGTCCTTGTATGTCAGTCCTGTCGTTTACACATGTGTTTAGGTTTTTTTGAATATGTATCATTTCTAAAAATTGTCTTTTTTGTTTATGTTGTTCCGTAGTAATAATTTTGGTATTATCAAAGTCAAAAGTGTGGTCAGTTTGTTCTTGATGTTTTTTTTAAGCTGTGTAGTTGTTATTATTTTTATGTTGTTGTAGTCTGTTTTTTAAGTATTGTCCTGTCTGTCCTATATATTGTTTGTTACATTCTTTACATTTTATATTGTATATTGTGTGTGTTCTTGTWTCTTTTGGTATTTTTGTTTTTAACGGTGTGTAGACAATTTTTAGAAATGATACATATTCAAAAAAACCTAAACACATGTGTAAACGACAGGACTGACATACAAGGACTAAGTAATACCTACTACACCGTAATTTAAACACACCCTCTCACCATCACATTTACCATCCACAATGATAGCCAAGGAACAAACTTGAAGGTACATTTTATATTAATATCAAAATTGTAAATGTCATATTGATTTTCATAATAATTTGTCAATCTACTAAATAAAATATTCGACAAAGACCTAAATTATAGGTCGAACGTCATATTATTAGAGAAAGTGTCTTTAATTTATAAAAATAAGGAGCCAGAACCTACAAATAAATACTATAAGAAAAATTATTATTACCGATGAAGGTATTCTTGTCAGAGTAGTAACTAATTCTGGAAGTGCTATAATTCTCCGGAGAAACATATGTAACCAAATAAAACGTGCACAGAACTCTAAAGAGCAACCGCTTCGATCCTATTACTCATTAGGCGTTTTCTTGTTGGCCAGGTTTATTTTACACGCAGCGGCGATTTTTAATATTCGGCGAAACAAGAACTCGACTATTCTAAAGGCAGTTTACGATTAACGTTTGGGCTGGTATTGTTGATGACTACTTTGCTCGCGCAGTTGCTACACTTAACAAATTAAATATATTAATTTAATTATGTTTTGAATTTACCATGAATGGGGTTCGATGTGATATACAAAAAGTACGTTCTTTATGGGGCTGTCCCACATTGTTCATTCCCAGCTATGCAAAGAATAATMTCAGAGAAAGGTGCCCATCCCATTTCGCCAGACTAAACGGTCGGCGATTTTGTTTAGGACATTCAAAGAAAGGTTTTATCCAACTTCTTTATGCGATGTTGAGATTATAACACGAATGTTGATCAAAGCTAAGATACTATGTACCCTAACCTACTATACTAGCATCGCCCAACAGATGAAGTGATCACGTGCAGTCCACACATCAATCACGTGATCGCAACCCAGTACCTTCCGAAAACCCCAACTTAAACCGCACAACAAATTTTAACATTTACTTCTGCTGAGGCAACATAACCTCACTTTTTCTGGACTAAGCGAACGTTAAGGTTTGGAATTTGCAACAGAAAAGTTTCCTCAAAGATGCCGTACGGCAATGTCTTACAAGTAAATTGCCCAAGAACATAGTTTTGCAATTTTAATTTAATTTCGGTCGATCGGTAAGGTTGGCTAGTGTGAAACGGGGTTGAAGCAGATCTCCCTCGGTTGCGGAGAACCAATAGGAAAGTTGCGTCTGAAAATCACGCGTCTTTATTACTTCATCTGTTGGGTAATCCAACTATAGTATAGAAGTATCATTACAGTAGTGATCGTTCCGAGGATAGCTCAAAACTCATCACAAGTCAATCGCGCGAATAAATCATAACTTTGAGATAGGTATTTGATATTTTTAAGATATTAAAGACATCACAACTGTGTCGAGATAAGATACCTGTACCGGATCAGTATTTTCGATTGTCAGTACTTATCAATATACCCTATGTAGATAAGCAACACAAGATACTCTGTAGATTTGTTTGTCGTAAATATGTTGTGATCTAACGTAAATATATCATCAAAATTTAGTAACATTAGCTTCAAAAATGTATTAGGAACTTTGCGTGTAAATAAACGGCTGCTCCTGATATAAACCTTTATATGCAAGGTGCTGGAAGCCGACAAAATGGCGCAGAACAAATCAAACCTACCAGATCAACACGGTTATGTCAAAATCAATACAACGGAAGGTCGCCCAGTACCTTATTCTTTGATACAGATGAGCAGTGGATAGCTATAAAGGAATTTAATGTTGCCGTAAAATTACAGCCCATAAAGCATAATGGTTTTGCCAGTATACTCAGTTTATTAAGACATTGTCGGTCTATTTCCAAGTTTTACTACCTTGAAGTAACTCAAGGAAATCCTTATAATTACTAGGTCAGAAGCAGGGCCTTTACGAAGGTGTATGTATAAAGTATAATTGTGATCGATAATGATAACCTAATGCTATGCTAACTTCATGCACTGAAGGCAGTGTCTTTAGAGCAGTTAAATGTGTTTAGCATAGTTTTCGCATGATCATAAAAGAATTACTTTTGTAATAAATTTTTGATTTTCGTATTTGCACATTTATATTATACTATGTTTAGCTAACGATTGCCGTGAAACTTGGCTATGAATGCTTTCTTTTAATACGCTTGAAAAATAAAGAGCCGTGGGAAGTTTTGAGTTTGGGTGGGTGCCTGTAAGTGCGGCTAATTACTTGACTAGTCCCGCACCCGTTAACTGAACTTACACATTTAAGAACCAAACATGCCACACCATAATTTTTATAATTATCAGCAGTAACAAAATTGCAATGTATAAACTTGAAGTTCTAGTTTTAAGTTTAAACCAAACAAATATTTTCCATTAAATTGTTTTGGGAACGTCAGTGGTAAATTTGTATATATTATTTATTTTCAATATACGTTAAGGAAGTAACACAACTCAATTAATGTATGTGAACAGAATATTTTAGTAGTTTTTATTCGTATCATCTAAACTAGTAATTTAGAGTACTTTACATGACACGGTCTGATTATTAACTACAGCTCGAAGTACTCCGGTGTACCTAACCCGAAATAATCTCACGAGTGAAAAACCTAATTAAACGTCAGCTTCAAATAATCCCTTAATAGTCACCAAGTCACCCATATAGCGTTTGTTACAATTACAACGGTGTAGATTACGTTAAGCTGTGATTCGGTTGCAAAAGAATTATATKCAATATCTTTTCCGGTGTACCAAAGATGAGCGGTCCAAATTTGCGATCGTTTAAAATCAGTCKTTAATCATAATGTTCATACGCKGACGTGAGCAGCAGTATTTGTGTAAAATCSCCGTTATATAAATCTTAATATCGGGGATTAGCTGTCTAGAACGTGGTTCACGCACGAACAGCAGGATTCATTTATCAGCTCTGCTTGGACGTCGTGTAAATTTCAGAGAATAATGTCAGCACTTGTTAGCCGGCAATAAATTTGCTGGCAGAATTTGTACATTAAAAATTCACCAGCCACCGACGTTCCTTTACATGGGCACTTAACTTTATTACTTATTTTGTATTGCACATGTATCCAGAACATTAGGAGAAAAAGGATTGACAGAGACGAATGTGGTTGTTGCGCTTGATTGTTTGAGATTTCTGTGGCCATTTACACGTCGACAAGCTAGTGCTCCTGTTTTATACCCTATCGTTTAAGGTGACAGTGATTAGCGAATCATTTTCGATTCTCTGCAGTTTAGAAACTATAGGAGATAGATATGATAATGAAATTAAAAATTCAATATGTCACAAGAGCATAAGCAGCAGTGCGCAGGTTTTAATTAATTACTTACTGTTGGGGACGGCAATGCAGTAGTGATGAGAGTGATTTACATACGTCAGTTGTAAAATGTAAGTCAATTGTCGCCTTCAACCTTCCACCAAGAAAGGTAGTAAGCAGTACTGAGTATAAAGGGCGCCAAGTGGATCTGATACTCGAGCCCTCTAATATTTTAAGGGCTCGACGCTATAGAGAAAAGTTGGTAACCCGAAAGAAGAAAGAACAAAAGCAACCAAATCTCTTTCGATAAGGTTTAATAAGCCAAAACCGTTTTGATTCAGACATTGTCATTTTAAAGAACTACGCCTTCATAGGACCGTAGTTAGCAACTTCTATCGGTTTAAATGTCTGCTACGAGACGAGCTATGATAGGCGACTGTTCCCGCTAGAAAACGGTTGGGTGTCAATGCCTATAGATAGCATTGTGTCACCCTCTTCATCTTTTGCTGTAGTCAACATCGCCCACCTTGGTGTATATACTGTAAACAAGACTTATGCCGTCTTTTTGCACTGGGACTATAACCACGCTGATGAGTCTTAATAGGCCGAAACAGTTGTCCACGGTTGTTCTGTTGCAGACAACACGACATACTGACAAAACAATGCGGTTTTGACCAATGACGATAGACCAATTATTATGATCAAAATTTTGCAAACAACTTATTTTTTGACGAAACCAATTCTGGCCTAAATAAATTTATAAACAGACATACCGCGAACAGCATACACAGTATGCTGCTATTATTGATCCATACTTTATAAATGGAAATGTAACACCAGATGTCTACTGCGTGACAATATTGTACCTGGCATCGAACATTTTTAATTTCCCGGCGTGGCTCTCCCTCACATTTTAAAGTTAATGTTTGCATATATCTGGACAAAATCTTCCCAGGTCGGTGGCTAGGACATCGGCAAACAGTGAGTGATCTGCTAGGTCGCCCGATTAAAGTCCATTGGGTTATTCGTAGTTCGTAGTCACCGCTAAATGAAACACGGTGATTTTCACAAAATGGTTGGGCAATCAGCAGTTAGGTCTCTGTACTTACAAACCAACATATCGTAAAGCCGCTGCAAGATGGCGTTTAAGCATCTTCACAAAGCGACCCGCAAAGTGCGGTGTAATAGGTATATATGTAAAAAAATATGCTACCATGTATATAAATTAGCATACAAAAACAAAAGTGGACTAAGCAATGAGAAATAATTAACAAAAGAACATTCTGCTGCAAAGTTCTTATTCACAGAAGTAAACCTGTTATATCATACTTTTGACTAACCCTATATACAAGGATACATTATACGAAACAATTACAATACAAATATCAAAATAACAGTAAAGTAAATGCAAGAAGTGAAAATTCTACACAAATTGCACTAAACGTCATCAGCATGCCGGCCGCGTTTTTATCCTGTTTGATTTGTAATTCTTTAGATTGATATATCTAAATCGAACAACCCTTGTTTTCCATTTGCAGCCAAACTCTCTTGCTCATTCAGTTCCTTGTATCGGTTTATGTTACAGGCCACTGGCGAGACTTTATTATCCATTCGTTCGTTTCCCGTACCTTCATTAGCGTCTAAAAGCGAAAAGAAACGACCGCTGGCGTGGACTAATGTCCTGTTTCGTTCGCACAGTCAAGGTCCTGAATTTATGCGTTTCCGGACCGGCACCTTCAGGGGATAAACGTTATTTATACTACAACCGGAAAAGTTTAGGTCTACCGTTGGCGTTCTCTAGTTTTCACATTTTACATAAGCCTCCGGGAATTCCTTTGCCCTCCGGAGCTGTATGTTGATAGGAAGCTTTATTGGAATGAGCTAAAAGTCACTCTACGAGACCCCCTTTGAACCCTTAAGTAACCGCACAAATGTAGTTTAAGCGAAGCCGCGCCAGTGTCAGCTGGAGCTATGCGATGCTATTAAATCGACTTTTATAGGAATTATGCTACAAAGCATTACCTGGAAATGCTTAAGACAATATTGTATCACATATGGAATTTCGTACTAATTGTAACGGTAAATTACACGGTATGAGAAATTTTACTTACAGGGTAGAATAGTCGTAGCTACTAAAAAGAACATAATTATTAAACATTATTGCCGGAGGAGTCAAATTTTCTGAAAAATCACAGGAGCTGATGTCTGGAGATCATAGAAGGCATCAAATATCGGCTTTTCATTGTTGAAGCTGTGGAATAAGAAAGGTTTCCAGCATTTGAAGATTATGCGTTGATTTTACTCTAACTGCACTGCATTATTTTAGAAAAAATACGAACCAGTTGTTCTACACAAGTAAGCTGCACGCCCGATTGTCAGTATAGCCGAATTTAGAGAAGTCTTGAAGTTCTTGAGGCTTGGTAGCATCCCTTTTACGAAAATTTTGTTTATATACATACATATCCACTGAGGTGTAAATAAGTTATCGTTCATCCACAAATTATGGATAAGATGGGGGGGTCTTCTTCAAGCAGCTGTAAAAGGTGTTTACAAAAGCGAGTGCGAATAGGATAATGTCGCTGTTAAAAAAGAGTGCAACATAGAAAACCCGTGACTTCATTAAATGTACAGTAGTAAAATAAGAAAATAACTACTACGCATCAGTGAACCGCACGAGTATAAATACCGGAGCGGACTAGGACACTTCAGTTTCAGAACTACTTCTGAGGAAGACACCGACATGAGTGTCAAAACGTCAAGGTCAATATCATCGATAACAACCACGGAATCCTTGAAACTAAAAGAAGTATTTTTAAACAGGGAAAACAAGAACCACAAAGCAACGGAAAAATGATATGTCATTACAAAACATATTTAAAAGGATGCAATTAAATAATTGATTTATCAAATGTAATCGGAGCCAAGGGTATTAACTTCTATTCTGGTTACTAGCATATGCAACGCCGTCATGTCCATAATTTAAATGCTTTCATGTTTTCCACTATGTAATTACTATTGCATAGGGTATGGTATTCGAAGCCCACTGAAATGAAACTGGAATATTGCATTAATTTTAACCCCCTCATAAATTTCTGACATGCAGCATCATTTGCTATAGCAATTCTAGATAAGAGTTTCTTTAAACAACAAAGTCCCTAAACGGTTCTTCCTGCTTAATTGCAGCAAATCTGTTTTTTCTTGGGACGGACTTCGTATTAACACATGATTATCACAGTTCGAGGACATGCACCCAGTAAAGCTGATATTCCTTTGTCAGTGCCTAAATCTCTGAATTACCAAAGCGCAGGCTAATAATATGCCACTCCACGGATAGGTTCAGACCATACCAAGGGTGCTTTAGCTCTTTCTCTCTGTTCTCTGCTCTCTCATTGCCCTCGATTGGCCACGAACCCATACCGAAGTAAGCATGTTGTATACTGCTAAGACACGAAATGCATCTAGCACTTTGAGGGCCGCGTGATCCACCGGTGGCCACGAATGTCTTAACCGCAGGGACCTTGTGCCCACCGGTGAGCACGAACTGATTTTGCCTTCAACCCCGTGTGACCACGGGTGGACACGGTTTCTACTGTATTTACCTATACAAACCGATGCTGCGGTCCCTACTAGCGCAATGTCTATGCACGCGGGCTGGGCTGTATTGCAACGAATCCTGTAAAAACATTCATTTTAACGTAAGAGTCAATTACAACGTCAAGTATAGTGCTATTAAGTGCAAAGAACATGTCGAAAATAAAACATTTATTAATGAAATAACACAGAACAAACCAGTAAAATCTTCTAAAATGCAATACAAGCATTAAAAAAATAATCTCTGCTTATTGTACAGTCTAAAATAAAATACCTTATTCTTCACAAAACGTAAAAAATCAAAGCATTCATGTGAAACATTGCAAATAAAAATTCTTTATTTCTGCTCTACTTCGTTGCATGCTTTGTTTGAAAGCAGCTAATACAGTAGTGCATGTTACAGACGTCGCACACTGTATTTACTTTTACTTCCTCTTCCAACGGATGAGTATTGTATCGCGAAAAAAATTTTGCAAAAATTTTTATTTGCTCATTTGCTTTAAAATGGTCGAAAACGCAAAATAACAAAATTTGAACAATTTGTGTGTGTGCGTGCGTGCGTGCGTGTGTGTGTGTGGATAAATAAATTTGTGGACACGATAATTTTCGAAAGACTTGATATATGAACCTGAAATTTGGCAAACTTATAAATCTCAACTACCGAAAGCGAGCTATTGTTTGTGGGGTAAATAGGGTATCGGGAAGGGGGCGAAATTCCGGGGTAACTACCCTTTTTGCAAATTTTAATTTTTTTATTTTCTCTCGTTTTAGTATGTGATTAGTAGTATAACTGCGAGTATTATCCGTTCTTACAAATTTTCGGCGCAGCAAACTGTTTACAAGATATTAGCAAAAAGGGTCACTTAAAGAAAACGGTTTTTCCTAAATATCTCCGAATACATTTAATATATTCAAAAAAAAATGAAAATACTATCAGATAGGAAATAAAATTTTTCACAAGTGTCTTATTTCGCAATATTTCCAAAAAAAACCTAATTTGGACCCTGCTCGTACGTTTTTTTTTTTAATTTTGGTATTATTTAGAAAATCAAATTTCTGATCAGAAAGCGCTCTTGTAATTTTTTTTAAGTTAATAATTTTCTAGGTATTTGGAGAAAACCGATTATAAAATTTATATATTTTTGCTAATATCACGAGGACTGCTTGTCAGAAAAAAATGTGTAGAGAGAAAAAATGCTCTAAACCTGATTACTAATCGTACAGTGAAAGAAATAAAAACGTAAATGTCTGTGGTGACATCCGTCACACATATGTATATATTCACGAATTAAGGTGTAAATATTAGTAATTTTTTATTTCATAATTTAAATGTATATATTGTACTTGTAAAATTCTATGCCTTCCTTTCTATTTGACATCTTACACCGGGTTTTTCCTAATTCTTTGCATGCCGACTAATCCGCCTTCCAATTTACTATATCTGCCGACAAAACCTCTATTTCTATCTATAGACTTTATCTATTGCTTTCTATTCTGCATGTTTCCGCAATAAACTAAACTAACAATCTTGCTCATTTAAAATTCATACTTCGCTGTGCTTACTGCCCTTATCTCACTAAAACTCGCCGACAAAGGGCTCGGGATTTCCCAGTTATTTCTGCACTAACCCCACTATCGTTTTACCTAGTTTGTAAGCATTGTACATATTATAAACAGTTAGTCTTAGCTTGGCAACGAGATTGTCAGGTTCTCAAGCTTTTTGTACATACTCTCAATAAACCGCGAGATAAACTCAAGAGTCGTATTTATTATTTTTGGATCCAAGCAGGTAACAAACCCTGCATAGTTCACTACCACAAAAGTGGTGACCGCGATAGTGTATGTGGACAGTGTTTAATACCGTAGTTCAAATTATTTTCTCATAATGTCCGAAACCGCGCGATCGAGCGCGCTTGCCATCAATCGTGTAGCTGTGCGAATACCGGCTTTTAATGCAACGGATCCGGAACTATGGTTTTCTATGATAGAAAGTAGTTTTAATTTTGCAGGCGTTACAACAGACAGTACAAAATTCGGTTATGTAGTATCGGCTTTGGATTCGAAATATGCCTTGGAAGTGCGCGATATTATCCTGAATCCTCCAACAGACGGACAGTATCAAAAACTGAAAAGTGAACTCATCAAACGTCTTAGTTTTTCACAAGAGCAGAAAACAAGGAGATTATTGGAGCACGAAGAAATTGGTGATCGCAAGCCTTCTCAATTATTGCGACACCTCAGAAGCCTCGCAGGTACAGCAGTGCCAGATACGATGCTGCGTACTTTGTGGCTCGGACGACTCCCGCAGGCAATGCAAACTATTTTGGCAACGCAAAAGGATGCAGAACTTGACAAGGTAGCAGAATTGGCAGACGTCATTAGTGATTCAACCGCGATTCGCCCTAATATCTCCGAAACAACAGAGAACATCATGGCCCTCCAGCTACAGAAGCTGACGCTGTCACTTCAAGATGAACTGGCAACATTGCGAAGGGAAATAGCCGAGCTCAAGAGTTCTCCGGCCGCGACGCCACGAAACCATCGGTACCGCTCCAGGTCGAGATCCCGACCTAGGAGCCAGGTAAGGGACGGCAATTGCTGGTATCACAGTAATTTCGGTGACAAAGCCAAGAAATGTAAACAACCGTGCTCGTATTCTTCGGGAAACGCGACGAGCAGTCGTTAATGGCGGCTAGCGACTGTACTGACATTAATTCCCGCCGCATTTTCGTTACGGACCAAAATTCGAAAATTCTGTTCTTGATAGACACCGGTGCGGATTTATGCGTGTATCCAAGGACAATGATTAGTGGTCAGCGCGAGAAATCTTCTTACGAGCTCTCTGCTGCTAATAATACTGTAATTGCCACATACGGCACGATAACTCTCACCCTAAATTTAGGACTACGTCGGGAATTCGTGTGGAGGTTTGTAGTAGCTGATATCGCGAAACCTATGATAGGTGTCGATTTTCTAAATTACTACAATCTAATTGTCGATGTCAGAAATCAACGGTTACTAGATGGAACAACGCAACTCGCATCGATCGGTAAAGTGGTTCAATGCGGGATTCCCAGTGGGCGGCTCCACTACACATGGTGCCGAAAAAAGACGAAGACTGGAGACCATGTGGTGATTATCGAGCACTAAATGCTAGAACATTGCCTGACAGGTACCCAGTTAGACACATACAGGACTTTTCACAATCGTTGCATGGTAAATCAATATTTTCGACAATCGACTTAATTAGAGCATTCAATCAAATTCCCGTGACCGACGATGACATACCAAAAACCGCCATTACAACACCATTCGGATTATTCGAATTTACCTATATGACATTTGGTTTACGTAATGCAGCTCAAACTTTCCAACGTTTTATCGACGAGGTATTGCATGGGCTTGATTTTGTCTACGCCTATATTGACGATATCCTAATTGCATCCTCATCTTTAGAGGAACATCTCGAACACTTGGAAATATTATTCTATAGACTGCGTCAATATGGTGTTGTTATTAATCCGAACAAGTGCGTTTTTGGCCAACCGAAAGTGAAATTTTTGGGATACTTAGTAACAGGTAACGGGACTCGACCACTTCCGGAGAAGGTGGAAGTCATCCGAGAATACCCACTACCAGAAACAGTAAAAAAGCTTCGGCAGTTTTTGGGTATGATAAATTTCTATAGGAGATTTTTACCCAAAGCAGCTGAAACTCAAGCACCTCTCAACGATCTGCTGAAAGACAACGTGAAGGGTAGAACACCGGTAAAGTGGACTCCAGAAGCTGTACAATCGTTCACGGCTTGCAAAGAACAGCTAGCACAGGCAGTTATGCTCGCACACCCACTTCCGGAAGCACCGCTAGCTATATTTACGGACGCTTCTGATATCGCAGTAGGTGCAGTGCTTCAACAGTTCGTCAATGATAGTTGGCAACCTTTAGACTTCTACTCAAAGAATTTAAGTCCAGCAGAAACCAAATATGCAGCATTTGACCGTGAGTTGTTAGCAATTTACTTATCTGTTAAGCACTTTAGACATATGGTTGAAGCGCGTTCGTTTACTATATATACGGACCACAAACCTATTGTTTACGCGTTTAAAAAGAAAAGCGAACAATATTCACCACGTCAATTTCGCCATTTAGATTTTATTAGCCAGTTTACTACAGATATTAGACACATTTCCGGAGAGCATAATGTAGTTGCAGACGCACTATCGCGAATCGATGAATTGGCAGCTGGATTGGACTATGAGGCCCTGTCAGTTGCACAACAAGTGGATGGTGAACTCGCGAGATTTCTACAAGAAGACACGTCGTTGGTGTTAAAGTTAGTGCCCATTCCAAACACTAATGCATCTGTGAACTGTGATATTTCAACCGGAACTGCTCGACCCTTTGTTACGCAACAGTTTCGAAAGACTGCATTCAATTCCGTACATCAGCTAAGTCATTCCGGGATGAAAGCTACAGTCAAACTGATGACGCAACGTTTTGTGTGGCCTGCTATTAAGAAAGATAGTCGTGAGTGGACCCGCGGTTGTATCCAGTGTCAGCGCTCGAAGATAACGCGTCATGTGTCGTCTCCAACAGCAACATTTCCGTCAACAGCTCATCGCTTTGAGCACATACATATGGACATTATCATCATGCCACCATCTGAAGGTTACAGATATTGCCTCACAATGGTGGATCGCTTCACCCGATGGCCAGAAGTTGCTCCAATGTGCGACCAGGAAGCCGCAACCGTAGCCCGCACATTCTACGAAACATGGATCTCCCGTTTTGGTGTTCCTACACGTATTACCACCGATCAAGGAAGGCAATTTGAGTCTCACTTGTTTAAACAATTGAATCGTTTATTAGGTGCGACCCACATCAGAACAACAGCCTACCACCCGTCGTCCAATGGCATGGTGGAGCGTTTACATAGGCAACTGACGGCGGCAATCAGATGTCACGATACCCCTGGATGGACGCACATTCTTCCAACGGTGCTTCTGGGTATCCGAGCTGCATGGAAGGAGGACTTGCAGGCAACTGCAGCTGACATGTTGTACGGCCAATCTCTGCGACTTCCCGGTGAATTCCTTGCAACATCCGAYACCAGTCCAGACAACTCGGCTGAGTTCGTCAAMGAGCTGCGCCAGCACATGCAGACCTTGCAGCCCAGGAATTCAGCATCCAACCACGCCATCAAGAAGGTCTTTATTTTCAAAGATCTATCCACAGCCGACCAGGTTTTCATTCGCCAGGATGCAGTGAAGAAAATATTGCAACAGCCTTACCATGGTCCATTCAAGGTTGTCAAGCGTTCCAGCAAGACGTTTGTGGTGAACGTCAATGGGCGTGACGTCACTGTTTCTATCGATCGACTGAAGCCAGCTTACATGCTTGATGACAGACCAGTACCATCAACGTCGGGCTCACCAGGTGTGATCGAGGACGACTACAACATCCGTGTCCTACCAGCTGTCCCACAGTCTAGTGGCATACCCTTGCCACAAAGCACCAGGTCCGGCAGAAGAGTACGATTCCCAGATCGCTTTCAGGCTGGCCTTCCATACTAAGATTCACTAGCAGGGCGGTACTGTGGTGACGTCCGTCACATATATGTATATATTCGCGAATTAAGGTGTAAATATTAGTAATTTGTTATTTCATAATTTAAATGTATATATTGTACTTGTAAAATTCTATGCCTTCCTTTCTATTTGACATCTTACACCGGGTTTTTCCTAATTCTTTGCATGCCGACTAATCCGCCTTCCAATTTACTATACCTGCCGACAAAACCTCTATTTCTATCTATAGACTTTATCTATTGCTTTCTATTCTGCATGTTTCCGCAATAAACTAAACTAACAATCTTGCTCATTTAAAATTCATACTTCGCTGTGCTTACTGCCCTTATCTCACTAAAACTCGCCGACAAAGGGCTCGGGATTTCCCAGTTATTTCTGCACTAACCCCACTGTCGTTTTTACCTAGTTTGTAAGCATTGTACATATTATAAACAGTTAGTCTTAGCTCGGCAACGAGATTGTCAGGTTCTCAAGCTTTTTGTACATACTCTCAATAAACCGCGAGATAAACTCAAGAGTCGTATTTATTATTTTTGGATCCAAGCAGGTAACAAACCCTGCATAGTTCACTACCACATGTCATTTTGACAATTGGATGTGGAAGTATTGATTCAATTTGCAGCGGTTTTTTCGTATTTGTTCTAGCAAACGCCGATCCTTTTTCTGCCGATATTTGTTGATAGCAGCTTTAGCACCGTATCCTTGTTTGCCTTTTCGGTCCTTTCAGTTCTTTGAAAATATGCTTCGTCCTCGGGTAAGAGGTTGCAGAATCAGTTGCCGTGGGTTATTGATGTACAATTTCTTCTTTGAAGGTGGTTATATTTATTTTTTGTTGTTTATTTTATTGCACAGGTAAAGAGCGTTCACAACTGTGGCAGTAAATAAATTAAACAAAAAGTCTCTTGTACCATTTTATGATATGCCTCCAAAATGGGTAATACGTGGCCATCTGATCAGACATGTCAATATGTTCCTTTCCTCAGTTATAATCCATAATAACAGTTGGTTTAGAGGTTTCCTTGCCCCTGTGCGTTTGTGTTGCATTTATGCCTAAAACAAGGAAATGAACAGAAACCGTAAATGCCCACCGGTGGGCATGCGGTCCGTTGGAGTAAATTCGCACTCTGGGACTACGTACCCACCCGTGGACAAAAATCATTATGCTTCGCATTCGTTTACCACCTTGCAGCGTATAGCAGTGCTTTACAAAGTTGTCCGTCGTGATTCGGATCCGCTTATTATTGTAGGCCTATTGTAATCATAATGTGATTCGCTACGGCTTTATTTTGGAAAACGGATGCAAGACTGCTTAAGTTCATGTTTTCGAATTCCCGAATATTGTAGGTTTCTGCTACCACTTCCATTATTTGTTTTCGAACCAACGGTGAACACGCTGCTTTCGTCTCCATGACTGCATGCTCAGTATGTAGCCTTCAACATAGGGTTCATGTTCTAACGGGTGCATCTTTATGACCTACATGCTACCATCAGGTACGTCCAACAACATTTCTGTGGCCGCGGTAGGCGTTTTATGCAGCGCTATAGTGATTCCCAGGCACGTAAGTCTACAGTTTGCTTAGCTTGCCTTGTGCACTCTTGTTAATAGATGTGTGTGGACCAAGGGCTCATATATGTAACTATGGATACACGACTTTGGAATWAACCAAGTAATCCATTTTTGGTTTTAGTACCCACGGTACTCACATTCTTTCAGCCATGCATCCAGAGTGCTTATGAAAATTATCAACTAAATCAATTTGCCGCCTCCCAGGAAAGCGACGCATACTTGTCCTCTGTCGATTTTTAAATTATTTGTTATATTTTAATATGCGAAAATGCCTAGGAGTGTGTATTTTCAACATATATTCTTTAGTATTTTGTGGGATAATTAACTTTAAGGTTGTAGAAAGCTCACATTTCGGAGCTGTGGTGTGATATTGKTCCGCAACCTTCAATATTATCGCCGCGAATATTGTAGCTTGGCAGCAGTTTCAAAAAGGCGGCACAAAAAATTCAGAAATCAACGCCGCCCGCGTTGCATGAATCATTTATAGAAACCCTGTAGATTCAGGAATCTTATTATCAGGAAACAAATAAATTTGCGGAACATAATATCCTAACTGACGAATCATACTTATTCGTGTGACAAAAGAAATTCAATAGTATAAATTCGGAAAATTAGCTAATAATTGCTTTGATAATAGGAATGAAGTTGATATTCTAATTTTGGTTTATATAAGAATTCTTTATTACTTAAGAGAAAATAGTCGAATTTATGTTATGGCAGCGAAGCCTAAAAATAGAATGCATTTTGTGCCTAATAAAATAGTTGTTAAAAATAACATGAATTTGTAGGCCTAAAATGTGATTTAAGGCTATTTAAGTAAGATGTATTAGGTATTTATGCAAACAGCATAACCTAAATTGATTAGGTATATTCGTATGCTGAATAACAGCAAAAGGAACCATTTTGATTGGAAGAAATTAAACGCTTTAACTAGATATATTAAAGGCAATTAGTTATCGTCATCTTTGAAATTTTACTGCGAAAGCTTTCCTAGAAAGGTCCAGGTTTGCTTATTTTCGGGCCGTAAATCACTTCGGCGTTGTAAACAGAAAAGAAATAAAATGTCGTGTAACGTATGGTCTGGGAGCGGGCACCAACTTTTCTTTGTAGCGGATGGGAATGTTCATAAAAGGTTTAATAATTCCTGCCAGAATAACATATAGTTAGGTATTCTGTATGGAACACGTAGTAAAGCCTGCTGTTTAGGCGAAGCGTTCTGTTCGTACCGAATTCGTTTACAAGACTAAGAGGCTTTCTGTGGCCTCTGTGTGCATACTTTATGTGTAGTTCGCTTTGAAGTTCGAAGATGTGTATTTAGAGAACTTAGAACAACGATAGCGTACGCCACTCAATACGTGATCTTCCGAATTAGTAACTTTGACAACCCTAATACGCAGTGCATCAAAGCAGTCACACACTGATTGTAAGGGTAATTTTTTATGCCATCTTATTTCCTGCAAAGTAATCTGCTAACCAATAGCATTTAACGAAGTAAGTTCACAGCCGCGCAGCTGTTTTAGTTTTTGACATGCCTGGCATATTAAGAAATAATAATAATAATAATAATAATAATAATAATAATAATAATAATAATAATAATAATAATAATAATAATAATAATATTAATAATAATAATAATAATAATAATAATAATAATAATAATAATAATAATAATAATAAGAAATCCTATCAACGGAAATGTGACAATAGGTCACTGCAATTAAAAAACAAATCTACAGAAGCGTAAATTAAGACATACCCTGGTAAAGAGGACATTCAAAGTAATAGTCCTCGTTTTGGACAGAACCTAAATGGCATAATGAAAATCCTAGATCTATACAGTAGGAAATAAAGGCGTTTAGCAGTAGAACATAAGCAAGCGGCTGCAAGCAGTTATAATAAGAACACACAATTAGAAGGAACCAGGAGTAGACAGCGTACAAAGAGACTAACCAACGTTTTACTTTACTAAACAACTTGCCAACACAATAATCGTATAAGCAAAAAAACCTGTACACATACTGTATTGATTATCAAAAGGCGTTTAATTCAGTACCATATAACATATATACATATTACACATAAACCACTTACCCAGCACAAGCACATTTTTAACAACAGCGACGAAAATATGGAGAACAGTAATTCATCTTCACGTAAATAGAGCTAACATCAATACCAATTAAATACCTGTTCGCCGAGGTGAACACTAACAGAACATTATATGGATTTCAAATAAAAAGCAGTGTCAATTCATACAACAAATCAAGTTTTGTACATGAATGATATCAAATTATATGCCAGCGCTAAGCAACAGCTACAATACTCGATACAAACGACAGATGCATAAAAGGTAATTTTAAAACCATATACAAAACCAGATTATACAAATATTATACTAAAAGCAGAACTCAATTCTATATGCATAATCCGTTTCAACAATACATATGCAATTTCAACATTAACCCACTCGTTTGGAATAATAAAATTGACAGAAACTGAGTTAGAGGAAGTAAATGGAGAAATCCGAGTGCTCTTGACATAGAATGCATAATCCCAAGGTTTGCATCGAAAAGATTAATACAAAGAGGTTGAAAGCAGGCAGAGGTATTGCAGATATGCAACTACATGATACACAAATAACGACGCTTAGACGCTATTTTCACACCAAAATAAACAGCTTACTACACACCGCAATAAAATAAGCAGACAACACTCCACTACGCAACCATGCAACTAACTAGTTTTGACATACCAAGCTCAAGCAGTAGGCAAATGGAAATCAAAAGCGTTGCACAGATAATACATTAACTAAACAACACATGAAGTGGTTAACAGTATTAACTTATACGTGGCTAGAACAATAATTACCCTATAAACCGAAAAGCACGGAATGCCTTATTGTGATGGCTATCGAAGAACATGACATTAATACAAAATACTATAGAAAATAGATATTAAAGGAAGATGTCGTAGATGATAATTGCCAAAATGGAACCCTATAGCTAAACTTTTAAACATATTACTCATGGTTGTAAAATATTCATTATACACCGAGATAATCAGGGTTCAGCATTTATACATCAAGCCCTGGCGTACATGAATCAACTCCTAACAGGAAGAAACCCGTATTATCCCTACACTGCCAGCTGTCTTGAAAAACAGCAACGTAAAACTATAATCGAATAGAACAATCTATGTACATTATACAATAATTAGCGATGGACCAGATATAACTGAAATCGACAAACTAAATGAACATACCTCATAGAAATAAGCATTTCATGTGACAAACATTACAAAAAAATACTGGTATAACAGCAAAATCGGCCCCGCAAACTTTAAACGAACTTGAACTCAACATAACAATACAAGCATCCACGCAAAAATGTGCAATATTAAAAACGCTTACAATACTACGCCTTTTTTCATGCACCAATAGCGGAAGTAAGCATTCTTGGCCTAAGTTGACAATTGACAATTGAAATAATTATTGGTTAAAAGGCTTATATCTACTGAAGGTTTTCTGAAACAAAATAGAATTGATGAATACCTAAAGCTAACAAAATTAAGCATCGAACAAAACTCCTTGACTTTCAGCAAAAAAATTTATAAACAAAAATATTGAAATACGGATATGTAGACGAAGATTTTGCCAAATTAGAAAATAACTTTATTATTAATACTTTTACATAGAAATTAAATTAATTGTATCCGTTAGTAAATTATACTGATGAACTAGAAAAGGATGCCCAATTGCCATTTCTAGATTTGGCACTACCAATAAAAGGATAATATAATCACGTTGAATATTTACAGAAAAGCGACACATACATTAAAAGCAGTTGTTGCACACTTTTTAGGTACAAAATGTCCATTTTTAAGAGTTTGATTCATAGATTGCTAAATGGTACGCTATCCACGGGCAATTACAATGATGAACGATCACGCATTCTATAATTTAGCCAACTTAAACATATATCTTGTGGCGGTTGCGTTTCAAATGTGCGCGCGAGTGTGCGGTTTGAACAAGAGAGGGCGCTGCACGGAGTAGATTGGAATTCAAAAGAAGGAGGTGTGTGATTGGCCAGGAGGAGGATTCGAGGGGTGCGCGGCGAAGCAGCGATCGACAGGTCGGAGGTCGGTGAACAGCACGCTGCTGTTCCACCGTAAAAAGTGATCGTTTAGTTGTATTTTGCCGTAGTTGTAGTTTTCTTAATAAAAGTTTAATTACCTGTGGTCTCGGATTTCATTCAAAAGCTGGCAGGAGGACCCACCCCACCCAACGAGAAAAGAGTGCATAGCATAAATTTGGCTCCCAACGGGCGACTGCCAAGAAGAAATTTAGGGAACAGGTGAATAAGAAGAATCAGTGCATTTAACTAACACGAATAAGGAGGTTAGTCAGCTAACAGTCTTAGAATTGGGAAAGTGATGGATTTGGTGACCTTGGAGCAAGAATAGTCTTGTATCGGTGACGTAACAGACGGTAGGCGGAGTTCCAGTGTAGCAGGTGCAGACGTCGGACGTTGTAAACACGGCTACCAACAGCTGCGAGGTGGTTCGAAGGACGGACAATAGAGGGAGCTAGAAGTCTCAAGAGCGCGGATATTAAATAAACAGGTGTGTTCATTCCATTTTACTTTTTGCACAATTGACACATTTAGTGCGTTTCGTGTTGACTGATTATTTCCTTTGTTTGATATTGTAAAAAAAAAGTCACGATGCCAAAAAATAAAGATGTAAAAGTGTCAAGCGTTAACAGCGCGAATTCATCATCGGAGGCGGTTGATTTGCAAGATTTAGTAAAGTCATTAGCGGAAAGTATGTTAGTTATGCAACAAAGCGTTGCGCAGATTGCAGATACTGTACAAAAACAAACATTGGGATCAGATCCAGCTGAAATAAGGCAAATTCAGGTTTCATCTGCTTTAGGAAACGAGATCAATTCAGTACCAGATAAAAGTTATGTGTCGCGTTGGAAAGATCGAGGTTACCAAACCATTTGTTTTGGCCAAAGTAATGTACATCCGATGTCATTCTTAAAAAAATTAAAACGCGCATTCGAGGAGGCTGGCGTACCTGAAGATGCGAAAGTGGGTTTAGCTATAGATTGTTTAAGGGGATCAGCAGCTGACTGGGCTGAATATAAGGAGAAATCTTTCAATAATTTTGATAAATTTGAAGAAGCTTTTCGTGTTAGGTATTGGAGTGTAGAGAGCGAACGAGAATTATTTTATAAATTAAAATACGGCGAATTTGTGGGGGGTAGTCGCGCAGACTATTTACTACGGTTGGTAGGCGAGGCATCGTATCTCACTGAACCGGTAGATGAAAGTGTACTAGTTCAGTGGCTATCAAAACATTTTTCTGAAGAAATACAGAGAGGAATTTGTTTGGGCGATTACAAAACTATAGATGAATTGGAGAGATATTTAAGAAAAATAGATAACACTATGAGAACAACTGAAAACAAAAGGGATAGTAGTTATTGGCGGAATACAGATGGTAGGCGCGAACAGAATCGTGGCAACGTAGGTCAGGGCGGAACACATAGAAATGTTGAGACGGTTCGGGGAAATGAAAATGGTGTCGAAACGCGAACCCGAGAAAATTTTAATAGACCAGTAAATGAAAACCAAAATAATAATACAAACGACAGAAGAAATTTTCCAGTTAATCTTATGTCTAGAGTAATCACAGAGCAAAATGAATTGTTGTCTGATTCGGAGACCGAAGAAACAGAAAGGGATACATTTTTGTCACCAGTTGTTAATGTAAAAATATCAGGGGAAGTTTTTGAGGCGTTAATTGATACAGGCAGTCAAGTATCTGCTATATCAGAAACATTTGCGAATTATGTAGAAAGTCGAGATGGAAAATTACCCGTGTTCCCGATTTCCAATGCTACCGTATCAGTTGCGTTTAGTAATAAAACCCAGCGTGTAACAAAACAGGTTTTTCTTTCTGTCATGTTAAACGACAGAATTTTTGAGATAGTCTGTATAGTTGTACCAGGGCTAAATAGGGACATTATTATCGGATGTGATTGGTTGGCTAGAGTAGGAGCACTTTTAGATTTTGAAAATATGTCATTAAATATTCCAGAAAAGGAAGGGAAGTTAATGGTAACGTTTAAGTTAGAGAAACAAAAGGAGAAAACTTTGTGTTTAAATGAGGTTCGTGCAAATACTGGTATACGACGTCATCAGTATTCAGAAACAGAGTTGCGTTTGGCGGCTGAGAAAGCTCAAGGGCTCGGTACCGAGGAAAAGCAAGAGTTAGCAAAGTTGTTGATTGAATATCGCGATATATTTTCAGAAGAACCGGGTAGAACGGACAAATACTGTCATGAGATTAAAATGAGGGATAGTTCTCCATTTCACAAGGCTTCTTATCCTGTACCGTTTGCTTATAGGGAACAGGTGAGGGATCAAATAGATGAAATGATGAGGTTAGGTATAATAGAGGCAGGACGTACGGAATATGTATCGCCTTTGGTAACGGTAGTAAAAAAAGATAGAACGGTGCGCATTTGCTTGGACGCGCGTTTTCTCAATAGTCGAATGGAAAGGGATTTGGTAACTCCACCTCCTCCAGAGGAATTATTGTCAAAGTTCAAGAAAAGCCAAGTGTTGAGCACGCTCGATATGACGGCAGGGTATTGGCAAATACCAATTAAGCGGGAAGGTAGGAAATATACGGGATTTGCGTTTGAATCAAACACATATTTTTTTAACGTGTTGCCTTTTGGATTATCTACTTCCGTCGCGAGTTTTGTACGGTGCCTAAATGAATTATTGGGTCCTGAATTTTTCGAATTTACACTAATCTATGTCGACGACATGTTAGTATTTTCGTCTACTCAGCAGGAACATTTGAGGCATTTGAAGCAAATATTTACACGATTTCGAGAACACAATTTAACAATAAAGTTGAGAAAATCTAATTTTGCACAAAAAGATGTTGAATTTCTCGGACATATTATTTCGCCCGATTGCATCGCGATTAATCCCAAACGCTTGGAAGCGATAAGAAATTATCCCCGTCCGCGAAATGTTAAAGAACTTAAGAGCTTTTTAGGCTTCATTAATTACGAACGTAGATTTGTCGAGAATTTTGCAAGTAAGATGCGGCCATTGTTATTTTTGTTGAAAAAGAATAATAGGTGGAATTGGACTGAACATGAACAAAAGGCATTTGAAGACGTCAAAGAGAGTTTTATCAAAACGGTTACAGTGAGTCACCCGGATCAAAACTCGAAATTCTACATTCAGACTGATAGTTCAGGGTACGGCCTGGGAGCTTGTTTATTTCAATATTCAAGTGCTGGTGAAAAAAATATAGTAGCATTCGCTAGCCGAACTTTACGTGGCGCAGAAGTAAATTATAGTGTATCCGAGAAAGAAGCGTTGGCTATCATATTTGCACTGAAACAATGGAGAACTTTAGTACTTGGACGACAGTTAGAGATTATCACCGACCATAAAGCATTGACATTTATTATGCAAACTAGATTGGGAAATTCAAGGCTTGCGAGATGGGCACTGTATTTGCAAGAATTCGATTTTTCGATTTCGTATTGTTGCGGATCGGATAACGTCTTGGCCGATTGTCTATCGAGACATCCATTGCCGGTGCGTAATATCGCTCAACCAAATTCCCAAACTTCTGTAGAAGTATCGTTACTTAAATTAACAAAAGAATATAAGCTGGTAAAAGAAAACTTTAAAACCATTCAGACCGATCAGCGAAATGAAAAATGGATAAAGGACAAAATAAACATTCTGGAAAATTATAAAGAAAACTCACCTAATAACTTAAAAAGAAACGACCGTGAGGACAAAGTTAGGCAGTGGTATGTTTTGCATAAAGTTATTTTGTTTAAAAGAGGTGACTTAAATAATAAAGGTTTTCGTCTGTGTGTACCATTGAATCAGGTAGTGGCGCTGGTGAGCCAGCAACATGCGGATCAAGGCCATTTTGGATATAAAAAGACATTTGCGATGATGAAATCCGAGTTTTTCTGGCCAAAAATGCTTCGGCACGTTAGGAAAATAGTTTCATCGTGTATATTGTGTCAAAAGGCTAAAGTAAGTAAGAGGTTGATTGGTGATATAAATTCGATAATCGTTGCAAAACCTGGAGATTTAGTCTGTTTGGACCTTATGGGCCCGCTACCTAGGTCAAGAGGGGGGTCGACTCAACTATTGGTTGTAATTGATGCATTCTCGCGTTTTATCCGACTCTATGCTTTGAGAAAAGCAACCACATGCGCTATACTAAATCGTTTGAAAAAAGATTACTTTCTTGTAATGGGGGTTCCAAAGTCCATATTATCTGACAATGGGACGCAATTTCACTCCGATAGTTGGAAAAAGGAGCTTAGCGAACTGGGAATCAGAATTCGTCATACTTCTATTTACTTTCCACAGGGAAACCCTACCGAAAGGGCGAATAGAGAGATAGGTCGTCTCCTCAGGTCGTATTGCAATGAAAAACATACAGCATGGGCGACACGGCTATCAGATATCGAACTATGTCTAAATAACGTGCTTCACGAAAGTACAGGGTTTTGTCCACAGTTTTTGAGATTTGGGACTTGCGAACCAAACGCGATTCATAAATTAATCGAATATCCTCAAATTATTGCAGAAAAACCAGACTTACAGCGAGTATGGCATTTGGCTTACGATAAAATGACATCAAAGCTGAGGCGCAAGCGAGAGAAGGGGGTTAGGAATGATAGAGTAAAATTTACTGTAGGAGACGCTGTTTTGGTGCGTCAGCATCCTCTGTCGTCTTCGGAGAGTTCAGTCATTAAAAAGTTCTTTCTATTATTTGAAGGACCTTATTACATTGTAAAAATGTGTTGGTTCAAATTCTTACCTGGTGGGTAACAAAACATTATAAACCTAAAACCTTTTAAGGAATTAAAAGTTCCAGACGATATCAAAAACTAAAAAAAAAAGTAATACTGAATTTCCTTATTGTTTGGATTTCTGGATCTCTGATTTTCTGTTCGATTTATTATTGAATTTTCGTTTCTCATATAAACTTGTTAATGTTCTGATAAATATGTTTGTATGTTCTTGTTCATTTGTTAGTTTAAGTTAGTAGTAGGGGCAGGTTTACCTTCGAAACTACAATTCAATAAGGGGGTAAATGTGGCGGTTGCGTTTCAAATGTGCGCGCGAGTGTGCGGTTTGAACAAGAGAGGGCGCTGCACGGAGTAGATTGGAATTCAAAAGAAGGAGGTGTGTGATTGGCCAGGAGGAGGATTCGAGGGGTGCGCGGCGAAGCAGCGATCGACAGGTCGGAGGTCGGTGAACAGCACGCTGCTGTTCCACCGTAAAAAGTGATCGTTTAGTTGTATTTTGCCGTAGTTGTAGTTTTCTTAATAAAAGTTTAATTACCTGTGGTCTCGAATTTCATTCAAAAGCTGGCAGGAGGACCCACCCCACCCAACGAGAAAAGAGTGCATAGCAATCTACAAAAAAAAAAGATTAAACAAGCATAAATATGTGTAAATTTGATATTTATAACACACGAATCTTTTTCTTGAAAGAGAAACCATAATGTGCAGGGTGTCCCATTTTCGTTGTAATTGTAGGTAACTATTAATGCTAGAGGGTTACGGTTTTGACATTACTATATTACTTTTTCGTTCTGAGTTCAGCTGTACCGTCGCGATTTTTGTATCGTCTTTTGTTTTAAAGCCATAGCCAACTTTTGGAAAATGTAACATTTCTCCAGCTCTCAATTTCTAGCTTGGGTATGTAGATACAAAAAAAACTGTAAAGATATTTTTTATAGATATTTTTATTTAAAATCCAGTGGCGTACCCTGTAATTTTTTAGAAGGTCACATTTTTGATATATAACACAAACTTGCATTTTTTTAAAACAGAAACCATAGTTTGCTTTGCTATGGTTGAAAAGGCCTATTTTTTCTGATTAAAAAATGTATACCTATATTGTTAGGTTTATTTTTACTAATTTTGGAATTATTCCAATTTTTTAAAATAATTTAATCATACTTTCTGTTTACATCCAGGAGGCTATGCGATAAGAAAATACACAATATAATTTATATTATTATGTAAAAAATTTTAAAGCTTTAAAAATAATATATGCATATTTGAATACATACATAAGACTCCTAAGAGCGCTCACGCATTTTTATCGATAATCTAGGAGGCCATGTAACTAACGAAAATGATTGTGTATTTGGAGATAAGTACCTATGCATTGTTTATCATCAAATATTTACATCCATTTTGACGAAAAACGTAAAATCTCATTAAATTATTACAAAAATTGGAATAATACCAAAATTAGTAGAGATAAACCTAACAATGTATACATCTTCTTAATCAGAAAAAAATAGTTCTTTTCAACCACAGCAAAGCCAACTATGGTTTCCATTAAAAAAATGCAAGTTTGTGTTATATCTCAAAAATGTGACCCCCTATAAAAATTCTGAGTACGCCACTGAATTCAGAATAAAAATATATATAAAAAATGTCTTCACTGTTTTTTTTTGTGATACAAAAGATGATACAAAAATCGCGATGGTACAGCTCAACTCACAACAAAAAATGTAATGCAGCAATGTCAAAACCACAACCCTCTAGCATTAATAGTTACCGAGATACCCTACAATTACAACGAAAATGGGACACCCTGTACATAGAATTTACGTATCACCCTTCAATATAACACAGATTGCGAAGTGTATTTTATAAATTAAATGTAAATCTTTCCTTTGATGATAACTGTATAGTAAGAAACATATTGCGTAGCACTCTGAATAAAGATAAGCTGTTAAATAAATATGGAATGTATGAAACCAACTATATGCTCTGTTTAAAAAATACGTTGGATAAACAAAATGTAACGGTAGTATCAGATTCTAAGAACATAAATAACCCATTCATCTCAATAGTAAAGCCAAAATGTAATATTTACGTATAAATAAATTCCTTCTAACACTACACACCACTGTATATGTATGTTGTGCTTGATTGGTTTATACTGTTTAAATCTAGTTACACTTGTTAAGCTTAAGCCACTGATGTAGACCCCGTAGCATTTGGCTTGGCCAAAAATAAAAAATTGGTAGTAAGATTACGGGCAAGTGTTCTATAATTAATTTCGGTTGAGGTACTAAAGTAAGGTAGTAAAACTTTTGCTAACATAACGCTTCTTTTGTTACACTTCTTGTCATATTTACAAAAGATGTAGACGGCGTTGTTAAAATATTAAATAAGCATAACACAAAGCCATAAAGTAGACATAAGTACATGTATCTTAATAATTATTTACCAGATTTATCTGAAATGCTATAATATAATACAATAATAAGAATGACGATCATGTTAATCACCTTAAAACAATAAAATGCGTAAATATGGCAAATAAAATTAATTCGAGGCGCTTCAGCAACATCTTTCAGATGCAGGACAATACTAATTCGACGGTGTCGACGCGTAGTGAACGTATAGCCGGGCTCGTTTAAATTTAACATTACGTTGATCAGTCTTATAAGATCATCTTGGGTTAAAAGTACAATGAATGAATAACTAAGTACACCGATTCTGTTATAGAGATGCGGAGAATATGAAAACTAGGAAAATTAAAAAACGTCTAACTCCACTGTAGGCCTTATTTTACACATCTTTAGGAAATACACAAAACAAATCGGCCTCATACCAAACACACAAAATAAAAAATCTGTAGTCGTGCAAACTTGCAATATATAAATTCTTACAATAGACCTACATGTAACCAGTAACATTATCGACGGGCGACGGTTCGTGCTTCCACCGGAAAAGTCAGTGTTTTTCTTTTTATAATAACCATCAACAAATTCCCCTGTGTAACCTTTGAATGGTATAAGTCAAATTTTCTCTCTCTGCAGACGTAAATAGTTCCTTCTTCTAATCAATTTTCTTCAAAAATTGGTTCCGTGACAGGTTATATAGTCGCATCTATATTCCACGAAATTTTAGAAAAAGGACGTTGTGGCGTTTCGACTTGAGTCTTTATTGGAAGTAACCGGGCTAAATATGTTTTTTAGAAGCGATTAACTGGCCTAATACTTGATATGACTGCGACTTTTGACACGAGCGTCTGACATGGCGTAGTGTAAATGCATCTCGGGATAAGGTTGCTTAAAAGGGCAAAAAAGAGAAAGATAGTTGACCACGTTAACAGGCAAGCGAAGGTAGTGACCAGGCACACGTCGCTACTGGGTCGCTGTTTTTAGATTTTAGGGGTTTTCCTGGAGTTTTTCAGGTTTTTACTTGAAGCGGTAATTAGAAAATGGTATATGAAGTAATTAATAAACGAGTGAACCCATGAATAGTCTTTTTATTAAGGGATAAACTCGGAAGTCTTCTGTACACTTTCATACACTACCGTTACTTTGTATAAATGCAGTTTTACAAGTTTTTGTTTATAGATTTAAATGCTCTATATCAGACACCATCATATGCTGTAGTCAACCATCTACTACAAATTCTGGTAGCATATAAGCATAATGGTTATTTATGATAGGATGCGTTATTGGTTTACCAATTCCAGCTCTTGCCTTCTGCGTCAAATGTATTGATTAATATGACAATTGCATATAAAAAGTACCTCATGAACATCACAAAAATGTAGCCTTTTGGATTTGTAACTTGTTAAACAGTGACTTAAAAAAGTTAGATGCATATCACACTGTATATTATAATTATTATCCCAAGTCTTCACCCTTACAGTTCCAGATGTTTCACAAGAAAACTGGCAATAGCTTCTCCATTTTGGAGTGATCTGTAATCAATCCTAAGACAGTCGCCCTAGGAGTCCCGTCAGGATTCTTAAGTTTTTGCACCTAATCGGTTTTTAATGACGATCCTGCCGTTCTAATGTTAGAGGCAATTATGCTGTGAACGAACAAGCTGCCCCTAAGTGTTTTTCGATTAATTTAACTACTTAACACCGCCAATCATGAAGTTTGAAACGATCATGAAGTTTGCGAAAATCTGCTGCAGGTGAAAGCTACTCAGACTTTGTTTAACGCAACAGATGTGATGGGTATTCAAAATTAGCTTTGCCTCTTGACATTCAAACTTGTTAGTTTAGCGTGCATGCAAAGCTGATGCCTAATAATGTTGTTGCTTGCGTTACGTGAAATAGCGTGAAAATCAGTTTAGGTCTGTACTTCTGGGAATAAGCTTAGAAAGCCTTTAGGTATCATATAAACTTGATATACTTGTAGGTGTTGTAATATCACTCTGAGATAAAACCAAATGTCGGTTACTGGATTCCTTACAACTCACTAAAGTACTGTAGGTTAATGGTCATAACCACGGTAGTGGATAGAGTGGTATACGCACGATGCCGTGTGGAGCAGGCCGATTAGAGAGAGATAGAGCAAGGGAATCGCTCCGCTTTGCCTAAGCTACTTTACAGCGCACGCTGTGCTGATAATATCAATTTGATTCCCAAAATTACCTAAGCGAACAGCGATGGTTCATTTATCTTTCAAAAAGTGTGGAAATGATAAGATTCTGTTGTTACTTGTGCAACAATTTTATAACAAATTTGCCTCAGAAAATGAAAATTCCGCTGCAAATTTAATCAATACTTCCAGATCAAGTTGTCAGTATGAAATTTACGCTTTTATTTCTTATATTATAACATCAATAATGAGATTTTGAGCATTTTTTATCTCTAGACATTTTTTTTCTACGAGAACCGTTTCTCGTGATATTAGCAAAAATCCATAAATTTGTAAAATCAGTTTTTTCTAAACATCTCGAAAATTATCAAATAAACAAAACAATTGCAAGAATGCTTTTCGATCAGAAATGTAATTTTCTATATAATAGCAAAATTAAAAAAAAGTTGTGTAGACCGGGTCCAATATGCATTTTTTTTGGAACTATGTCGAAAATGTCAAAATTTTAGAAAAATTTTTTAAAACACTTTTTGTGAGAAATTTTATTTCCTATCGGATGATATTATCATATGTAAATATATTGAGTATTTTCTYAGATTTTTGGAAAAAACAATTTTTTTAAATGACCGTTTATTTCTTCTAAACAGTTTGCTGTACCGAAAATTTATAGGGACTTATAATACTCGCAATTATACTACTAATCATATACTACAAGGCAAAAAATAAAAGTTTGCAAAAATGGTAGTTAGCCCCGAATTTCGCCCCCTTCCCGATACCCTACTTACCTCACAGACAATAGCTCGCTTTGGGTAGTTGAGATTTATGCGTTTGCCAAATTTCCAAGTTCACATATCAAGTTTTCGAAAGTTATCGCGTCCACACACAGACATACATATGAACACGAAATTTGTGCTCAAATTTTGTTTATGGACGTTTTCGAGCACTTTAAAGCGATTGAGCAAAAAAAAATTTTGAAAATTTATGTCGCGATACAATACTTCCCTTCCGTTGGTTGTGGAAGTAAAATTAAGTACAGAAGTACGACTACTCTATATATTTCTTATATTTATGAGGGTAATGCGTATTTCACACTAAACTTGAGAAGTATATCAAATAAGAGTGTTAGGAAATAAAAAGTGGTGCTTCTGAATCAACGTTTATTAAAAATACACATACAAGGAGATCTAAAAATTAAAAAAAAAAATTTAACTTAGATTCCTTCTTCTTTCTTGCACTTGATTTATCAGTATCTCTGTCATTGTGCTTATAGTACTATTTAATTCTCATTACAATATAACAATAAACACAATTTTGAAAGTATTTCAGCTTCGTGTTCTTTAAAAGGAAATAAAATAGAATATGTGTTTGAGAACAATTCATCCGCCACATTGTCAAAAGCAACACTGTGAATATGTTTGGTCAGATTGTAGATTGTTGCACATGAAGGACCAGCTGTATCAGAAACCTTTGTTCGATAAAGATGATCCCTACATGGGGAGCATTTCGAAGAATTACTGTTACAGTTCGGCACCACACAATACTTTCATATTTTTGTTATTTCAAAAAACTTCACACAAATACCACACCGTATGTATGGTTATGCATGCCACTGGCGAGCGCTTTTATTACTATATTGCATCTCTCACTAGACCTCTCTCTCCCACACTGGCTACGAATCTGGGCAGCAGTTGCATACAGTTACCATACGGTTGTGCGTATACCTCTCTATCTACTAACCGTGGTCATAACTAACGCATATTGTGAATATTCCAATTTCAGTAGAATCAGGATTATTTGGTAAGCACGCATTTCATGCGGTATGAGGATTCCTTCAAAGACAAAATCCTTACGAAAATTATTAGTTCGTAAGCAAGTCAGAAGGGCTTTTGTAACAAATAGGCTATTTTCTGTTTGCAATAACATGAAAACGGGTCTGAAATAGAAAGTATCCAACCTATCAATAACTCAATACAAGTAGATGTTGTACAATAATAAAGTAGCACCGTCACAAAAACATTTGATCTCTAAAAGAATCTAGATGGTCTAGGGATTATAAAATACGAACAAGGGAGGACGTTGCATTCAGTTATTTAAACGCATGGGGCTAGTGAGGAGCGATTAACCAAAACTGTTGTAGCTGCGAGAGTATGTTTAGCTTCTGTACTATCAGTTAAGTAAAGAGTATCCTGGAAAGAAAGAATAGCCGTTACATTATTAAATACTGTAACAAATCCCAACATATACAACTACTATACATCTTCCTTTGCAGATCCCAGTCAATAATAAAAAATCATCATAAATATATTAAGATTTTTCAAATGTTTTTAAAATTACACTGCAAATACTTAATTTCTTTAACAAATTGCATGCTTCGTCGTAGAGGCTCCGGCTAAGCAGGCAATCTAATAACAATCAAGCAAATTACATTTCATCAGGAAACCCGTATTTGATTAAACTGACTTTATTTTAACTTTAATTTACAACGTAGTAACTTTTAGTACTTTTATAGTTATTGAATAATTTGATTAATGGGTGAAGTTCCGTTTAACTGACATGATCAATACAAACTGGGAGAACCGAACCGATAAAGTGGAGCCGGAGTTATTTGCTTCAATTGGCTTAAATAATACTTCTTGGAAATGTTGATTGTCACAGTCTTCTGTTACTGCGTAGTTTTTACAATAGTTCCGTGTTGTCGTCTTCCAGTAGCACGTGAAAATGATGGATCCTTTGAATGTGTTGCACTTGGTGGATATATAAGGTGGCTTCCATAACTAGCATTTGCCTACTAACCCAACGCCCGGCGGTATAGCAGACGCATTTTCACAAGTGTTTTGACAAGCAAAATTGCGCCGTGACGTTTGCTCGACGTATGGAAGGAGGTGATATGTAGCGAACATGAAAAGTCGTTTTTTTTTCCACACACTATCAGCTGTACACGCCTCATAACCATACCTTTATTTTTATTCGAATCCCGCTTAGAGCGCGGGTGTTTCTATATGTCCTGTATATATGTAAAGTTGTACAATTTCTGAATAATCTATTACAAATACTAATGTGCTGGCTAATTGCCAAACAATAAAGACATGAGCAGGCTTGTCCTGACACTTATCTAAACAAACTACAAAGGAGCACGCCTGCGCATTCCAAAAGCGCCACAGCTAGTTGTGCCAGTGTTGTCCAAGCTATTTGGGAGTTATTCATATTTCTGTAATCATATACAGTTGGTGTCGATTTATTAGCATTATTTGCGAAATGTAGCTTTCTAATTGAAACCACGGATAGTAGTCAGTAGTAACCATGTAATATCCAATTATCATTTAATGCAAAATTATGTTACATAACAAAGTGGTATAGTCTGGCAATAAATTGTTGCAACTGAAAACCACGCAAAGCAAATGTTTTCAGGAACGTATTTCTCCAAAGAAGACTAAAATTCGTCTGCTGCACATTTAAAGTCAAGCGACGCGAGAAACTGCGTGAGATTTATATCTGAAACAATGAAACAAGCAACAATGCTGCAATAAGAAACTACATTGATGCAAAGTGAAAAAGTGTAAGTAATGTATAGTAAAACACGGAGTTCCGACGAAAAACAATTTATTGAGTAAATCACCCAAAACCCAAACCAGAAACACGTCTGCACTTCAACACTAGCTCGAGTATAAAGATCTAATCAAATGCCCGCGCTCTTACGTCTAGCACAACATAACAATAAAAACCAAGCAGACGAATAACAAAGGAACCGAAGGCCGTCTTCGGACCCCCAAACCCGCTCTTTGGACTCGGTGTCGCCTACAGTTTCGGCCATCCTGACTTACTTGGTCTATCCCTAGACCAAGTCTGCGTCCTTCTAAAAAAAGGAAACAGAATACGCTAAAAACCACTAGATACATAATAAAGCAAATTTGTAAGCCTACACCCTCGTGCCGCAAAGCATTTAAGGTGCTTGATTTGTTGTTAGAAAAGCCCATGTGTCTTTCTCGCATTTTTCACTATTGAGTAAAATTTCGAATGCGTTACATGGTCTTTCGCAATGGACCCAGAGCTTCAGCAAGAATCTCGCTTCGCGTTTCAACCATTGCACTGCGTCAGCTGCATCGCGACCTTCACATATGGTTTATGCAGCTATTTTTGTGTACAAGTGATTACCCTTCACCTTCGTGCTTTCAGCTACCCGATGTTCTAGGTTATTACTGATCGCTTTGCATGCAACAAACTATTTTGGCGTGTGCTTCAACTACTTCACTTTAGACCTACTTTGCGCTCTCTACTATCCTGCGCATCGAGTGTTGTTCCATTCTTTAGTACTTTACAACGCCTGATCGTGAATTCTGAGTCTACGTGAGTCTACGTAAGGTTCATCCAGAACTTCGAGGGACTCCGAGTCGTGTTTAAAACACTGAACTTTGAGTCGTCTCGGGCTCCTGTAGAACTTTGAAAAACTCCGGTTCAACACACTTGAACTTTGAGTCGTCTTCGGTTCCTATAGAGTTTTGAGAAATACGCGGTTCAAAACACGCAAACTTTGAGACGTCTCCGGCTCCTGTAGAGCTTTGAGAAACTCCGATTCAACACACTTGAACTTTGAGTCGTCTTCGGCTCCTGTAAAACTTCAGAAAATTTTTCTTTAGAAGGAAACATGCGACGTAACATTTCTTACCATTCTACCCATGTGTAACGAGACCTTTTAATTTGTCAAATATAGTCATTGTTTCCAATGATAAAGGTGAGCCGAATCATTGACTATTCGCAACCAATCGTTTACATCAACATTTCTAGCGGGGTCAAAGTCAGGTAACAGTTTGGCTTCCCGAAACAGAATAAGATGAACGTGCCGGAATTCCTGTTTGAACTTGTGGGCTTGAACTTATACTCACAACCCTTGGGAACATCTCTAGTTCCCGCGCCAGTCTCCACAACTTGCTGAGTCACCCGTGGCGTAATGAAGCGTCCACTGAGCGTCTCCGGGCGTCCTGCATCTTCGCCGTCCATATCTTATCATTCGTCATAACTTTATCCCTCTTCTGAGATGTAGTAAAACACGGAGTCCCGACGAAGAACAATTTATTGAGAAAATCACCCAAAACCAGAAACCTGTCTGCACTACAACACTAGCTCGAGTATAATGATCTAATCAAATCCCTGAGCTCTTACGCCGAGCACAACGCAAAACGAAAAACAAACAAACTAATAACAAAGGAACCGAAGGCCATTTTCGGACCCCGGACCCCCAAGCCCGCTCCTCGGACTCGGTGTCGCCTACAAATGCTAATAATATTGATTACGTAAGCCATTACAAATCAATTTCTGGCATTTTACACAAAATCTTTCAGAGACGAGCTTTATTCTATAGATTATTTACCTAGTTACCTACTAATTAGAAAACGTTTATTGTTTGGGTAGCATTTACAGGAGAGTTTTATGAATAATACATAATGTTAAAAGACAATTATTTTTTTCCAAATAGTTCCTGCAGCTGGGTTGAAAAAAAATTAGACTATTTTTCTTATACTGCCATTCTGTGATAGCCTGATTCTGTTGCTATACCGACGAAGCCTTGTGCAGAACTTTTATACAATACGAAACGAGTTGGCACATCCAATACGGTAAAAAAGGTATCAAAAAAAATTCATCCGATTGCGTTTAAATTCCTTTCTGTCTAACTGCGCAATGAAATGATTACGTGAGTGTAGGAGAATTAACCAACCGAAAACGAGCGAAATGGAGAGCAGTTAAAACGAAATACATCAAAGGACACTGATCCGCTAAACACGTTTGAAAATGGGGTCCACTTTTACCAGCATTGCAAAGCGAAAATTCAGATGAATAAGGGCCACCCCGTCGGGCTAACGTGGATGGGTACACCTTTGCAGTTGGTTACATTTCAGATCGGCTAGAAGTAACTTTGGCAAAAGCTGCTATGCTATCTTAATAGTAGCTAGAAAATGCGCATCATACAAAATTCCGAAACCCACTTAGACACTTAATTTTCGCTCTCCATCGACGCCTCATTATATTTTTAATTTTTGCATTTGTATATATAAAAACGATCTCAACGTTTCACTATTTTTATTATTTTGTGGTGCAGCTCAAACAAATCAGATTTTAAGCAAAATCCACTTGTATAATTTAATACGTGAAATTGAGTGATATTTCTATCATAAGAGGCAGTTTGCTAGCTACAAGACGATAGGTCTTTTCTTTGAATTCCGTAACAGATGTTGAATTTCTTCCTTAATTTGCAGGTTGAGCCAAATGAGCATAGGTGTATGTCTTTTATAACTCCATAATTTTCGATAACGCACGCAACAGCGTTATTGACATTTGCGCACTAATATTTAAAAATATTTTCAAAGATCGCGTACTTCCTGTCGTAACAAAAATGCACACTAACAGTGATGGGCGCGTAGAATACTCCATGTAGATTACGCCATTACCTACGCGTAAACTATGTAATATTCTACTTTAAAAGTCTTCTGTAGAAAATAACTTTATGTAGATAAAGAGCAAACTAGTAATATTTAGTACTTTTAACAGCTCCAAATGCCTCAAATGACAGTATTATTTTGTATATTATTATTTTTGTTGCTTCCTAACTAAACAAAATACTACTTCGTTGTAATTAAAATAACTAGATACACGTTAAACAACAATAACTTGTTTCGGCATACAGTTGTTAGGGCCAGAAGGCACAAGCGTGCTTTGGAGCCCTCAATCGGTCAATGGTTTCTTAAATGACTGTAAACTATGATTTTATTATCTTTCTTTTCTATAAACGAAAGAAGACTGACTATTTCATATGCTACCTATTATACCTAATATACTCGTAGAAGAAAAGACTTCGAAACGCATGTTTTGTCCCAAAGAAGTAAGAAAACCGTTTGGGTATTCTGATGACTGACTAAAATAAGTTATGCAAATTTGTAATATAAATATTAAAAAACTGCGTGCTTTAAAAATTTTTAAGAATTGACCCATAAAACAGGGAAATTGGAACAAAATAATTTGCACAATACACTTAATATACAATAGCCATAATATACTCGTCTCATATTTTCTACTCAAAATCTACACCAAAATTCTTTATCTACATTTTCTACGCGGGTAATGTAGGAAATTATAATTTACGCGTAAACACCCATCACTGCACACTAATTTTTATTATATTTTTCCTTATGTAATTTAGTACTACATTAATAAACAAATAATGGGGTTAAAACGTTTAGATTTCCGTACCTTCAAAAATCAAAATAATTTTTAAACTAAAAAATAAAAACTTTGTCATTTTCGCTACTTTAAAGAGCCCTGCTTATCATCACAAATAAGAAAGAGAATTTTGCGATTTAAAACAATATTTTTAGTAAATATCCAAGGCAACTAACTTTTTTCTTCAAACAGAACGATATTAATATGTTTGCGCTATGCGATATCAGAAATTTTTCCTTTCATTCTGTGTAGATTGTCAAAATCGTTTTTGCATCTGGTGCCTCTTACTGAATTAGTTGAAATGAACTTTATTCTTTTAAAATGTTCGTTGGTGTAAAGAACGTAGTAATAGTTCCCAGATATAACCCATCCACACTCACTTAGCGACAACTGTTGAAGCATTTTGAATCTGGTATTGTGGAATATCAATAAACAAGTAGAAACAGGACGGCATATAAGTGCGAGGGAAAATGCACTGTAGCACAGTTTCAGCAAATAGCCAATACTTTATTTGGAATGTGAAAAAGTTATAAATACCATTCCTAAGGAATTCAGTATCAAAGCGTTGATATCCAAAGCAGGCTAGTGTTTATTCAGTGGATACTAGGAAATTCTGACGAAAGCGGACAAATTTTCAGTTCAGACATGGCTCCATTAACCAACAATCGCCAACATTCTCTAATGGTCAGCAATAGCCAAATAATATTTTCCGAGAAAAGAAATGGACGAATTGTCATTTAGGTTAAGGATTATTTTAACCAAAGTATTTGAATAAACTGGGTTTTGTAGTTTCTGGGGATAATGTAAAATGCAGTGTTTACTACTCGCGCAAGTACGTAACACAAAGACGCAAGAAATCAGATCCAGGTTGCTTTCAGCAGAATTTGTCCAGAAAGGTTTCACAAGATTGCGGTAAGTATTATAGAACGTGCTTGATCGTCTCTTTGGAAAAAGGAAGCCATTTTCCGCTATTTCTTCAAATAGTGGGTTAGCTTCTGCCTATAGGCATACACAACTCTGTTTTTTGGAAGGGGGGATGGGCTCGATCATGGATGTATAAAAGAGGGGATACCGCATAAAATAATAGATAGGAAAAATATATTGTATGAATATGATTTTTGCAAACATATAAAACTCTTTTGTTTTTCTATACACTAGTAAACAATTCATATTTCAGTAGTAGTGCTATAAAATATCGGTATAAGTAATTTAAATACCGCACGCCTATGAATCTGAACCTCAGATACTATTTGGGTAACTATTAGTATTACATATTACATACCTGTGAATTGAAACATGTTGGGTTAACGCATATCAATCTTTCTGCACATTTGACACTGCCTGATCATCTTATCACTGCTACCGTAAACAATTATATGGAAATCATTCCCTGCGTCTCGGACATCATAAAACCAAATAAAAACAAACACGCAAACGCCCAAATGGTGTGTGACCGCGAACATGACCGGAAGTCGTTTGTCTTTGAAGGTAATTTTGGGATCTAGAACGTATGCATAAGATTTCTATGCATCAGTGGTTTTTAACAGTTATAAAGTTATGAAAGGAATACCTTCATCTATATATTTGACTATTCGACTTTACGTCGGTTTCAGTCGGTTTATCGAAAACTTTATCTTTATGGTGCTCCAAAAGCGGTAACCAAATTTATAATATTTGAATCGATAAATATATGGAACTATCCCTAAAGTTTGACTATTACCACAATTGAGGTGTATTACATACTTTTACTTCTGGAAACACAACAAACTGTAATTACAAATCTGAAACAAAGCAGCCACCTGTGCTTGCGTTATGGTTGTTGGTCTGCTAAAGTAGGTACAGTACCTAGCTAAAACGTGTTGTTACAATCTTGTAATTTTTCGTACTACCATCACTTTAAGTTTGTGGTTGTTTGCAGTGATAATGAGATGAATATAAGTGGTTTTAAGGCGATGTTGAATAATACTGAAATAGTACTATATAATGGGGATGTAGGCCATATTTTTTTATTGGAGAATATGAATCTACATAAAAAATAATAGACCCCTGTTTTTTTTTCATTTTTTTCCAAGTCGCTTAGATAAATGTAAAAAATGGTAAACTTTAAATATTTTAATGTGTGACGTAGGTTGATCCTGCCGCTTGTGATAGGCAGCAGCGGCGTGTTGTTGCCAGGGCAGAATAATTTTCAACGTTCCAGCGTTGCCTATGCGTGTTTTTCGCTGTCAACGTGTCAACTGTCAACGAAGAGCGTCATTCATAACCACGCATAGTAACCCTCGTGTGTTTTTTGCTTTTGCTTTATCGATCACGATTATATCGTTCAAAACGCGGACGAAATGGCTGCAGAAAAGAAATTCTAGTATTGTTGGTCCAGAGAAGAAATTTTTAACTGTACCCGAAGAAAAATCGAGACGAAAATTGTGGTGTGATGCAGTAGGTGTAGCACTAACAGCAAGTCGCTAAAATTTTTAAGACAGGGTAATCTGTTGATATAAAACGGGATTTATTATTTATTTTACATAAATAATTGTTAGTTTCCTACATATTATGCTAGAACGTTAATAATTTCGTTGACGAACTCATCGTGTTCCATCCAGAAATATGTTTCGTTACTTTTCACTTGGTTTAAGATAATATCTGTCATCTGACAGTCTGAGCTGCAACGTGAAACACGCAAGCATTAACGAGGCGTTGGTTAAATTTTGGTTTGGTAGATAAAATAAGCAGGAAATATAATATTTCACAGGCAAGGAATACAGTAATCATCGAGTCACTTAGCATAAATAAATCGATTGTAGATACTTCATATCTAAGTTAAAATAACCGCTAACCGCTAAAACGTATAGTTTTCCGCTAGGCGAGAATTTTATCCGCTAAGTTGGCAACACTGAACAGATATCTCTTCTACGAGTCAAACGCGAAATACGATCCCACCACACTCCCCACTCTAGCCGGGTCAAGTGACGTTGCTAGCAATACTTGAATTTGGCAGAAAACTTTGGAGGGCGAAAATAAGACAATATAACATTGAAAATATTTTTTATTGCTAGTATCTCACTTTATTGGATCTAGGAAAACCTACAAATGTGTTGCAATAACGATTTGTGATCGAGAGCTACAACCCCATTGATAGGTATTCTCTCCTTCTGGTCGTATTCATTGAACTAGCTAAATGTTTATTTTCAACAGAAACTGTGCAATTGTTACCGTGTTTTAAATTTAAAATAGTCAAAGTCATTCATCAGTTATTTAAAATTTTGTATACAAAATTTCTAAACAGTTTAATTTTGATGATTTGTTACAGAAATGTAAACTTTTCAAATTGTCCAAAGCGGAAAAATGTTTAAATGATTCGCTAACGAAGATTTTGTAGTCTCAATGTCTCAATTTTCTCTAATAAAAAATGATCATCCCCTTTCTTCAATATAAACAGAATTATAGTCGTTATATGCAAAGATATATACACCTGAATGATTTAAAACCGAACTTTTATCCTTATTATGGACAAAACCGAAACAGACACCCTACAGTACAATAAGGCAACATTTATGTCGATATGAAATTAACTTATAAGATAAATTGAGACTTGGCTAGTAAACCTAAGGGGGTACCAAATTTTAACTTTTTTTTCACATGTGATGTGTTAAAAGAATTTTGCCGGGTATTTATAGTACAATTTTCTAATTAGTAATTTGGAAGACCGTTATTGTAAGCAATTTGGAGAATTACACAAAGCCTTTTTTAAAGGCTTTTGAAGTAAGAGGAACTTTAAAAAGTCTGTGAAAAAGAGAATGAAAAACGGCTATTTTATGAGTACGAGGGTGCACAGAAGAATAAGGGAAAAGTTGTCTCTACAAGTTGTTTTTCTTTTTAATTTCAAAAGAAAGATATGGAGAAAACTTGTTGCTTTATCGACATAACGGTACCACAGAATAACATGAGGTGAGAAAACAGTATTTTATTTTATTCAGGAAGGGTTCCGCTAAAAGGGAACTAAGAGAAGAACCCATAGCTAAACCTGGCTTTTATATAAAGTATTTGTTAATAAAACAGAAAAATAAATTTATGAAATACAAATTTTGTTAACGACACCAAATTATTTATGTCTTAATCATAAATTAGACTTTTGTAGTAGTAGGTTACTTAAAATATTTAAACAGTCTTGTGTAGGCATCGAAGGACTTATTATTAATCTATGTTTTACTATCGATCTCTTTATATATTTTAAATATATAAAGATGGAAAACGGTTAATATTATTAATACTACTATAAYTCTCGCGGTTTATTACCAATATAGATAGATGACCACCATCAACGCAAATAACAATCTTGAATTAACCATTACCTACTCGCAAACGGGGCATAATTTATATCTAATTAGCTTTGAAAAAGTAATAATATACTTCACCAACCAGCAGAAGTGATTTCTCAGGTTTGAGGTACGCTGAAAAATTAATGAAAGCTCAGACTTTTATGGTTTCTTTTCTACACCACCCCTTATTGTCCGATGGTTTTTCCTTCCGACAATATGTTACATTAACATGCAGTCAAATTAATCATGGCCACGACAAGGCCAACGTTCGGGTTAACAGCATTTCAAAAACGGTTTTTCCCACTCCATCGTGTCGTCACTACGGTCACAATAAATTAATTAGATAGCTCGCGGTGTGTAAGGGGAACAGCGGTGAATATGAAGTTGTCACCGTTGCGCTCCTGCACTAACACAATGACACGTTCGCATGATTGATGATCCTGGAGTCAAACGAAACTGGTGCTCACTCCACACCGCTTGATTTATCTCGGTTTTAGGATCCCCAAAGTTCTACTGTGTAAATCCGCGGCATTATTGATGCGAATGCGTTGTAATAGCTCAAAAAAATTTAGTGGGGATATCATTTAAAGGATTCCAAAGTCTCTATTATGGACCAGGAATTGCCAATTTTCGCATCACTGCACTAAAAGGGTACAAATTAGATAACTATTTATCACTACTGAAGGTTGAACTACAATAATAATATTTTGCATTTTCATTAGGGCTAACCTAGTGTACAAAATACGCTTCAAAAGTTTTAAAATATTGCTAGATCAGTTCCCTCAACACTATTACAAGAATTTTAATGCAGTGGTGAAAGCATTAATTCTGTGTGATTTCTGTAACAAGTGTAGCAAAATTGTTTAATTACTCATTTTCTTTAATTGAAGTTTTCTTATATATGCCATATAGGTTTCTTGTTCTATGGAACACTGTATTTTATGTCAAGCAATGTTCTAAATATGTTAGAAATAATTTGTTATTATATTGCATTTAATTTTTTGTAATCCTTCGAGATGTGTTGAAGTAGTCGTTTTATACTGTTACGAATACGGGGTTCGAAAACTGCGGACTTCTGACTAAGTTAATTTTATTTGCAACACTTGTTTCAAATACACTAAGTCTAAACACAACCAGTTCAAAACACTACTGTTTTAACACCTCTAATTCACTAATCTACTATACCGCACACACTTAGCACTAAAACTTCGCGAAATCGAATGCTCTGGAGAGTATCGACATTCCCTGCCATCTGTCTGTAGCTAGGATCACTACTTGCTGTGTCCTACTACATCGCATCTACACACCTGCAACTCCACAGATGGCGCTGATCCGCAACAGTACTATAAATCAGGAATTTGTGTGTATTATTTAAAACCTTTCCTCCCTTTACCATGCTTAAACACTATTGCCAAAATCTAAAATGCATGTTTGGTTTCATATTTGAAAATAAATTTAGCTGTTTGTTTGTAGCTCTGAAATAACCTTAGGAAAAGGTTGTCTTCTAAAAGCGGGAGAAGTCAAGAGAGCATTCCAAGATGACCAATGCTCTAACACGATTTTTCTAAAACATATAAAACGTTCTTTTACGTGTCTTTTTTACATCAAAAGGTGGTGAAGCCGTTTTGTTTAGTTTCGTTCCCAATAGAAAAAGTAGCTCACTTGCCTTGAGATGATAAGAGGCAAGTGAGAATGACCTGTAGCAGTAGCAGCTAAATCGTTTAATATAACGGGTGTTTCAAAATTCAGTGTGTGTAGTTATACAACAAACAGCAGTATCCCGCGTGCCGCGGTTTAAAGGGTTTCCCTCCTTTCCCTTCCACTAACCCTAAAGAAGTAGCAGCGAGGGACAACTGCGGTGAGTAGTTTCAATTTCGTTGTTTTATTTAAGAAAATATACAGTCCATTTAGTGCGAGTTTCAACCATTTTGGTCCTAGCGAACAGGATTTAACAGCTACTGTATGCAGTTTCATTCTACGTGTAAGTTTCACCTAAAACGTTGTTATGGAATCAAAACAAGGTCGTTTAAAGGCTTTGCAGTGCAAATAGGAAGCCTTGTTTCAAAGATTGCAAATTCTATATGATAAAAGTAAGCAAGTAAAAGATCCAAAACTATTAAAGGAGTTTTCAATCAGATATTTAACCTTGCAAGAAACAAAAAGCGATTTCACGCAGGTGGTCGAGGAGATAAATTTGTTGAGTTTAGAATTAGATGCCACATTTACTCCAAATTACCAAGAGTTAAACGTTTTTGATGAATTGTATTGTCMTATCAAATCTGTTGCTCAATCAGTTCTAAAAGAGGAGCATTCTCAAACTGTGGCATCACAGCGCACTGAGGCTACCCCGCGTTTGCCTAAAATTAATTTAGTTGAATTTAATGGTGATCCTGTAAAGTGGCCCTTGTTTTATCAAACCTTTAAAAGTCTAATCCATGACAATTCGGCCTTAGATAGTGTCAGTAAAGTTCACTATTTATTAGGGACACTATCCGGGAAAGCATTGTCTGTCTATAACCGCAGGAATTTTGCCTACTGCGGATAATTACGACCTTTTGTGGAATGCCCTTCAGGAAAAATATGAAGATAAAAGGACATTAGCCAATACTTATTTGTCTCAAATTTTGGAGTTTAAACCGCTGCAAACTGACAGTGTTCAGAGTTTGAATGCATTCATTGAAAAGGTGGATGGCGCAGTTAATGCTTTACAGAAAATAAACTTGGAAAATCTTTCGGATTTTGTTCTAAGGACGATTAGTCTTTCTAAATTAGATAGTCAGACTCAACGTTTATTTGAGAGATCCCTTCAGAAAGGGGTTATTCCTTCTTATGCAGAATTATCGGTCTTTGTTAAAGAACAGGCCAAAATAGTAGCTCGTACTTCAGTCAGTACAAATGTCAAACAAAATGCAAGCAGTAATTCAAATGTTCACAAATCATTTAATAAGGTGCATGCCTTTTCGACTAAAGAGTGTAGTTACAAGGGTGGTACTAACAAATCAGAGAAATTTAGTTGTCAAATGTGTAAGAATTCAGAGCATAGACTATATCAATGTGCCAAATTTCTAGATTTACCTGCTATTCAGAGAGTGAAGTTTGTAAACGAAAACAGATTGTTTTAATTGTCTTTTGCCAGGACATATTGTAACGGTTTGTACTTCTACGGGTTTATGCTATAAATGTAAAAGGCGACACCATTCTGTGTTGCATATAAATAATTCGTTCAGTAAGTCGCCAGATAATGATGTGATAAAACAAGATAGCTCTTCAACAGTATCTTCTGATAATGACGAAGGAAAAGCAGCGATTGCGTCATCATCAGTGGTACTTTGTTCAGCAGTTGCCAAGGAATTGGAACAAAATTACACATCATTGTTAGCTACTGTAGTAGTTCAAGTAGTTTCTTCCACAGGTGTCAAACATTATATGCGTTTTTTGATAGATTCTGCTAGTCAGTCCCATTTCATTACTTATAAGTGGTGTCAGATTTTAAAATTACCCATAAGCAAATCGTGCACTATGGTGTGTGGCATAGGAGCTTCAGAAAAAAGAGTACGTGATTATACGCAAATTGCATTTAGTTCTCGTTTCGATAATACAGTGAAGTATCAGCTACAAGCTTTGGTGTTGGACAAAATAACTGATGCGTTGCCAAATTGTAGCTTAAATTCCGAAGTTTACAAAGAGTTCGAACATTTGCCTTTGGCAGATGAGTTGTTTGATAAACCAGGTAAAATTGATGGAATAATAGGGGTGGAATTGGTCCCGCATTTGCTTCTTGGCACATCTAAACATCGAGAGCCAAATTTTCCTGTTGCCATAAATTCTCCTTTAGGGTATATTATAATGGGAAAAGCGCCTATTGGCAAAGTGACACCTGATAATCAGCGTTCTTCAATTTCGTGCTTGAACTCGGTGTTACATATAGAAAGCTTACTTGGTAGATTCTGGGAGTTTGAAGAAGTTCCTGTTGTACATAGAGCGTCTGCTGAAGATATAGAATGTGAGCACCTCTATAAATCTAGCACCTTTCGCCGATCCACTGGTCGTTATGTAGTATCATTGCCATTTAAAGTATATCCGCCAAATTTGGCTGAACCTTATGAAACTGCTGCGAGGAGGTTTCATAATCTGGAAAAACGGTTTTCCAAGGATGTTACGTATAAGAAAGATTACTGTATCGCTATACAAGACTATATTGATAAGGGGCACATGAGTCCAACCAAAGATGTTTCTTTGTCTGATGGGTTCTTTATTCCGCATCACGGTGTAGTTAAGCCTAGTTCGTTTAGCACACCTCTTCGTGTAGTTTTCGATGCTTCCGCTAAGAGTAGTTCCGGCTTATCTTTAAATGATGTTTTGTACACAGGTCCTAAATTACAGAAGGATATTTTCCATATCTTAATAAATTTTCGTTTGTTGGAGGTTGCAATGATAGCAGATGTGCGACAAATGTATCGTCAAATAGATTTATGTGAAGAACATCACAAGTACCAAAAATTGTTATGGAGACCCTCTGAGGAGGAAGCTGTTCAAATTTATGAACTAACAACAGTATCTTTTGGGATTAGTTCAAGCCCATATTTGGCTTTACGTACTGTCCATCAACTGGCATCTGATGAATGCGAACGGTTTCCTCAAGCTAGTGAAGTTGTATTTCGTGATATTTACATGGATGATTTAATCTCGAGCGTTGAAAATGATGTTCTTGCCGAAGAACTCCATTGTCAATTAAGCGGACTGTTCAAGTCCGGCGGATTTGAGTTAGTTAAATGGGCCACAAATTCCAGTGAATTCTCAAGTAAAATTCCATAAGACATACGTGCAAATAAGATGTTTGAATTTCCTGATGAATTTCTTGCAGTGTTGGGATTGCAATGGTTTCCCAAGGATGATACTTTCATTTTTACTGTCGTATGGACGACAAGAAATGTTCTAAGAGAAATATTCTTTCAACGGTAGCTCGTATATGGGATCCGTTAGGCTTGCTAGCCCCTGTCACAATTTATGCAAAACTTTTGATTAAGGAATTGTGGATTTTAAAACTCGATTGGGACGATCCAACTCCACCTTCCGTGAGCAATGTTTGGCAACAGTTCTGTGACACATTACAGGAACTATCCTGTATAAGGATTCCACGACACTTTGGGTTTCTTAAAAATAGTTATGTCACGCTAATTGGATTCTGTGATGTGTCGGAAAAGGCTTACGCTGCGTGTATCTATATTCGTGTAGTTTGCAATGACAATGTTTCAGTATCTTTATTGTGTGGTAAAAGCAAGGTTGCACCTATAAAAGTTCAGTCAATCCCTAGACTAGAGTTGTGTGGCGCGTTACTATTAGCGCAACTAATCCGTTCAGTGGTTGATATCTACTCTTCTCGGTGTACTATTGATAAGATGTATGCTCTATCCGATTCTGAAGTTGTTCTGAATTGGATTAATAGTTCTCCACACAGATGGACATGTTTCGTGGCTAATAGAGTTTCAAAAATTCAAACTTTGGTTGATTCTTCGTTGTGGCATCACGTTCGGGGATCTGAGAATCCTTCAGATTGTGCATCTCGTGGTTTAAACCCAAGAGAATTTGTTAATCATCCATCGTGGTTATACGGACCAAGTTGGAGTCATGTTGATGAGAGTCAATGGCCTATTCGTCGTTTTGAAGCAAAAGAGGGTGAAGTTTCTTTAGAAAGTAAGATAGTGACGTTGGTTGTAAGTGAGCAAAGGGTTAATCCTCTATATCTAGAGATTCAAAGGTGTAGTTCATGGACAAAGTTGTTACGCGTAGTTGTATATGTGCTCAAATTTTGCAGAAAATTGCCTCGAAGTAAGACAGTATCAGCTAATGATTTAATCCAAGCTGAAATTACCTTAATTCGCATAGTACAAGAAGTACATTTCTCCGAAGAAATCAACCTTCTAGAAAAAGGGAACTTGCCCTCGAAAAGATTACTTCCTTTGCACCCTTTTGTTCAGGATGGGATATTGCGAGTAGGTGGTCGTCTAACTAACGCAAAAGATCTTTCTTTTGAGCAAAAACATCCAGTTCTCTTACCAAAACATGATCATTTTACTGAGCTGGTCGTAGATCATTTTCATCGGAAGAATTTACATACTGGTCCTCATTTATTATTATCGTTACTACGTCAGAAGTATTGGATACTTTCAGCAAGAAGTTTAGTCAGACAGAGAGTTTTCAAATGCAATCACTGCTTTAGATTTAAACCTCGTTCTTGTGTTCCTCTTGTGGCAGATTTGCCTGCTCCGAGAGTTAATCAGGCTAAGGCATTTCTCCATGCAGGAGTCGATTATGGAGGTCCATATTTCATTACATTGAGTCGACATAGAGGTGTCAAAGCGCAAAAGGCGTATATATGTTTGTTTATTTGTCTGGCGACCCATGCTGTTCATTTAGAGTTAGTATCCAGTCTTTCTACAGAAGCGTTTTTAGCTGCCTTGAAGCGTTTTCTGGCCCGTCGAGGCCCTTGTTTTAAGATATGTTCTGATTGTGGCACAAACTTTGTAGGTGCGAAGGGCGTTTTGGATGAAGTAAAAAAGTTCGCTTCTTCAAAACCTTTTAATGATGCTGTGTATGAAGAGTTGACTCAACAATTTGTTCAATGGAAATTTAATCCGCCATCTGCCCCACACTTCGGAGGTATTTGGGAGGCAAATATGAAATGTGTAAAAACTCATTTGACAAAGGTTATTGGTGAACAAATATTGTCTTATGAAGAATTTCTGACTGTACTGACTCAAGTAGAAGCGCTATTAAATTCAAGACCCTTGTGTTGGCTCAGTTCAGATCCGTCTGAACCCGTAGCGCTTACACCTGCACATTTTTTAACATTAATGCCTTTAAATTCATTTCCTACAAAAGATTTTGCAGATACTCCAATGAATAGGTTGTCGCGTTGGGAACTTCTAGATAAAATCGTACAATCATTCTGGAAAAGATGGCGGGTTGAATATTTGCATTCATTACAGTCTCGTCAGAAGTGGAATTCGCCAAAATTTCCTGTAAAACCAGGTCTTTTGGTCGTAGTCTGTAATGACAACACGCCTTCTTTTCAGTGGCCATTAGGGGTGATTCAAGATATTTTTCCCGGCAAAGACGGTGTAGTGCGTGTTGCTACGGTAAAAACTAAAGGTGGTGTTTTTAAACGCCCTGTGGTAAAGCTTTGCCCTTTACCTTCACAGTAAAAGGTATTATTGTCAAATAAAAGTTAGTTAATAACAGTCATTTTTTTGTAGGGTGTAACGATTATTTATTTAGTGTTCTTATGGTATTAGAAAGGATAGTTTCTTTGTTTATTTGTTATGATTATTTCCTAAAACAGCGMTTTAGGGGCGGGGGAAATGGTGAAGCCGTTTTGTTTAGTTTCGTTCCCAATAGAAAAAGTAGCTCACTTGCCTTGAGATGATAAGAGGCAAGTGAGAATGACCTGTAGCAGTAGCAGCTAAATCGTTTAATATAACGGGTGTTTCAAAATTCAGTGTGTGTAGTTATACAACAAACAGCAGTATAACGCGTGCCGCGGTTTAAAGGGTTTCCCTCCTTTCCCTTCCACTAACCCTAAAGAAGTAGCAGCGAGGGACAACTGCGGTGAGTAGTTTCAATTTCGTTGTTTTATTTAAGAAAATATACAGTCCATTTAGTGCGAGTTTCAACCATTTTGGTCCTAGCGAACAGGATTTAACAGCTACTGTATGCAGTTTCATTCTACGTGTAAGTTTCACCTAAAACGTTGTTATGGAATCAAAACAAGGTCGTTTAAAGGCTTTGCAGTGCAAATAGGAAGCCTTGTTTCAAAGATTGCAAATTCTATATGATAAAAGTAAGCAAGTAAAAGATCCAAAACTATTAAAGGAGTTTTCAATCAGATATTTAACCTTGCAAGAAACAAAAAGCGATTTCACGCAGGTGGTCGAGGAGATAAATTTGTTGAGTTTAGAATTAGTTGCCACATTTACTCCAAATTACCACGAGTTAAACGTTTTTGATGAATTGTATTGTCGTATCAAATCTGTTGCTCAATCAGTTCTAAAAGAGGAGCATTCTCAAACTGTGGCATCACAGCGCACTGAGGCTACCCCGCGTTTGCCTAAAATTAATTTAGTTGAATTTAATGGTGATCCTGTAAAGTGGCCCTTGTTTTATCAAACCTTTAAAAGTCTAATCCATGACAATTCGGCCTTAGATAGTGTCAGTAAAGTTCACTATTTATTAGGGACACTATCCGGGAAAGCATTGTCTGTCTATAACCGCAGGAATTTTGCCTACTGCGGATAATTACGACCTTTTGTGGAATGCCCTTTAGGAAAAATATGAAGATAAAAGGACATTAGCCAATACTTATTTGTCTCAAATTTTGGAGTTTAAACCGCTGCAAAATGACAGTGTTCAGAGTTTGAATGCATTCATTGAAAAGGTGGATGGCGCAGTTAATGCTTTACAGAAAATAAACTTGGAAAATCTTTCGGATTTTGTTCTAATGACGATTAGTCTTTCTAAATTAGATAGTCAGACTCAACGTTTATTTGAGAGATCCCTTCAGAAAGGGGTTATTCCTTCTTATGCAGAATTATCGGTCTTTGTTAAAGAACAGGCCAAAATAGTAGCTCGTACTTCAGTCAGTACAAATGTCAAACAAAATGCAAGCAGTAATACAAATGTTCACAAATCATTTAATAAGGTGCATGCCTTTTCGACTAAAGAGTGTAGTTACAAGGGTGGTACTAACAAATCAGAGAAATTTAGTTGTCAAATGTATAAGAATTCAGAGCATAGACTATATCAATGTGCCAAATTTCTAGATTTACCTGCTATTCAGAGAGTGAAGTTTGTAAACGAAAACAGATTATGTTTTAATTGTCTTTTGCCAGGACATATTGTAACGGTTTGTACTTCTACGGGTTTATGCTATAAATGTAAAAGGCGACACCATTCTGTGTTGCATATAAATAATTCGTTCAGTAAGTCGCCAGATAATGATGTGATAAAACAAGATAGCTCTTCAACAGTATCTTCTGATAATGACGAAGGAAAAGCAGCGATTGCGTCATCATCAGTGGTACTTTATTCAGCAGTTGCCAAGGAATTGGAACAAAATTACACATCATTGTTAGCTACTGTAGTAGTTCAAGTAGTTTCTTCCACAGGTGTCAAACATTATATGCGTTTTTTGATAGATTCTGCTAGTCAGTCCCATTTCATTACTTATAAGTGGTGTCAGATTTTAAAATTACCCATAAGCAAATCGTGCACTATGGTGTGTGGCATAGGAGCTTCAGAAAAAAGAGTACGTGGTGATACGCAAATTGCATTTAGTTCTCGTTTCGATAATACAGTGAAGTATCAGCTACAAGCTTTGGTGTTGGACAAAATAACTGATGCGTTGCCAAATTGTAGCTTAAATTCCGAAGTTTACAAAGAGTTCGAACATTTGCCTTTGGCAGATGAGTTGTTTGATAAACCAGGTAAAATTGATGGAATGAATAATAGGGGTGGAATTGGTCCCGCATTTGCTTCTTGGCACATCTAAACATCGAGAGCCAAATTTTCCTGTTGCCATAAATTCTCCTTTAGGGTATATTATAATGGGAAAAGCGCCTATTGGCAAAGTGACACCTGATAATCAGCGTTCTTCAATTTCGTGCTTGAACTCGGTGTTACATATAGAAAGCTTACTTGGTAGATTCTGGGAGTTAGAAGAAGTTCCTGTTGTATATAGAGCGTCTGCTGAAGATATAGAATGTGAGCGCCTCTATATAAATCTAGCACCTTTCGCCGATCCACTGGTCGTTATGTAGTATCATTGCCATTTAAAGTATATCCGCCAAATTTGGCTGAATCTTATGAAACTGCTGCGAGGAGGTTTCATAATCTGGAAAAACGGTTTTCCAAGGATGTTACGTATAAGAAAGATTACTGTATCGCTATACAAGACTATATTGATAAGGGGCACATGAGTCCAACCAAAGATGTTTCTTTGTCTGATGGGTTCTTTATTCCGCATCACGGTGTAGTTAAGCCTAGTTCGTTTAGCACACCTCTTCGTGTAGTTTTCGATGCTTCCGCTAAGAGTAGTTCCGGCTTATCTTTAAATGATGTTTTGTACACAGGTCCTAAATTACAGAAGGATATTTTCCATATCTTAATAAATTTTCGTTTGTTGGAGGTTGCAATGATAGCAGATGTGCGACAAATGTATCCTCAAATAGATTTATGTGAAGAACATCACAAGTACCAAAAATTGTTATGGAGACCCTCTGAGGAGGAAGCTGTTCAAATTTATGAACTAACAACAGTTTCTTTTGGGATTAGTTCAAGCCCATATTTGGCTTTACGTACTGTCCATCAACTGGCATCTGGCATCATTAAGGAATTGTGGATTTTAAAACTCGATTGGGACGATCCAACTCCACCTTCCGTGAGCAATGTTTGGCAACAGTTCTGTGACACATTACAGGAACTATCCTGTATAAGGATTCCACGACACTTTGGGTTTCTTAAAAATAGTTATGTCACGCTAATTGGATTCTGTGATGTGTCGGAAAAGGCTTACGCTGCGTGTATCTATATTCGTGTAGTTTGCAATGACAATGTTTCAGTATCTTTATTGTGTGGTAAAAGCAAGGTTGCACCTATAAAAGTTCAGTCAATCCCTAGACTAGAGTTGTGTGGCGCGTTACTATTAGCGCAACTAATCCGTTCAGTGGTTGATATCTACTCTTCTCGGTGTACTATTGATAAGATGTATGCTCTATCCGATTCTGAAGTTGTTCTGAATTGGATTAATAGTTCTCCACACAGATGGACATGTTTCGTGGCTAATAGAGTTTCAAAAATTCAAACTTTGGTTGATTCTTCGTTGTGGCATCACGTTCGGGGATCTGAGAATCCTTCAGATTGTGCATCTCGTGGTTTAAACCCAAGAGAATTTGTTAATCATCCATCGTGGTTATACGGACCAAGTTGGAGTCATGTTGATGAGAGTCAATGGCCTATTCGTCGTTTTGAAGCAAAAGAGGGTGAAGTTTCTTTAGAAAGTAAGATAGTGACGTTGGTTGTAAGTGAGCAAAGGGTTAATCCTCTATATCTAGAGATTCAAAGGTGTAGTTCATGGACAAAGTTGTTACGCGTAGTTGTATATGTGCTCAAATTTTGCAGAAAATTGCCTCGAAGTAAGACAGTATCAGCTAATGATTTAATCCAAGCTGAAATTACCTTAATTCGCATAGTACAAGAAGTACATTTCTCCGAAGAAATCAACCTTCTAGAAAAAGGGAACTTGCCCTCGAAAAGATTACTTCCTTTGCACCCTTTTGTTCAGGATGGGATATTGCGAGTAGGTGGTCGTCTAACTAACGCAAAAGATCTTTCTTTTGAGCAAAAACATCCAGTTCTCTTACCAAAACATGATCATTTTACTGAGCTGGTCGTAGATCATTTTCATCGGAAGAATTTACATACTGGTCCTCATTTATTATTATCGTTACTACGTCAGAAGTATTGGATACTTTCAGCAAGAAGTTTAGTCAGACAGAGAGTTTTCAAATGCAATCACTGCTTTAGATTTAAACCTCGTTCTTGTGTTCCTCTTGTGGCAGATTTGCCTGCTCCGAGAGTTAATCAGGCTAAGGCATTTCTCCATGCAGGAGTCGATTATGGAGGTCCATATTTCATTACATTGAGTCGACATAGAGGTGTCAAAGCGCAAAAGGCGTATATATGTTTGTTTATTTGTCTGGCGACCCATGCTGTTCATTTAGAGTTAGTATCCAGTCTTTCTACAGAAGCGTTTTTAGCTGCCTTGAAGCGTTTTCTGGCCCGTCGAGGCCCTTGTTTTAAGATATGTTCTGATTGTGGCACAAACTTTGTAGGTGCGAAGGGCGTTTTGGATGAAGTAAAAAAGTTCGCTTCTTCAAAACCTTTTAATGATGCTGTGTATGAAGAGTTGACTCAACAATTTGTTCAATGGAAATTTAATCCGCCATCTGCCCCACACTTCGGAGGTATTTGGGAGGCAAATATGAAATGTGTAAAAACTCATTTGACAAAGGTTATTGGTGAACAAATATTGTCTTATGAAGAATTTCTGACTGTACTGACTCAAGTAGAAGCGCTATTAAATTCAAGACCCTTGTGTTGGCTCAGTTCAGATCCGTCTGAACCCGTAGCGCTTACACCTGCACATTTTTTAACATTAATGCCTTTAAATTCATTTCCTACAAAAGATTTTGCAGATACTCCAATGAATAGGTTGTCGCGTTGGGAACTTCTAGATAAAATCGTACAATCATTCTGGAAAAGATGGCGGGTTGAATATTTGCATTCATTACAGTCTCGTCAGAAGTGGAATTCGCCAAAATTTCCTGTAAAACCAGGTCTTTTGGTCGTAGTCTGTAATGACAACACGCCTTCTTTTCAGTGGCCATTAGGGGTGATTCAAGATATTTTTCCCGGCAAAGACGGTGTAGTGCGTGTTGCTACGGTAAAAACTAAAGGTGGTGTTTTTAAACGCCCTGTGGTAAAGCTTTGCCCTTTACCTTCACAGTAAAAGGTATTATTGTCAAATAAAAGTTAGTTAATAACAGTCATTTTTTTGTAGGGTGTAACGATTATTTATTTAGTGTTCTTATGGTATTAGAAAGGATAGTTTCTTTGTTTATTTGTTATGATTATTTCCTAAAACAGCGTTTTAGGGGCGGGGAAAATGGTGAAGCCGTTTTGTTTAGTTTCGTTCCCAATAGAAAAAGTAGCTCACTTGCCTTGAGATGATAAGAGGCAAGTGAGAATGACCTGTAGCAGTAGCAGCTAAATCGTTTAATATAACGGGTGTTTCAAAATTCAGTGTGTGTAGTTATACAACAAACAGCAGTATCCCGCGTGCCGCGGTTTAAAGGGTTTCCCTCCTTTCCCTTCCACTAACCCTAAAGAAGTAGCAGCGAGGGACAACTGCGGTGAGTAGTTTCAATTTCGTTGTTTTATTTAAGAAAATATACAGTCCATTTAGTGCGAGTTTCAACCAAAAGGTTTCAGAGTACCCGCTTTCGTTTGAGCTGAGTTGTAGTCTACCAATTCGTATAAAGTTATATCGCCGCAGTAAAATATTTTAACTGCAAGAATGAGTGATTACTTACTACTTCAGGTTCCTTTAGAAAATACTGACAAACACGTCATAAATTAGCTCAAGGTACTACCGGTAGACATTGCTTAAGTACCGGATTCAGCCCACTTGAATAAGTGTTAAGCGCTTTATTATACATTCTGCTAAAATCCTAATAAACAGGTATGTGTAACGAATATTTTTTAAATTGATATCTGAAACTGTTTTAAATGGAAGCACATTTTCTTTTCTAAACAGGATGATAATTTTTAGTACGAGACTGGAACGGTTTGTGGACGACCATAATTATGCAAATTTATGGCAGTGGCAAGTCTGCTGCAAAACCAAGTGTCAGAGGGATTCGTTTCAACACAAAGGTACCCCCAATTTACGAATTGAAAGAGTATATGTATATTCCCTCACCAGTGACATCTTCCAGGAAATTACGCCCACGGATCGCTGTTTCAAGAGCCTGCTCACTTCCAAAGCAAGTTTCCTTTAACGAGTGCACCGGCTTATTTTCACTCTTTCTTGGTTGAATAAGTAGCTTTAAAAAGGGTAAATAGAATGAGATTTTAATTCACGTCAAAACACCTCCTTATTTATGTGACCATATTTAACATAACTAAAAGAAATACACAAAATTTATAGAAACTTATCAAAAAGGTTAATTAATGGGTAGGCTGTTACATTTTTGCATAAGTAAAGGCCGGAAAAATTAAATCACTTAAAGGTTTACAATAGCGTTCGATTTGAAAACAACAAACCTGTTATTGAAAAAAAGTAGCATAACTGGCTGGCAGAGTATTCACAGAAAGAACAATCGTTTTGCCAAGATACCAGCTACAAAAAGATCAAAACACTTAAAACTAACTGTATCTATCTGGAATACTATCTGTGGTGAAAAAAGACAACAGTATCCCTTGTATATATATGATCACCTCATATAGGATCCGAGTTCTAGCTTTGCCCTAACATGTTGAACAAACAGCCTAATTGAAATATGCTATGCATTAGCAATTTTCTGATTTACTCTCACAATTATACATTATTGTAGTTTTAAAATATAATTTCTTCTACTATACATACGAGTACATTTATATTCTGCAAGGTTTAAAGGCGAATTATAGCCCCACGTTTTTTAATTCCATACGGCTGTTTTTGCTTGGAACTTTTCTTCGCGAGAGGCGGTAGGACAGCGTTTAATTATCTTTAACTTTAATTAAAATACAAACCGTACATAAGAGACAAGCAAAGTTACAGTACGAACTTAATGCATAAGTGGAAATGAATAAATAACTGCGAAATTTCTTACCCGACGGTATGTGTACTTGCGTTGAATTACTTGAAGATGAAATAAGGGAGGCGTAAAATTACCACACAAAAATAGCAAATGTTGTTTTGAATATTTTACGTGTAGCTTTAACCCCAAACCTGACTAGAAGCCGGATCCTGTATGTCAGCTTCAAAAGCTTCATTTGCGTTGGCGGATTTCATAAAGTATGCAATGTTTTCCTGGCAGTACATATGATTTTATTCAGAATAGAAGCTTCACTCTTTTCCAAATTCTAAAAACTTAGCAATTCATATAATCTGGCGCTACAGGTGGTGTTTTCGTAGTTTTGCTTAACTTAACAACATAGGTACTTATAAAGATCGAAGGTCATAATCACCTGAAAGTAATTTAAATTTACATAAGTTATATTTATTGAAATAATACCCATATATAGATATTATTACAAATTTATTACCACGATTCTGCTATAACTTTAAATGGTGGGATCTAACACGTATGCGTGCGCCGTCCAGCTGCAGTGGAGACMGGGTGGGTCAACAAGGTGATGATAAGGGGCGCCAAATAGTTTTGTAGCACACACACACAAATTTCGTTGGAGGAATTTCAAAACTAATAAACACAATTACCTCCAAAACGTAGTCTGGTCTTTCATTCACTGCCCAACAACAAAAAAAAATCGTACAAACAGAATAACAATATATTAAGACTATTAATGCAACAAACGAGAATGAGAACAGAAACTTAATACTAGGTTGTTTACGTAAACTCCCTTCACAAAATTTTCGATACAATAACTAACTAAATTTCGATGTCACTGTGACGCGACTAATGTCAAGTGGGGGGTACTCACTGGGACCTTCCCAAAAATTACTTTCAAGTAGCACACACCCCTTTCTCCGCCAGCTATCGGCGGCCACTGGATGGATCGGCGACACTCTGCCACGGCCTCTACACAAGCGTCAAACAGCCTCCACGAAAACACCAAAGCAATTTCAAAATCCAATACCAAAAGAAACCCTATAATGTTACATTTAGCTCGATACTACTTATAATTTTTCCCTTACCTCAGACAAGAGGGTTTCTTGCTAACCGAAATAAATTCCAAATGATAGATAAATTGATCCCTTACGGTAGCAGTTGATCCCAAACAATACTACTGCCTACTAACAATCCCAGAATACGATCAACCACCCGTGAGTATAAGCTGCGGAATCCGCCTCTGCGTTCTTCAATAATTGGAAGAAATTCAGGTTCCCTCAAAAATTCTATCGTTCAATTATGACATTATTCAAAACAAATTTTTATTTTCTATCTAGGAAACCAAAACATAGATGACACAATGGATATAGGGAAACTTGATTATACGCAATTTAGACTACAATACTTATACAAATAAAAAATGACCGTAATAATATGTATTGAAATAGTGTTGCCAGCTTTGACCGGGTTTTGAATCCGGACGTGTTGAACCCTAATTAAATGTGCTGACCAACTATGCTATCAAAGCTCTATTCAAATCCTAGATCAAAGCGGCATACATACATCAACGTTTGCTTCATGCAACGCTGCTGAACGCCATGCGTCGCATTTGCAGCTAAATCGCTTGTCGCTCAGTATTTTCGAACTCAAAATGTATTTTAAAGATCAAGGATTATAATCGACTGAATGGATTTTAAATTTACATAGGTTATATTTATTGGAATAACAAGTATGTATACGCATTGAGAAAGTACTGCCATCTGTGACCGGAATCTGAACCCGGGCCTTTTGAGCACTACTACGCGCTAACCAACTGCGCTATCAAAGCTCTATTAAAATCCGAGGTCAAGGGGGATATATACACCAAAGTTTGCTTCATTGTGTCGGTCAGTTGAAGTTCTATTGTTTTTTCTGGAAACACCACAAAATTATTCTCAAAAAATCCTGAAATTTCCCTGTCTAAACCACTAGATTACGGCGTCAAACAAAACAATTAGCTGTTATAGACTGTTACTGTGAACACGCGATACATTGTGTTAATGAAGTAGGTGAAACCATTGACTTTATTGATATGGTTTGTATGTATTAGGTCAACTGGGCAACGTAATAATACTTTCTAGAAATACAACAGACACACAAATCATATCTTCCATTTCATATTATTTCATGACTTATAAACGGTTGTCCAAGAGGAATTCCTAAAGTTTAAAATGAACTAAAACGATAACTACAAGTGATAATCTTTATAACATTTTGAAGACCGATCTCTTATTTATATATTGTCGACTTCGCCTAGTTTCCTGCAGTCTGGAGGCGTAGTTTTACACTCTCAGAAGAATGACGTGTTCTTCGAAAAACATTTGTGTTATTTAGCTTATTTAAGAATAAATGCATTTTTATTGGAAACCAATAAAATGTTATTCATCAAAACTGTTTTCATTTGCGTCTTTTCGGCAAAAATTTGGAAAACCCTTTACAAGACAGCAGTTAGACTGGGTGTACAATAAAATTAACAGCAACGAACAGGAAAATTTACTAATAACTAAGGATGAATGAAAAGATACACAGTAAGAAACGGAAGATAACAAAAAGGGTAAAATTTCGAAATAGATGCAACTAGCTATAACAGTTTTAAATTGCAAAGGCATAAAACGTGAGATGCTACATTCTTAACGGGCTTGAAATTTGAACAAAAACGACTTGTTTTAATAAGCACTATAATACATTCTTATACTATACATTGGGAAGTCGTGTGCTTAGACTGTACATACCTACACAAGACAAACAAAATAAATTATATATCTACATTAAAACAGCTTCATGTCAAGTTGTAAGCGAGAGATAAAATAGATTGACTGATTGTAACCTTTTAGCAACAGGAAATTATAAACAACTGACTGGAGCATATCAGAAATTGAAAAACTGGCGTATCATATAGGTCTAAATGCCAAAGAAATCAATTTCAAACTTTATAACCGAGTATATTGTATTATGTGGTTCAATTTCACGACGTGCATCTTATACAATGCAAATTTTTTCTAGTTGTTTAGCTATAGTAGCAATATCTTTCTTCCAGTTTGGTGTACAATCAACACTTACGACGCCCCACTGTATTACTGCAAGAGAATTCCAAATCTATTCCCGCAGCAATGGTTGTAATGTGTCAGCTCGCGGTTGCACAATCCCTGCACTTGCTGTTTTACTATGTCTAAGTGCGCTACTATTACACGCTCGGGACCAAGTTTCATGAATACGAAAGGAAGCGCTAATTAAGATGTATGATCAGTGGTGAATAGGATTAAAGGCAGATTGCAAAGAACTGCTTCGCTATATAAGTTTTATGCCAAACGTGACCATCGCTATTATCTGTTCTTTGTATGTACGGAAACATACAGATGTGGGCGGTAGTGAAAGCAATTCGCAAACAACTCACGCTTTTTATAGAAACATCTGTACAGGGTGTCCCATTTTCCTTGTAATTGTAGGGTATCTCAGTAACTATTAAAGCTAGACAGTTGCGGTTTCGAGAATACTGTATTAATTTTTTGTTGTGAGTTGAGCTGTACCATCGTCTTTTTGTATCGCTTTTTGTTCTATAGCTATAGACAACCTTTGAAAAATGTAACATTTTATTAGTTCTCGATTGGCTATGTAGATACAAAAAAAAACTGTACAGACATTTCTATAGATATTTTTATTCTAAATCCAGTGGCGTACTCAGAATTTTTTAGGAGGTCACATTTTAGAGATATAACACAAACCTGCACTTTTTCTAATGGAAACTATAGTTGGCTTTGCTATTGTTGAAAAAGCCTATTTTTTCTGATTAAGAAACTGTATACACTGTTTGGTTTATTTTTCTAATTTTGTAATTCATTTTTTTAGTAATTTAAGCACATTTTTTGTCAAAATGGATGTAAATAATTGACGCTAAATAATGCATAGGTATTTATCTCCAAATAAACAATAATTCTCATTAGTTATATGGCCTCCACATTACCGTTAAAAAATTGCGTAAGCGCTCATAGGAGTTTTATGTATATAATCAAATGTGCATACCTATATTATTTTTTGATTATATTATTATGAAATTTTTTACTTAGTAATATATATTATATTGTGTTTTCTAATTCCATTGCCTCCTGGATGTAAACGTAAAATCTGATTAATATACTAAAAAAATGAATGATTTCAAAATTAGTAAAAATAAACCTAAAAATGTATACATTTTTTTATCTGAAAAAATAGGCCCTTTCAACCGTAACAAAGCCAACTATGGTTCCCATTAAAAAATGAAAGTTTGTTATATCTCAAAGATGTGACCCAAAAAAATTCTGATTACACTGATTATATAAAATGTCCGTACAGTTTTTCTTTGTATCTACATAGCCAATTGAGATATTGAGAACTGAAGAAATGTCACATTTTTCGAAAGTTGGATATAGTTTTAAAACGAAATACGATACAAAAATGACGATGGTACATCTAATTTCAGAACAAAAAAGTAATGTAGTAATATCAAAATCGAAACGCTCTAATAACATTAATAGTTACCGAGATACCCTACAATAACAACGAGAATGGGACACCCAGTACACGCTTGAATTTGTTACTCTTTTTATAGTCCGCACAACACAGGAAATGCGTGTTTGAAGAAGCAACAATTTTGTTAATGTTAATGTAGTATATTTCCTGTTGTTCTGTGCATAATATCCCATTATCGTTGTGATTGTGGGGTATCTGTTACTGTTAATGTTTTGTTGAGCTGAGTTCTACCATCGCTCATCGCCATAGTTAACTTTTGAATAATGCAACATTTCTTTTTCAGTTCTGACTATCTCGTTTGAGTATGTAGATACAAAAAAACCTGTGAAAAAATTTTTTATTGATATTTTTATTTTAGATTCAGTGGCGTACTCGAAATTTTTTAGGGGGTTACTTTATTAAGATATAACACAGACTAGCATTTTTTAATTCAGTGCAAACCATAGTTGGCTTTGCTATGGAAAATGTTACATTGTTAAGTTTACTTGTCTAATTTTAGTATTATTCTTTTTTCTAGTAATTTAATCAGTTTTTATGTTTACATGTGGAAGGCTGTGAAACAAGAAGGTACTGAATATAATTTATATTATTAAGTAAAAATTTTTAATCCAATAAAAATAATATATACCTATTTGAATACATACGTAAAGATGATTGTTTTATCTGTGACCTAATGAAAATCATTGTTTGTTTGGAAATACGTACCTATGCATCGTTTAGCGTCAAATTATATCCATCCATTTTGACTAAAATGGTAAAATCACATTAAATTATTACAAAAATTGGAAAAATGGGCCTTTTCAACCACAGCAGCATGGTTTCCATTAAAATAAAATAAGTTTTTGCTATATTTCAAAACTGTAACTCTCCAAAAAAATTCCGAGTATGCCACTGAGTTTAAAACCAAAATATCCATCAAAAACGCCTCCGCAGATTMTTTGTATCTACAMACCCAAAGAGATATTGGGAACTMAAGAATTGTTTCATTATTCAAAGGTTGGCTAAAGCTCTAAARCAAAAGKKGATATAAAGATGGCGATTGTACAGCTCAACTCACAACAAAACAGCTATAAAATAATGTCGAAACCGCAACTATCTAGCATTAATAGTTATCGACATACAATTACAACGAAAATGGGACACCCTGTACATGTAACTTATAATTATAAAGGTTAATCTGATCGAGTTTCTCTCTTTATATTATGTAAAGCGGCTATTTGCTTCTTTTCTTTGATATCACATTATTTTACACTGTATATTAATGTACTACTATCAAGGTAGCCAAATAAAAGAGATTCATGTGCACATTAAAAATTTCAAGACAATTCAACATTGTTTGATAGTTATAGACGCTGATATTAGTGCTACCTAGTGGCGGCTGTGGACTTTACATTTGACAGTGCTGCACAGCACATACACAAAAATGGAAGAAAAATTTTTATATCATGTCTGTTTCTGTAACCAATGTTTGATAAATTTCGGAAGAAAACGAAAAACAAAAAATTAATTCTTAATAATAATAATAATAGTAATAGTAATAGCAATAATAGTAATAATAATAATAATAAATTTGTTACTTTGATAAAACATTACCTACTTTTCATACCTAAAATGAATGCGTTTGACGATTATGCATACCATGACTGAATCAGGAAGTACTTACGATGTCAGCTACAAAATGTAAATTGAAGATCTTTAGCAGATATTTTAGTGTTCTTGTCTGAATCCTTATGGAATGCACACGTTGCGCTTACCCATAACACGCACTAAACGTGCGCTATTTGCTATTTGGTTGGAAATATGTCATGTCTCACTATTAGTTTAACGTTACCATCAATATATTGATCACGCATACGCCGTTATTAGATCATGCGTGCCGTATATTAACGTAATATTGGAAAAGGCTGGTATTTTAATCAATATTTGTACCAAATTAATTCTGGTAAAGTAGCTATTAAATTCATGCAAGTATGCAAGGACCTGTAAATAGTATACGTTACTCTGAAGAAGAATCGAAATATTCAAGATATTGCTGTAAGTGGTTAGTAAATTCAGTGTGAAACGCTTAAGTCCTTCTATTTTATTTATACAAAATTTTTCCAGTACTTTTGGAAAATATCCTTGTTCGGCTGATGCAACAAGAACTTTGGTATCAAAGTCATAACGCACCACCAAGCAAATTCAAACGGAACCATTCCAGAAAAATGGATACATTTTAACAGACCGATGCAACACCCGGTAAGATAACAAGATCGCAATTCACTGAAGTTTTCTGTTCTCTGTTTTGTGACGAACAAAGATAAAATTCAAGACACCTGGGTGTTGCCAACACGATTCATCAGTCACAGATCCGTATTTAATGTCATAGTTTTATTAATTTAAATTTGACACGTACCGTCATACTAAGCATCAGCGACACCCATTAAGAAAACTTAATTTTTGCTCTCTTAGGTACGATATGGTATACATGTGTCCGTCATACCTTTAATTAATGTTCGACACGCACCATTATATTCAGTATCAAAAATAACGTTCAAGGAACCCCATGACACACTATATCAAATATTGTATGAATTGTACATTTTGACCCAAGATGCAACACGTCTAGTTACCCTACTAAAAGAAAGAATGCTTGGGGCACGCCTAGAAACCGTAAGCTACCATTTAGCGAAAACCATCAATTAGGAGCGGAGATCTCATTCTCCAGGAACGGGCGGACGCACGAACGGAAGCCAAATTAAGCATATAAGCGCTCCCATCTTGAATGGACTAAGCTAAATGCACTATAAGAAAATATAGAACGCTTAAAAAAGCTTTTGCAAAAATGTATAAATGCATGCTACACTAATAAGAGACACAACAATAGACGAAATATGACGTAATACTAGGAAGCAGTCGAACAAGAAAATATATGACCATTTAAAGCACTTATGTAGAAGAGCTCATGAATGAGTGTACTAGTTTGTTTGTTATATTTATTATACGATTGTAAAATTGTATTTAGCAACATGGCGTCTAACAACAAAAGTGCTCAAGCTGCATCCTCCTATAACCTATGGAATATATTTTTAAGAATTGTTCTTGGGTAGACTGATTTAATTAAAATAATGTCGTCCAAGCCTCACCGAAACCACGTACAAACGCAATAAGCCCAGGCCGAATGTGTTCCAATAATAATAAAAGCGGCATTGGGAAGAGAGTAAACAGGGCAGAGCCATTATCGTAACACGATTCATACATTTCCGCTCTTTTTTTTTCAGAGAGCCTCCACTTACGCTGCCTGGGCGTACGTGCCCGAGGCTAATGTAAATTTTTATTTAATGTATTTACTAAAAGTTTCACGAATTGCTCCAGCTTCCGCTAGCAACCATTTGAATTGTGGCGTACCTTGGAATTCCTATTTTCTTTTGTTAACGGGGTGGGTTGTGAGTTGCGAAATTAAAAGTTGAACCTTGGCTACCTGGTGCTTTATGCAGGAAATGTGACATTGTGATGGTCTTAAAGCATTCAGCGGATTGCTCAATTCTCTTCACTGAATAATCAAACTATATTCATTCATCGTTCATACAAAACGCAGTATCTTCTTAAATACGTTTATAGAATACGCTTGTAAAGTATGGAATAAATATATTTAATCATTATATTACATTTTTCACACAATTTATATAATAGCGATATCCAATATATAATATAATTGACTGTGCTAAACACTAAAATCTGTATACCTAAAATGTATATGAATAGAATATTGCTGCTTATTGATCAATGCTCTTATGGCAACTGCATGCCAGTTTGTTTCGTGCAGCAAGGCCAGTATTGGTATAAAATGCTTTTTTATCTCAATTTTACCATAAATCGTCTTGCATCAGAGACGAACGCTTAAAATTTTGGGAACTTACAAAAATTTGAAAAAGTGAAGAAAGTTCCGTTTCCTTCTCCCGGATTTTCTGTATCACAATTGTTAATAATAATAATAATAATAATAACTTTATTTGCACACTAACAGAATACACATAATATGTTAAAATGCATGTCTATGCTGTGCTGTCTACACCTCAACCAACTGCAGATAGTACTATTTCGCTGTCATTACAGCTCATCAATGCAGTTTAGGTCTAGTGTAGACAACACGGCATAGAACTGGTTTTGCTTATATACCAAAGCAATGGTATAATATGTATTTACAATGTTTGTGCATCGTCAAAAAAGAAATCAAAAGTTATAATTGAGATATTCATCAATTGTATATGGACACATTTCAATTAATAAATTGGTTATCTCAGATTTAAATTTTCCGACAGGTAGTGTTTTTAGTTCCTTAGGTAACTTGTTGTAAACTTTCCCTGCTTGTATTTTAAAATTTTTATGTGTTGATGTGAGTCTGTGTTGAGGTACAACTAAGTTTCCATTGTATCTTGTTTTGTAGTTGTGAAGATCTGAGTGTGATCGAAATTGATTTTCATTCTGCCTAACGTGCAGGAGACATTCCTTAATGTAGAGTGCCTGGAGAGTCATTATCTTCATTTTCTTGAAAAATGGTCTGCATTAATCTCCCAGTTTAATCTTTCCTATCACTGAGAGCCATTTTCTGTAGTTTAAATATCAGCTACCAGTGCGAGGAATTACCCCACAGTAGTATGCAATAGCTCAGTTGGCTTTGAATTAACCCCATGTAGGCAGTTCTTTTGAATTGAGGTGGTGTATATGTTCAGTAAAGTTGAGTTCTTAGTCAATCCATAGTCCCAAAAATTTAAGCGATTTGTGTTCACAGTGTGTATTTTTTAATGTGAAGTTTATTTGAATTGTTTTGTGTTCAATTAGTGCCATTCTGTTGGTTTGAAGGTTGAAGGATGGAGTTATTACTCATGTTAACATCGTCCATGGAATCATGTAATTCGTAGAAGCTTGTGTCGTCAGCGTATTGTATGGTGTTTTTATTCATATAGGAGGGCGGGTCATTTGCATATATGATATACAGAATAGGACCTATTACAGATCCTTGTAATACCCCAACCGATGTTATTTGGGGCGACGATAATTGTTTGTTATAATCGACTACTTGTTTACGATTTGTGAGATAATTTCTTACTAGTTTTAGTGCAACGCCTCGGACCCCGTAGATTTGAAGTTTTTGTAGTAGTATTTTGCGATTTATGCAGTCAAATGCTTTGGAGAGGTCACAGAATGTGGCAAATAATATTTGCCCATCTTCAAAGGCCTGCACTATATCTACCATTAACTGTGTGATTGCATGTTGAGTTGAGAGATTCTTTCTGAAGCCAAATTGACTATCAGATAAAAGATGCTTCTTATCGAGGAAGGCTGTAAGCCTGCTACAGAGTGCTATTTCAGTTGGTTTAGATAATGTTGGTATTATTGTTATTGGTCTATAGTTGTTCATATCTGTCTCATCTCCTTTTTTTGTGTATTGGGATTGCTCGTAAGAACTTTAGTATTTCTGTCCTAGTTCGAAACATTTATTTATGATAAGCGTGAGTGGCTCAAGAAGCCCTTTTCTTAGCAATTTTAGTAGTTTATTATTAATACCTAAAATATCCTTAGATGTGCTATCTGACATATTTTGTATAATCGTCCTAACTTCATTTTCATCAACTGGTGTTAGATATATGCTATCTGGGGTATTTAATTTTTCAGTTGCAGGTTTAATTGGGTTAAGATTATTTGGGGGTAATGTTTTTTCTATGTTTGCTGCTATATTTGTGAAATAATGATTGAAAACATCTGGTTGTATTGGAGCTTCTGTCCTTGTTGTTTATGTTTTTCTCCTTTTTAATTAAATTCCAAACAGTTTTCTGTATGATATTTGTGTTTAATATTGGTTTTTCATGGTGTTTGCGTTTTTCTTGATCAAATTGTGTCTTGTAAATATATCGCATTGATTTTATATTTTTTGAGAGGTTTATTTATGCAGATTTTTCAAATTCTATCATAAAAGATAAGGTGTTCCTTATCTGCTTCAGCTCTTCTGTATACCATTTTTGTCTCGGTTCTGTGGGTGTATGGTTTTTTTTTGTGGTATATGTTTATTTAATATTATCAGGAACTGTTTGAAAAATTTATCAAACATCCTATTCACATCTTTGCTATCTTCCATTAGCACTAGCCATTCTACTACTAACAATTCAAATAGACAATTTTGCAGATTTCTTTGGAATAATGGTCGGTATTGTATAATCTCGGTTTTTTTAGATTTGTTTTTGGACCTATTTCTACATCTACAAAAATTCCCCTGTGATCTGAGTAAGGAAAGTCTACTATTTGCACTATATGAGCACCATAGAAGGTTGTTATGCAGTTATCGAGACAGGTTTCAGAAGCTGGTGTTATTCGTGTTGGTTCTTTTACTGTTGAGATAAATTCAATAGTTTGTGCATTTTTAGTGTTTATATCAATGTTAAAATCTCCATAGACAAAAAATAGTGTATGTCGTTTCATTAATACATCCAGTAATTTCTGAAATGTTTCCATGAATATTTTAAATTTTGAAAGTGTTGATGGGGAACGATAAACATAGACTATTGTTATGTTCATAGTTTTTAATTCACATGCTGCAATTTCGCAGTGTAAGTCTTGGGATAGTTGCACGATTTTTTTTTTAGATTTGTGGAACAAATATTATCTTTAGTATAAATGTCCACCCCACCATGACCCGATTACTGCCTGGTGTACTCACTGGACAACTGGTATCCTTGTAAATTACAATATTGAGATGTTAATTTTGTTAACCATGTTTCACATAGACATAATACGTCAACTCTATTGTGAAGCAGTTCAATTCCTAGTTCTTCAGTTTTGTTTTGCACACTTCTTATGTTTCGTAGGTAGCATTTTAAACCTCTTTTTGGTTTTTGGTGATGTAGTTTATTTGGACATCCTTGAATATTGTCACTACATGAGCTTAATTGTTCAATTTGAGTTTCTGCTTTCTCAGAATTACTTTTATTATTTACACATTGATTATTTATATTTAAAATGGAGTATCTGGTTGACTTGAATGGCATATTGGGCAAATTATTTAGTGTATGGCAAAATCCTCCTTTGATGAATCCAGGAATTTGTCGCCCCTTCTGAAGTTAAATCTATCAAACACCACCTTTAGGCCAAGTGTCTGCATCATAGATAACCTGTTTGTGGTCCATAGGGACTCCAACAAGATAACAGTTGTTATCTCTATTGACATGAAGTGTCAACCTTTCTCACATATATTTCTTCCATTGCTGTTTAATCCTTTTGCTTAAATAGGTTTCGATGATATTTTCATTTGCGGTATCCTTAACTTTCTTTAGTAATATCCAAAGTTTTTTTCTGTTTTGATGACTGGGCACTGCCACCAAACTCCTCGTTTTCTTGCTTGTCACTTGTTCCCACATTTCCGGATTTCTGTTGTCTTGATTTCCTGTTAACGTTCATGAAACCTTTTTCTTTATCTTCTGTCTCGTTTGTGGTACCATCATGTTCTGATTTTTGGCCCTCATTTTTAGACGATCCTGTTAAATTAATAACTTTATCCATAATTATTTGCTGTTTTTTTTTAGTATGAGAGTAAAGTTCATGGATTTTAGTTTCAGAGGTTGATGTACATGGTTTTTTCAGTGTACTGACGTTTCTTGCAGAGTTCACTGTTTTTGTGGTGTCACTTTTTGTATTAAAATCTTTGGAATGAATGGAATTTTCCTTGATATTATGGTAGTCTACATTTGCATGTTGTTCAATTAGTGTAATTTTTTCTTGAAGGATCCTTATTATGTACTCGTTGTCAGCGATGATTGTATTTTTACCTTTAATTAGCTCTTTTAGTAATTTATTTTCTTCCCTGAGGAATATTTCTTCAGTAGTATCTTTATTTGTTCCACCGCCTTCGGAAATTTCATATATTGCTGGTTTTATTACGTGTTCTGAATCACAACACGATTTCACTCTGTTTGCACAACTCAAGTGGTATATTGTGTCACATTTTGAACACTGCACAGCTCTTTTGGTAAAGTTTTTATCGCAATATTTACAATTTCTTTTGATTAACATGTGCTCACCATTGGCAGCCATTTTAGATATATATGATTTGTTGTATAAACTTGGTTAGATACATAAAGCTACTTTACAAAAAAACGACAATAACAGCAGAATTAGAATTTAATGTAATTGTTCGATGTGACGTTCGTTGTGAGCTAAAAACAAACAATATCGATTTTTACGGGTACGCATATACCGTTCCAGGCATTTATAGCTTTTCCTTATGTCCATTTTGTCTTCTTTCGTTGAGTTCTTGTTGTAAATGAATCTTCTTTTGGCTGGAAAATGTCTAAAAAGGTGAGAATTGCATTTATTGCTTGCTGGTTTTTATATTTATTAATACTGGGGTATGGGTATTGTATATTTTTCTTGTGTGCTCAAGGTTTTACTGATGTTACTAGTGTTTTACTTATTTAGCGATTTACTGTCGTAGGTACATGAATAGAAAAAAAAATACTAAAAATAAAAAACCATGTAGGAACAGGCCAGACGCTCATAGGCAATATATGCATATTCCGTGCCCTCTCATTAGGAACCGACTGCAGCCTGCAGCTGACTTATATCTTCAAACATTTCGGTTCCATGTGCTGGGGTGCAACATTAAATCCCGTTATAATGTATCCCTTTACTTTAAGATTTCTCTACCGATGTATATCGGTGGATTTATTTTCAAGGTCTTTCCTAGCTTGATGTAATTTATACCTAGGAGCATTCCTTTGTTCGTTTAATGCAAGAGCCCTATTTTAAAGTTTATCCTTTATATAGGGTGGGCCATCTGCATGTGACCCGTATAAGTTCGTAAGTCAAATCGACATGTCAAAGCACGTTTGAAGCGTCATTTCATTAACTATACATCGCCCGAACACTCTAAACTGTTTAAATGAAATCATCATAAGCGATGCGGTAGACACACAAAATTGCCGCTACTACACTACTGAAAACCTACAATCAATCCACGATCAAAAAGTGACTATCTGATGTGCTATTTCTGCAATGTGTGCGATTGGGCCGTACTTTTTCGATGATGGTGATATGACTGCCCACCGCGTTCCGCCGACTTAACGCCACCTAGACTTCTCTTTGTGGGGATATTTGAAATCCAAAGGGCACATCGACAATCAGCGGATTCTGGGTCGACTAAGACCAATATCGAACGTAAAATAGCGGCAACACAAAGAGCAACGCTCAAAAAGTGATGGAAAATGCAAAAAAGGAGCCCATTATGTCATCAGAGCAAAAGAAGAGCACTTGAGCCAAATCGTATTCGGAAAGCAGCTACATGTATTTCATGGACCAAAATAAATGTCTGTGCCAAGGTAAAGTCAAATCATCTTTTCTTTTATTCCAGAAACAAAGGGGCCATTTGTAGATGTCCCACTCTATAAAATGCTGATTTTGGTTACAAAGGGAAACATACATAATAATTGCTATATTATGTTAGACGATCATTTTGCTATTGTCTTATCTGACCTTGATTTCTTGTGATTTTTACAGCATCCGGTGTCGGTCAGCTCCTGTGCTATATGTACCAGTGATGGGCGTTTACGCGTAAATTATAATATTCTACGTTAGACGCGTAGAAAATGTAGACAAAGTATTTTGGCGTAGATTTTGAGTAGAAAATTCAAGACGAGTATATTATGGTTAAAGTGTATTAAGTAGGTACGCGATAAACCTGAATGGAAACAATTTTGTTTCTAATTTCTCTGTTTTGCTAGCTTCTTCATGTGTCGATTTCCTTTTTATAATAGTTTTCTTTAGAACATAAAAGACAAAGCATTGCGTTTTCCTTCCACGACTATATTAAGTACTTTTTTAAGAAGCCTATTTTCACATGCTATCAAATTAGTACAAGTTGATTTTGCTCCAAAGAAAGGTATCTACTGTAATCAATTATCACCTGTTACTTTTAGATCAATGTACCTAGTTGAGTATACATATATACGACAATCAAATTGACTTGCAATTAAAAACGTCTGGTGAAAGAGTATAGAGAGTAAAGATAATAAAATCCAAAGTGCACCAAAGTGCTTTTGGACAGCACACTTAGCCTGCTTACTCAGGTCATCTGGCTATAATTGACGTATACCCAAACAAGTTATTGTTATTTAAACATTTATTTAGTCAACTTAATTACAACAAAGTAGTATTTTATTTAATTAAGAATAAATATAAAATAATAATAAAATACAAAATAATATTGGCATTTGAGGCGTTTTGAGTGGTACTGATGATGAACACCAGAACACCACTAAAAAAACTACTAAAACTATATATTTCTAGAGTTCTGTTTGTTTACACAATGCTGTTTTCTACAGTAGACTTTTAAGGTAGAATATTACATAGTTTACGCGTAGATAATAGCGTAATTTACATGGCGTATTCTACGCGCCCATCACTGATTTACATCCAGACATACCGATTTGTGGCAGTCACCATACCGTCCATTTCCATGACCTCACGGCCATGCAATATTCCCCAGGTATAATGTTTTCGCTGCCGATTGTTAATATAAATAACAATGTAAGAATGCACGCTCAGAGCGCATCCCTCTCGCATTCGTACACCATGGCAGCCGGCAAAGAACTCATTACATTGAAACAAAAAATCGTGGTTAGGTCTAGAGCGTGTTGTCAATGTATTAAAGTGAATTATAGAAATAAAGTGGTTCTCTTTCCACTCACTCGCACCGCCAGGGTCAATCTGATAAAATTCTGACTGCTGTTTCCTCCAATTAAAGCGGGTACCATCCAATTCGTTTTGCATATCTATCACAGCGATCGCATCTCATCGCCTATCGAAGTTAAGCCTGCTCAACGGCACTTGCGAAGCGCGTTCAGTTTACACCAGTCGCAACTGTGCGAAGAGCGCATATATCTACGTCGTGATCGCGAGGCTTGCGATAATTGATATTGCCTTAGTTTGTTAATCGCTATATGTGTCTGGAAGTTTGATAGAAGCGTAGCGTCATGAAGTTGTACGTGTCGAGAGCAGGAGATAACGTCTACATGGCACAACTCCGCTGACCTGAATTAAAAGCCACTTTAAAAATAAAAAAGTGTAACAAGCTGCTTTTTTAACATAAGACAGTGTATTGGAAATGCAGTGAAATACAGTCCTTACTTAAAATTTCTGATAGGTACTGTTAAGTCTATAATAAACTATATCGGTTTGAAATGTGCTATAAGCAGTTAAGCAGCTTTGAAATAATCTAACTTTTGATACAGCTTTATTTTCATTAGCTAATACACAATGGTGATGATTGTTTCTACTGCAAAGTTTCAATAGATTGTAAGTTGCAAATCAACGTGATATCGGTATTTTGCTTTTTAATTAAATATACTTACGAGTACCCAAGGTAAATAAAAGTACGTACTGCATAACCAGTGTACTTATAGTTGTAAAATTTAAAAAATATTTTAGAAATGTAATAACAATTAAATTTTCAAATAAATTGATTTTACCTGGTGTATTTCTTTTTTCGCAATCCAGAATTAATCCCTGAGACCAGAACTGTAAATTCCAATATGACCTTTATTTAATGGTTCAAAGGATTGCTTTCGTTTCAAATCTTCTTTTAACATAGCTTACTGTATTTTCAATTAGATACTTGCCGTAATTAGGATAGTTTGCAACGAAGAGATACAAGTCTGGTTCATCATAGTTCGTTAAAATATACAGCGTTTAAGAAACAAGATTGAAGAAGTCGAAGAACTGACTGCAATGAACAGTTGATATATTGTGCTTGACGAACACTGGCTCAAAGAGGAAGAAGTACAAATCTGTAAGATCGACAATTTCAACCTGGTATCTTCGAATTGTAGAGAAACAGCGGCTCATGGCGGATGCTCTGTATTTGTGAGATTATGTCTAAAACTTCAGTCGATGCCGAGTCTAGAAAAATGAATTCAGAAAAAACATGGCAGCAGCATCAAGGGATATGCAACTTCTGGTAATCAATATATATACATCTCCGTTATTAGAAGTAGTTACACGGAAGTACAACAAATAAGACTTCTTTAGTAGAGAATTCAACATAAACTTCTTTAGCGAATCCCATACGCAACGCACGAACGCAAGTAATACGAGGAGTAACAAGAGTAACAAGTAGATCCCAAACTCAGCTGGATAATATATTCGTGAACTTCAGTGTTGTAAATAGGGCTAGGTTTAAAACCTACATTCCGACTATTTTGTAAAGCAATTAAGAGTTGGAATTAAATCCTACTAGGAAAGGACAACAATAAGGCGAAGAAATTCAGGACAGGATATAAAGCAAGAAGTCGAGAATGCAATAGCAAGAGTGAACTGGGCGGACTGCGTGGTAGCGGATGAAGTAAATTAAAGTTACAAGATATTTAAACTCAGAATACACAATATATTAAATAAAAAAGGAGAAAACAAATAGTTGGTCGAGAGATGTGTGGCATGAAGAGATAGATGTTTAAGGTTTATCAGAAGGGAAAGGTACCTTTAAATCGATACAAACAGTACTGTTACAGAGTTACGGCAGAAAATAAAAAATAAAAATGGAGTTATAATCGCAATTAATTACCAATGGTAATAGCACAACMAAAACGTTATGGAACATGGTGAAGGATATTACACCAKTAGGAAAATATATACAKAAGAGAAGCTTGGAAATATTAAAMAGAGATCAAAACAGTGAAAACTTAGCGAACAATATTAACAAGTATTCATCATAAGGGCAATCAACTCCCTAAAGAATGCAACAGCGGTAGGTCTAGGCGAAATGCCTACAAATATCCTAAAAAGGATAGCAACATATACGGTCAAACATTGTAAATCAAGCATTAGAAAAAGGTACATCCTCAGAGACTGAAAATATACAAAAAAAGGTGACGAAACGGAGATAACAAACCATCAACCTATTATGTAGTTTTCAAATATAGCAAACATTTTTGAGAAAATATTGCTAATAAGGTACAACAGTTTTCTGGCAGTAAATAACATAATAATCGAGGGACAGAATAGCTACCCAAATGAAAAATCTATAGAGACTACAATATTTCAGTACAAGACAGTAGAAGGAATTAACAACAAGAAATGGTGGTCGGCAAGCTTGTCGATTTATAGAAGGCATTTGATAGTGTAGAGCCTAAACATAGTACAATTGTATCTAAGGAACAGGATGCAAATTTGTTATTTACCCCAAGGATCAATACTTGGACCAGTGCTTTTCCTCCTATACATAATTGAACTACATAAACGCAATGGAGAACGTATCGTACAATTTGCTAACGATACCTCTAACTTCTATTATAATTAAAGAGGAAATTGAAAATGAAGTGCTCTCGATTGTATTCAGAATATAGAAAGGTAATTAAACGGAAATAACCTGTGCTTAAATGTAGAAAAGGCAAGTATTATGAGCTTTGCACGTTCACTGCAGCACGTAAGTGTAAACTATAAAAAAATTACTTGCATCCTGGAATAATGCTGTTTTCCTGGACATATGGCTGGGTAGTCTTCTCAGCTAGAAAGATCATATAAAATTTTTAATATAAAAATTGCACCCTTTTGTTATCCTGTTCGGATAATAAGTGGGCCATAAATGCAGAGGCGGTAAAAGCAGCATATTTTGCATACGTGCACGCACGTTTGAGATATGGTGTAGCATTCTGAGCGAATTCGGTGACAGCAGGGGACTTGTTTTTTGCGGCAAAAACGCTGAATTCGAAGTATTTATGGTCTGAAAAATACCTAGAGTTACAAAAATTGGTTTAAAGAAGCAAACATACTTACCTTACCTAGCCTTTATGTCCTGGAATATGTGCTACATGTGAAAAATAATTATACCCTGTTCTTCACAGCCAAACCTTCATTGATTCATAGAAACGCAATACATAGTTTAATAGACACATATAATAGCATTCCTATCGATATTAAGAAATTTTCAACAACTGTATTTAAATTGAGGATTAAAAAGTACTTGGTGAGCAGTGTCATGGAATTTTTAAATTTTGGCCGGACAATGTAGATGCACGCGTCTTTTTTCTATATATGACGTGATCAAATTCATGGTAACCACCAATTTTCCGAGGTTAACACCGCGATCAAATTCATCCGCATTTGTGCAACCGGCCCTAAGACTAATATTATTAGTGAGTATCATGGTGCGCACCGTTAATCTAGGCTAATCAACAAATTTTTATGTTTAGGTTAATTAAATCTCAAAATGTTCCTTTAAATAAAATTTTATATAAGGTGACATTTTTCATATATTTAAATGTTCTTAGGGTACCTACACTTGTTATTTAATAAAATGTTTGCAATTTGTTTTGTATTTGACCCAAACAACGTTTTTCGTAAAGGTGTTATAGGTAAAGATCAAACGCAAAAAAAAGCGATACAAATGAACGTAGTGGGTTAAAGTGTTTGAACAGTGGTAAGCTCAGTTAGTAATTAATGTGTAAGTTTGGTCAGAAATTAACATTTTTCGAACCCGTACACTTAAATAATGCAAAAGGTCAAAAGGCTTAAGAAACAGAAAAAGGTATTCACTTCACCGTAGGTACTGGATATGATAGTCTGAATTCTCTACGTGTAGTAGAAAAAGTGTTATAGTTGGAACTAATGCCAACAAAAGTGACTCTTATGTAAATGGTTGGTAACGTGCTCCCTATTAATATATTAAAAGTACAAACTGCAGAAAATTTCACTGTAAAAAAGAGTATGATATTGATTTGTATCTTATCGGATAATATCCAAAAGGATTATACACTCTGCTAACTACATTATTTGATAATTGACCACGATACCAAACAAAGTGGTGCATTAATGAACTAATAAGTTAATTAATATTACCCGCTTCTTGAGCATTTGCAATGTCATAAGGCAATACGAATCATATGTCAACGGAAGGTATGGAAAAGCGACAGTAGTCTGGTGGGTATAAAAAACCAAATATAAAATGTATGGAGAACATATTGATCATGTCTGTCAGTCTTTGATGAAAATTATGTAGCATGTAATGATCAAGAAAAAAACATTTTCCTCTATTTCTGCAAACAAACAACGCTTTATTATTAAACTGGGTGACTGCTAACAAGAGCATTATAAAATAAAAACTATTATACGAATGGGCTTTCCATTGAGGATTATCCAGCATCAGACAAACTCTGAATTACAATGAAATGTACCTACCAAACCACAGTTGAAAAACCACCTAACACAATGAAATGTATATGTCGAAAGTACTGATTTCCATGTTCAGTAGTTTGTAAAAACTGTTATAGAATGGATTGTGTAAACACAGGAGGTTATGATTTTATTAACTAAAACTTCTTTAGCATTATTTTTTCAAATTTTAGATTGATATTTCCCTTTCCTTTAAATTTAATTCTTTAATTTCTTTCGGTTACCGCTTTATTTCCTCTTATTTTTCTAAACCATTATCCTTCTGTTTTTCAGCATAAAATTTTCCATTAATTGATGAAAATATATATATTATATATTGTCTTAATCCTTTCTACCTTTTAAAGGTATAAGGTTTTAAATATCAAATTAAACATACTAGTTATACATAAAAATATTGTTTTTAGTCCTATTTATATTAACCTAATATGTATTTACAGTTTATATTTACTACCCTTAGTATTGAACCTAACTTTTCTAACATGCATTGCTACTAAATTAATTATGAACAAACTTTGCCCGCTGTTTTTGTCTTTAGCCAAAAGTTTTGCTTCATACCATTCTTTGTCCTTTGTTTGCAGTATATCACCTACACTACCGTTCCATGTTTGTTGAGGTCTGTCTCTTTTTCTTTTATACAGAGTTCTCCCTTCCCACATTTGTTTCACTTGCCTGTCTCGATCCATCTTAAATAAATGTCCTAACCACTGCAGTTTTTTCTTATTCACACCTTCCAACACAGGTTGCACAATTAGTAAACGTCTTTTGTCTTCATTTCTAATTTTGCCCATTATTGTTACACTCTTTACTTTCCTCAGATACTTCATTTCTACCACTTGCACTTTACTTTTGAGTTTATTTGGCAGCACCCACGACTCAACCGAATACTAGCGTAGGTTCATACATCATTTTGTAGATTGAGATATTTCCCTTTTACATAAAAAATTGCTATTTAATGCGTGATGCAATTTGACAGTGTTCTTTATAATGTTGTTAATTTCTATTTCCCAGGACCCATTTCACTGTATAATTACACCTAGATACGGTGCCGTATCTACAAATTTTGTTTGAGAGGGGTAATGATTAGGTTCAAACAAAAATATGATTTTTATTTTGGCAACACAAAAAAACCTGTTAGTTTGAAGCAAGATTTTTAATACAAAGGAATATCATAAAACAAAGTCTATCCTTCTATCATTTTCACTTGCAAATGTATTTATTATATGGGAAACTTCTATCTTCACAACCCATGAACATGACTTCCTCACACGTCACGCGTCACTAGGCTTTAGCTTAGATTCAAATGCGTTCCGTCGAAGAGTTTGTTAGTTTGATACTCAATACTCATCAGTCACCAGTACCCCCACCGTCTTGGGGAGGGTTACCTACCATTTGAACAGGAGCAATTTTTATTGCAGTTAGTTCCATCTCAAGGTATTTTTTCACTTCTACTGCACTGTGTGGCCTAACGACATGAGACATTTAAAAACACTTCATTAGATAATAAATTATTGTCTATTATCGAAATGATCGAGTTGAATATGACTAGTACAGGTCAAACAGACGTACTGTAATAGGAACTAGCGTTTTTAAAAAGTTTTTATTACAAGTTACAGAGAAATGAACAGCATAGCAAGTCTAACACATGAATTATACTGAGTTAGGGATGTTTACTCCCTATAGCTTAAATACGTAAGCGTTATCTAAGTGTTCTTATTATCTAGTCCATGCACTTAGGGGTGGCGTCTGGGCTTTCACACACGTAACTATATATTGAACCAGATAAGTAACAAGACTTTTTTGTAGGTTTGCTTACTAACTTTGAGATTATTTTACTTTGTTATATATTTTATTAATTTCTTTAAATGTACCAAACATTTTTCTGTAGTAATTCTAATTTGTCATCTCAAAAAAAATTATTATGTATCGTATCGAATATAACTAGCATTAGTCGAAGCGTTTTGCTCATTCTACGTCAATGAAATATGAGTAGATCAAGGCTTTGAGTCAGTTTGCGCCTATGTACTTAAAGTCAATCATGTGGTTTTCACCCTAAGTAATTCCTATTTCAATACATTTCAATGGCATATCTGGAAATGAGTTTTTGTTAGTTGGGAGAACACTCGCCGGGGTTGAAAAGCGTTTAAAACTGTTTAAATCCGAACAGCTATATCTCTAACTAGTTTTGAGTGAATTCAGAAGCTTTACCATATTAACACTTAAAACTTAAGCTAATGTTTTATTGCCTTCAAACTGGTGCAAGATAAGCTTGAATTAAAATACATTAAGATTATATATAACAAATGAAGCAAATCGCTAGAGTATAGATGAATTTAGAATCAATTATGTGAATTCCGTAGACCTTTTTTCTACTAATAGAACAGCTTTTTATGTTCGCTAGTGTCTTACACTGATCGAATCAAAAGAACCGTTCCAATACATTCGGCAGACTGGATGCTTTTTCGGCACTGCTGCCACTGATTGATCAAATCGTGGGTCATTTTCCCTTTATAAGCCGGACTTCTTCCTTCCCTTATCGGAAGCAATTTATTACATCTCGACGTTTCGATCAAAGCAAGAAACGAATTTCGCTAAATTAATACTTCAGTGTATCACCCACAGAATCCGCGATAATGCGGGGGTGCATATATATTGTGCTCTTTGACAATGGACTTGCTCTTCAATAATAGTCTCATTTGGGGTAAGGGAATCATTTTTAACGCACGGTTTAACGCCAAATGCACTACGTGAGGTGAATTTGATATATTTATGTGTAACCAAGGTGCACTGGATCATGAGTAATCCACTAGCCATCCGTCACTGTCAGTTTTGTGTTATATCTTTTGTGACATATTATGTTGTAGCTTAATAGCAACAATAGTAGTATTTAAAACTATAAAACAAAAAATTGATTTTACGTATTTTAATGCTCATGGTGCTATTGTTTTGATATCACGTGACTTTTATAAAGAGTAAACCCCGAGCGCGGCAAACTGGACAATGGTGAATGCTCTCATGATAACTAATCTATGGGGTGTCAGATTAAGTGGACATATAAAAAAAAACGTGTTAGTCAAACTAACAAAAGTATCAACTGCGAGACAGTGATAAAAACTAATGGTTTAGTATTCTTTTTTTTAGACCAAAACGTATCTTACTAATAATAGAATCACTTATTTGACAAGTACTACTAATAAATTCATTAAGTTAAAATTAAGTTGAAAGGAGAATTTAAATAACCTTTATAGAAAACATTATTATTAACTGCTAACTTCATAATGGTGTTATAACTATAAATTTAGAGGAGAAGTTTATTTAAGTAAATGGTAGAGCAAACACCTTTTACTAAAAAGTTGACTTGCTTGCATTGTCATTATAAAAATCCTATGCTTACTAGCAAGGAAACATAATATGACATTCTTTCAGAAATGAATAAGAATTACTGCAATATGAATATGTCTCTTGCTAAAAACGGTACCCTTGATATATGTAGCAATATTGTTGAGCCGAAAGTTTCTGATTACACCCGTTGTAGGGAGGTGCTGTAGTTATAAAAAAGTGACACGCTTGCTCATCTACAGGTATGTATTTCCTTTATCTATCAATATTCAAGCGCGTACCGAAGGGGGGGGGCGGCAAGGGTGGCAGCTGCCCCCCCCCTGGACCTGAGTTGCCAACTTTGGGTCCTTCCAATTTCCCATACATTTAACTGGTTAATTATGTGTGTACACCTAAAAATTTTCATATTTAAAAATTGTAACTACAGTAAAATTTATAGACAAGTGTATTTCACATTTTCATCCAGAAGTCATATTTGACCCTTGCAAATTACGTTCTCTAATAAGTCGTCAAATGGTTTCGAAGCTTAATCGATGCCATATGCGTTTTGAAGCTGTAACTGCAACACTCTTGTTGTTACGAATCGTTGTCTTAGGGCGGATATAGCTTTAAAAGACTATCTTGGTCAGGATGAGTCATAACACGATTTCTGCTTAATGCAGCTCTTCTACCTTTTCCTATAAAGATTGTTCAACTAACTACTGTTATATGGAATCACATTAGAATCTGTCATATATTCGGTGATAACTCTAACTTTGTACCAAATTTCTAAATTTACATTGCATTTAACAGTTAATACAAATCCATCCGAACTTGCGTTTATGAAAGTCAATTTATTTAATATAAGTTTTAGGAAGCCAGTAAAAGCATTATCAGCACGAATTATGTCTTTGATATGTATTAATTCTAAATCAGAAATCGTGCTCCTATTAGTAGAACTTCCAAGGTGAAATTTATTACTTCGTATGATATCGTTATACATTATGTGGATTACGGATTTTTATTCTCCCAAATAAAACGTATCAACTCATTTTTTGTTAAGCGCGAGAACGATGCAATTGAATACGCCTCACCTGAGTTCATCAATAACGAAATTAGTAATTAAGGGGCTGTGTATGATCAGTGTAAATAGAAAACATATAAATAATTTGGGTCTTTATTTCACAGAAGATGTTTTAAGTGGCCTTGCAGAAAATCCATGAATATTATTCATGGAACAAATACTTCGTTAATTACTTAAGTACCTATATCTTATAAACATTTATTATTTTTATTTATGTTGAATTATTCTCTACAGGACGTTCCTGCTTTGCCCCCCCCCAGACCAAAAGCTAGGTACGCCCATGTCCATATTCCTTGTACCCCTTCCTGTTTGCCGCTACAAACCCCATTTTTACGAGCATTAGATTGTTACTTTATGTCCTGTTCTCCGGCATCTTTTTTTTCGGATTAAAAAATTATTTATAATTTACTAGTATTTTGTTTACTGCAGACACCATGTCATATCCGAAAATGTGCCCATTATGTGCAACTACAAAATCCATAAGGAGTTACATCAACCTGTTCCCCTTTTTAAACAACTTGATTCACTACTGCTGAAAAGTTAAGTACATGGGCTACAATTTCCTGTAACGAAGTTTTAAATCAAAGCGATTTTTGTTCTTCTGTAGATTGTTAGTTAGGTTATGACAAAGCATTGAACCACCCATTTTATTGCACAGTGCAGAAGGATATGAAACAGGTTATTTGTAGATGAGAATCTCTATGCCAACTCGGATATCGACCTAATATCTGTCGTTTCTTGGATGCATTGTTCCCATTCTCTATTTGCTGCAAATAGAGACTCGCATACCCAAGGAACCTAATTTCATGTTAATTAGACGCCATAACTTAACGTCTTACGCTCAGCTAGTACTTGAGACACCATTTACTTTAGCGAGTAACAGTGAAATTTGATCGATGTTCCATTAGTGGTGGTTCTATTGCAAACCAATTACGATACCTACCAGTTTAACATGCTAATGCACGAATGACTGTTGTAACAGACAGTGTGTAAACTTGAGAGCATCAAACTAGGGCGAATTTGCACAAGCGTTTGGGTGTAGTTAATGTACCTATGTGCTATACTGCAGAACAGAGATGTTCCTTTGAAGATTCTTGTTTGTCATCTTCATGTGACTAGAAACAATAAACTTATGTTTGAAGTGATCTATATATAAAAGTTAACATAGAGTTCCATTATGAGTTTAGCGAATTAAGTTGTTGGGTATATGGAATACGAGCTTATTAAATCGTCTCACTATGATCTGGTCTCAACAGATTTCCTTTTGTCAAGAAAAATATCTGAAAGGTTTTGAAATTTTAGGGGCAAACGTGGTAGTGGTATTGACAAAATAAAATAGTTTTGCAATCACTCATAAATATCAACACACCCGTATGTGTATGGTACGTAAGTAATCCAATTATTCATTATGAAATATTACAAGTACTCTAAATCCCATAAGCTAATAATATAAAATACACTCGAATCAAATCACGGATATATTTTTCATTGTATGGTGATAAAGCTGCATCAGTTACTAACCGAAAGATTGTTGGAACTTAAAAAGAGCATGATCATTATTTGTTAATGAAGGCTACATAACAAAATACACTCATCTTTGCGGTTGAAAGTTTTCGATTAACACTTTAATTTTTCGTAATTTGCAAGGATTCTCTCCACATATCAAGGCATCTAAAGAATTATTCATAGAATTCTTTGATGACAGAAATGCTTTATGCTTTGCCGTCCGCTTAGGCTTAGATGCTTAGTGTGCTTGAGAGCGGCTATATGACGACTATTATACTTCTGTCGCAGTCTCACAGTTTTAAGGGTCTAATAATTACGGTACCACGTAGCTCGTAGACTATCTTGAACTAGAAAAGTTCAGTTTATAAAGCGCTCTAAGTTGAGCTTAACTTTAAAAAGATATGAGGCAGAGATGTTTAGTTCCTAATTGTGAAGCGGTTACCACCCACAGAAGATGACATCATTAATTGAAAACAAATGACACATTAAAATTACTAATCAGGCAAATAAGTTCAATATGAGCTTTGTTATATTGCAATTTTTCTTCATTATGATTTCATTTGTTTATTACTAGTTCTATTACTATACAGGGTTATTAAAAATTACGGCCATTATTTCAAAAGATACAAGAATGAGCAAAATCATTTTCCATTGAAGTTGTAAGGCTTTTAAAAATCTACATATCTCTAGCTCTAATTAAATTGGAATATACAGTTTCGCCCAAAAAGTTGTGGAAAATGAACGTTAGGTTTGTTAAAATTTAACATTCCGTATATTTGCACTTGTTTTGATTGTTCTATAAATTTTGAGCATTTTTATTAATCAAACGTTAAATCTAAATTCGTTAGTGTCCTAGATATCGGGTTTCAAATAATAACGCATGACAACGCAATATTCGAAGGGTTGACCACGAGAAGACAATTATTGTTTTTAAATATGAGCCACTTAGATACAACAAAATTGAGCTATATCATGAAAAATTGCACCTGATGCGGTCCCAAATAACTTATTTTTTGATCATTCKTTCATTCATATTTATTAAATAGGCTTTATGTTTTTTGTAGTTATAATTTGTTCAAGGTATCAAAGTAGACTTCTGAAAAAAACAAACAGCATTAATTTTTTTTAGGTTATAAATTAAAAACACTTGTGGGCAAGGTGAGTACTTATATATATGATGAAATAGTGGAAGTGTAAGGTTTTGCTTAGAACAAGTTTTTGTCTCGCTTACCATTAAGAGATATGAAATGTTTAAATTAGGGCGACGTTGCTAAACAACGATGTTGCTTTTTTGATACAATATTTCTCGAATGTCAGCAACACACTCGTATAACTTGCAGTAGTTAAATTTTACTTTGAGTTATATAAAAAAACAATTTTTGCGAAGATGGTTGGTTGGTTGACATTTTGCCGAGTTTTGCTTTTAACAGTTCAGTTTGGTTAAGAGGGGCGTTTACCTAGAGCGAAGCGGGTCATTTTAAGCATCTACCGTTTTACATTTTACCGAGTTATTAGAAATTTCTTCGAAGTGAAATTTCGACATGGCAATGACAAAAGATGTAGCTACAACGTAGAGTTCGAGTTTTTTCTGAATTTGGTACGGAAATGTAAATATTTGTTGTTATATTTTGCTTAAAAATGCCTATTTTTGGCGAGCTATTTCTCGAAAACTAAGGCACATAAACGAAAAATTCGAACTCCACGTTGTAGTTATATATTTCTTTGTACACTACCAAAAACATGAGCACGATAAATAAGTAAAAACATTCAAAAAGTCTAAAACCGCAAACCCTTTCGTACGAGACCGTCACGAGAGCAGAATGCGAATGCCCATCCCCACTAGGTCCGTCGCGTGGTATCCAGTGAATAGTGAAGCTAAGATACAATCCTGTCGGGAATGATCGAGCGGTATACGATCTATTCCGATATGACTGATTTCTAAGATTGTATGTCTAAATACACCTGACAAGTTTAATGTTAAAAGCTCTTTTGCGTTAATTTACTGTCTGCCGAAGCAATGCGGAGGCGAAAGGAAAATTATTATAAACGTTCCACCAGAAATCATAGTCGACATGCAGTTATAAATAAAATGTTATATAGTTCATATTTACAGAAATAAATGGGTTATTGCATATTTTGAATAACCTGGTATAATATGATAGTAAGTTACTAATATCATGCTTACTTTTTTATGCACACGCTACAGTCAGCAATTTTCCGAATATTAGTTTAGCCCGTCTGATCTTTGCATGATTTCTACCTATCGGCTACCCTCTTACGTACCATGTCCCGCTGGTAACATGGGTTGCATAGTTTACATTTTGCTCGATCGCTCCAAGTAAATGCCCCTCTTAAATATTTTAGATTTCAGCCTAACAATAGAACAACAGAATATTAGATAAATTTAGTTAGAATATTTTCAAACCACTTAGTTTGAAATTCATCAAAATTTGGAATCTGCTCACGGTCAGAAGAGTTGATAGCTTAGTTGTTTTGCCTATAGGTTTATTAACATGCACATCCGCATATCCGTAATAATATAGTACTACGAATTGAGGTTTGTATTATTTCCCATATTTGTTACGACGAAGTGCTAGCCTAGAATTTTGTTTTGTAAAGAGGTTAAAGGCGTATATTGATTTATTCTTAAAAAACATTGTTGCATCATGTATTTTTGAGGAGCTCTTGCATTTAGAGAGCGAAAAAGTTCTCTATGCGTAATGAGTATGTACAAGCCTACAGCTTCTGTTAATTATTTATTTTAATATTATATTTATATTGGTATAGATTTTTAGATAGATAGATGCAGAGATATTGTTAAAGAATTCTCATTTCAAGGTATATAAAGTCGGCGATAATATAAAATGAAAATTTTGTTTTGCAGAAGTAATTTTATTGTATATTAAATAATACCAGACTGTATTTCGCAAACATATCACGAGCATGATGTTATGAGCTTCAGTGCCTTGGTTATTACTAATGTGACCCAAAACAAGAATATTGCGTCTGCAAAACATGTGGACAGCTCTTGCTACGCCTTTTATTTCACGTCTGAAATCTTGCCATAACAAAGGAAAGGGAAACGAAAACATTTCCCATTGTTGTGACAATTCCTGTAATATATACGTATGTTGCGCAAACGTTTAAAGGAAAAAGAAAGGGAATTCCAATTTACCGGGACTTCAGCTCAGCCTGGTTGATAACAAGCCGCTAGTGGGGACGCTCTATCTCCGAGATTTGTGGCCGTCGTCTTCGCCGAACTCGGAGAATGCAACATTCACAGTTTAATCCTATAGGTAATAGTCCTGTTCTCCATGTGACCCTATTCTGATATATAAGAAGCGTACTCGTGCGGAACGGCAACACGAGGCTTGTAAGAGGTAATCAGGAATATACTTTGTTACAACGTTGTTAAACATAATTACGACCATTGATCTAATAGTCCATATCCTGGAAGCGGGGTTATATGTTTTTAGAAAGGGTAACGAAAATAAATGACAATGTTTAATACCTAAGAGTACACAAAGGTTTTCCTTGACATTATATTGTAAAGGCTTCATCGAAATGTATAAGATAACCCTCGTTCTTATGTACCAAACTTCGGATAATTTAAAACTAAATTCAAACTGCTGGTCATTTACTTGCTCTTTGGTTATCTACCGTAGCTTATAATGGATGCATAACAAAGACCAATTTATGTCGACTACTTAACCTGGGCATAAGAAGATGCCAAGCTACAAGTGTGTCTTCAAAGAGTCGATTTAGCTGACAAACCCAAGAACATAGCAAGGGACTAGACGTACATTGCATTGTAAATACAGGGTTACATGCATCCATAGCGCTTATGGATATTATCGATTAAATCAGTTTTCCGCTTCTCAGAAAGATAAGCACCATTGCTTTGACGTACACTTGTCATCTGTCGATTGTTGAATTATTTAATATATTTTAATATGGCAAAACGCGTGGGAGTTTGTATTTTCAACATATTATGTAGTGTTTTGTGCAATAATCGACTTTAAGATCGCAGAAAACTCACATTTCAGAGCTATGTGCTGACACGGTTTCGATTTTAGGTTATATATCGTATTTGTGAGGTTGTGACTACAGCAAGCCTGTTGAATAATTGTACCATGTAGACTGTATGGGTTACCTATATAATAGAACCTTAAATTTTGTAAAATCTTTATAAAGAGATCAATCAATCAATGCAGAAATCAACGCCGCCCGCGTTGCATGAATCATTTATTGAAACCCTGTACTAGCACTGAACACACTGATGAGTTGCAGCGACAAAGTGTATGAACACGAAGTCAGTTTATTTAAAGAACCCAAGATCAGACGAACATGGCTTGATGCATATGACCTTGTCGGGAATACCGTTGTACACTGGCAGTATCCTTGATGTTTACTTCTTGGACTCTTCCACTGGCTGGGATCCAGCGGGTCTTATGAGGCGTTATCAATGTGTGAAAGAGATTATTAGTCTAAAGTCCAAACTAATATAAATCTAATCCAGTTCAGAATATAAAGCAGAGTGCGAAAATTCGAGAATAACTCTGTATCCTGGGTAGATCGAGGGTCAATGTCCACTTGACTGAGGCCACCACTGACTTATATTTAAAAGTTATACCTACAAGTCCGCGTTGTCAAATAGATTCAATAGATAGTAAGTGCTTTGGTTGAGTCTAGTTCATTAACCCGTTTCCTAACTAACTTGACATATGGAAATACAAAACAACATAGTATTCAAAGTTAGGGCCATGGCTTTGGTGTTTTAATAGTCAAAAAAGTAAGGTCCATATAATATATTCAGCTTACCGAGTGTTATTTATTCTTAATCACTCACAGATATACCATTCCACTAGGTGTTACGTTTGGAAAAGTAAGTTAATATTCCCTTGTACTCTGTGCGTCTGACTCCGCATATACATACATACGTATCTACCATCATCTGAACTTGGTTTCATTAGATAAAGCTACCATTTGGTGATACGTTTAGCCAATGTAACTTGAAATTGCCCTTTGCCCACCGAGTCTGACACTGTAACATCACTGCGATTGGCTATACAAAGCATACACGAGTATCCGCGTCCCTCTGATCTGGACGGTGATACAATTACGGAATGTAATTTGGTAACCCACTCAGGTCCAATAGGTTTGGCATTGTCTGTTGTTACTAACCACCCTTTTCCAACAAGGCAATTATTTGAGATTTTAGAATCTTGAAAGATCAGACGGCCCTGTAACTATATCATCCATGTAGGTACCCTCCAACAAAGCTTTGCTGCAAGAGGAAAGCCATCCTTGCCCAACTGGAGCAATGTTCGAATTACTAGATAAGGAGAACAAATGAGCCCATAAGTAACGGTTGCTAACTTATAATCCTGAATAGGATCTTGCGGGAAAAGCGCCAAATAATACGCTGATAATCTCTGTGATTGTCTTCTAAGAGACGATACATCATTTTTATATCGGCGGTGATGACTATCCTAGCAAGACGTATACGTAAAAGAATAGTGGCTTTCTGTAACTTTAGACCCAGTGTACTAATGGTCATTAAGAGATGTTTGATGTGGAGGATTTGCGGATTTCTGTATGGTTAAGATCTAGATATCCTTGCATAAATCCCTTATACTGTGAGTATAAGTGGAGTTGACTAAGAAGGCGTCGCTCTAAGGATAAGAATCTAGTAATTGCCAAATTACGCTAACCAGAAAAAACTGGTGAAGGATCATGGAACAGCAAAGAGTCGACGAATTTGAGATTTAACCAAATACCCTTAATTAGATAGACGTAATTATCAAGTTCTTTTCTCACACTGTCCTTTACAGTAAAATCCTTTTCGTTTGCATCCAAAAGACAGATAATGCTATTAAAAATTTTACAGAATTCCTGCTTTATCCCGTCTACCTCTTGATATCTAGCTTTAAACAGAAGGCGAAGATTGTTATCGGTTTCGACTCATTTTGCGACCTCCTTACTTGTATTATGCGGATAATTTCAATTTGCCATAAATTTTTATAGCGTTTTAACTTTATATTTTTAACTCATTTTGCGTGTTCACGATTGTGAAAAATAAATCAATGCTGTTGTTCATTTAAAATATAATGCGTGCGGGCGTATTCAAACGCGTTTCAATTGATAAACAACTATCGATATAAAACCTATATAAAAACAACGAGAAATGGAAGCAAAACCTAGTGGGGTAGATACTACAAAAAAACTGGATCTCGCTCTGCATATCGTTTTCACACCGAAAGATGCAAGTTACTTAGAATGTACGAATTGCAAATTGAAATTGTAAAACTCTATTACAGATGCACAATACTGTTTGATACGGTTCGAATAGAACCAAAAATGGCTCAAGGAGAGCCAGTGGATTATATCAGATATGTTTCAAAATACGAAGAGGTGACCGTGGTTACCCCCGACTCCTTGTATTATGCACATCCCTTGGTGCACAGAACATCCTTTAACGAGAATAGACAAAGAACGCTTTATATTTGAAACTGAGTTTGTGCGCCACCTATGAATGTATGAGCGTACTAAAATGGTGGGCAATTTCAAATATTACGTGTCATATAATAGGAATCTGATTATTATATTTGTTCCTACTAAAGTTCAAGTTTTAGAAAATACGATTTGTATTGTATTTTCTTCAACGTGAACTTTAGTATTAAAAACATAATGGAGTAGATAAATATATAAAACATACAAGAAATTCAAAACAGTTTTATTTAATCTTTGATTTTGGACCGTACATTTCTAAAAACTTATCAATAAATATTTTCCTGCTGTCTTTATGTTTCAGTTTTCTATTTAAGCTTGTTACAATATATTTAATTGTTACATATAATATTGAATTTTTTACAGAAAGCTCTTCTTGTTTATGATGTTTACAAAAACAATTTACATCAAATACCTTACTTAAATCTATAAATATGTTGTTTGAATTTACATACTCAAAAAAATTATTAAATATATTTTTTGCTGTATCAATTTCGATGATAAATTGTTGCGAAGGGTAAAAAAGTTTACCTCCATAATCTTTTAATCGAATAGCCAAATGAGTACCAGTTACTTCTTCCGAGTGAGGAGGAAACGAAAACCAAGCTTGTGCATACGTTTCCATAATAACTGTACATTACGTATTGTAAAAATAAATTTTTTTATGGATGGTGGACTAGCTACTTCCCTTCCATTGCGAATAAATTTCAAATTTTGAAGAAAAGGAATGGCATTATTCCTAAATGCAAAATGTTGGGTCTTGAAAGTTAATGGCCCGTTTAATGGTTTAGAGGATCTTGTTTGACCATTTAAGCTATCATCAAATAGTTTATCCATGAAAATGATAAATTCTGCTGTGCCAGAACACTGAGCAGCACCAAGCTTGTCTAATATTAACAATCCAGCATAAACAGAGCGACTAAACACTTGGGTTGCAAATTTCACTCTCATTTTTTGTTTACTTTCGGGATTAATGTGGGCATCAGTCAATTTCGGGCATACCTTTCCTTCTGGATTAGTGCCATCTATCCTGTATAGAGTGACAATGTCATCAAACTTGGCAGTTTTATTCTCAAAATGAATATCTTTGTTAATGAAATTATTGCGAATACATTTAATTAAATGGAGTACATCAAATAAATGTAAAATTTCTTTTCTGTCTACATTGCAGGAACAGCCTGAACTGCAGCCACTTGCACGACACAGACTTGTTATAGCTGCACGATTTGCAGCACCCTGGTCACAAACTGTGGCAAGAATTGTGAAATAAGTTTTTTTGATGAACAGCGGATATTACATCTTTAATAATCACCTGCAATCGTTCACTATTGATTCCAGACTGTACAAAATAGTACGCCAAAGGTTGCTTCCATCTTTTATTTAAGCCTCGCAGCATAAAAACAAGCGCATGATCTGCGACATACTTGGATTTCCCACTCCCCAGATCCTCTAAACCATCAACACAATTTAAATGCCTGTTTAAGGTCAAATTTGGTTGCAAATAAACCCCATGAAATAAAAACAAAAAATATTTATCTAGTTTCTTAAGGCTCTTTGAAATATTCTGAATATGATTCAGCAAATCTTCATTTAAACCTGGTTTTAAAACAATTGATGCTAATGACCGTTGCAAAGTTTTTGCTGATGGCAAACTAAATATTTTCTATAAAAAATGATAGCCCTTAGGGGCATGCTTATACATAGCCAAGGCTAGCGATTTTTCCTCTGCTGTCCACCTAATAGAACGTTTTTTCTTAATGTTCCTTAGCTGCGACAAAATAAATGTTTTTGCAGCATCGGACAATTTGTCCAAATTTTTAAATAAGCACTTTTTAATAATTGTGTGCGATCACCTTTTGGAAATAGATTTCTAAATGTTGCACTCTTTTTCAGGAGCCTAGATTTTAAAATTGATGTTATTGGTGGGAAGTATCACGTAACTCCTTAAATAAAAATTAATTTAAAATTATGTTATCAAGCTACTTAAGTTAGCATAAGCATGTCCATGATACGTCACAAACGCTTAAGTGTAGACAACCCGAGCTCTGGTGTACAAGCAACCACTACTGCGCCAATGCATTTTTCTATCAATTAAAATTGGTCTTGTATTTCTAATGTAATGAAGTTACAAAAGCAAGATCAGCCACAAGATTGTAGAAAAGAACGCTTAAAAAGGAATATTATAATGACAACTGCTTGTTAGTGGTAAGCTAACCAAGGCGTCTAGTTAACCATACTTTGAACAACCGGGCCATTTGCAATGAGAGCAGCTTTAAAAATTGACAAAAGCTAATTTACCGACAATACTACTGTCCAAATTTCCTGCTTCATTTGTTTCTTCGCTCCTGGTATATCGAAGAGGTCTTTTTCTGGATGGCATAGGAGAGCATTCTTCTTTACCACCAGTTTCTTCTAAATGAATTTGATCAGCATGTGCCATTACGGATGGACCAGGAATGGGTTCTAAGGTTGTGCAAATGCCCTTATCAGTTTGGCGTTCTGATATTTTCAAATGTAGTCCTGAAGGTCCTGGTGTAGGTTCGATTGGTACTAGAATTTCTTCTTGTAGTTCAGAAGCTGATGGTTCTGTAGATATTAGCTCAGTATCATGTGGGTCCCCAAATAATGTCGGTACAGCTTTACGATTCAATTTTTTCCGCTCCAACGTCTGAAAGCACTTATCTTCAAAATGTTTCGAGCATACCGTGAAACAACTGCGAATGGACTGCAAGGAGCGTTCTCTCAAGACTGGATTATTAACATGTATCAACCACAGCAAACATAATGCATCATCCCTTGGAAACATGAAGAAGTTTATATTTTCTCCTCAGTCAACTCGGCTGGTACAATTTGGTGCAGCACATTTCTGATACGTGGTTTTCGGCATTTTGGTGACCTATGAAATATAAATTATGTAGGTACGTTTATATGATGAGATTATAAACCCTTACCAAGATCAAACACCAACTTCGCTCTTTGCTAATTAGTAAACAGTCCTTTAAACCTAAATTATGCAGAAAAATTGTTCACTTGTTCATAAAGATTACATGAAAACACAATAACACAACATGGATAAATGTAAAATATCCTATAAACCGTCAAAACGCTAATTGTTCACCATTTTAAACATTACACTTCAGCACCAACGCAACAAGCAGCCTTTGTTTTGTTTAACTAACGACGGTTACGGCGTTTAAAATCCTAGCGTCACGCGTGTCACGTGGTAGACTGGCAGCGCCGTCTACGAATATATGAGGTAACTAAACCACTTGATAATAATAGTAATAATCACTCTACAGTTAAGCTCATTTAATTGTCCAATGCCTGCCTTGGTGTGTGGTTGATAGCCTGGGTTGTCACGATTGCAATGGGGACCTCTGGCACGAGTGCTCGCCAAGAACTATACTATCTACTGCCGGCTCCGAAAACAGAAGCGCGTGGGGACAACCACAAAAAAACACCGTCACTTATATTTAATGCGCGGGCATTTTAATAAAATGGAAACAATACCGGGGCAAACAGCAAGTGCTACCTGTTATAATCAAATCTAAAATAAGGGCAACAAATAAACAAACGCCCTTTTTGAGGACGCAACAGGTATACTGCACTGTTTCATTTCGCGCATGTTAGAGAACCAGCTCACTCAGAAATTTTTATTTAAATGAAACATTTATAGGCTTCGAGTTCGGTTTGGGCCTTGGTTGGAGACAGACGTGTATTCGAACGGCTCTCTGAGCTTTACTACAATTGTGTGTGTATGTGATAAATAAACAACTAAACTATATACTCAGTGAGTGTTGCATGGTTATAAAGTGGGCATAAGTGCTTAGCGCGGTGATAGTGCTTACCTAGCGGAGCACCTGTACCTATACCTGTATCACACAGGAGAACTTAACCAACAACCCACAACAGGAACTAAAATATGATAAGACAGTAGAGAAATATCTCACTTACGTAATAATTTCTACGCATGTTGCATGTGCGTAACTAGCGACTTTCTTTGTATTATTTCTCTTCCGATATAACTAACTTCGACATTCCGGGGGATAGCAAGGCAAAACGAGCGCATTTTAGGGCCGAAGCAGGTAAAGGAACACCCTAAATGGCCAGACCTCTTGAAAAGCATATCGGTAAAAATGCTCTTTAGTAGATAGGCGCACTACGCCAAAAACGCAGTAAAACCAATCCGTCTAAAAATAGATCATAAACAGATACCCTGACCTGTTCCACACGCGATAATCGGACAATATCCCAAATAATAATAATCATAATGATAATAGCAATAAAACTTAAACAACGTAGTATTAACGAGTACAATCAACCACTAGCCAGCAAAACAATAAAAATTACAAACTGTCCCGTCTAAGAGTAATAGCCTATAAGGGAAACGGACCCGAAACAAACAAAGGAATGAATGTAGGATTAGCCTTTTTACAAATATATACTATTACAAATTTAAAATATAACATATATATGTAAATCTCGCCTATTTAGGCGTTTTTTTCATATGTGATAGTAACAATACTAATACATAGAATGATTACTGCTAAAGTAACAATTTAAAATGATGGAAATAATAAAAACAAAGCAGCACACCATTCTGGGACAGATAATTCCAGGTGACGGAAATTGTCTCTTCAGTGCCCTCGCACTCAAATACATGGGGGGAACATCACACAACAAGTACATCGAAAAACATGTAAGAGAGTTAAGAGCAAGAACTGTAAGTTATATCAGACAAAACATCCAAAGATTAGAATCAGCTTGGAAGAAATTGTAAAGGAATTACAGTCAAAATATCAAGAAGCAGGACAATGAGAAGGAATCTTGTTACTCCTAAATGACCTAGAAAGAGAATGATTCTGTGGAGGAGAAGAAATAATGGCCGCTACGGCAGACATAGTAAATGAGAAAATCACAGTTCACACGTACACGTTTCGTTAATAATGTGTTTTAGTGTTGCATCCTTGTGCTCGCGTTGTGGTTGTTATTGTTGTCGTCCTTACAGCAGTACAAGAAGTTACAAAATTGTGATACAGAAGCAGTCTACGCAGCACATTAGCTCATGAAACAGATATATGGGGGAACATTGTCCAGTAATAACACATAAACCAGGCAAGAAAAATCACATCAGACACAACATGTGGAAGTTAGCCAGTAGCTTGGAAGAAACTGTACAAGGTCTACGATCAAAATACAACTCAGAAGGATCCCAGCGCTCATAAAGGACTTGAAACAAAAAGACTTCAGTTGGAGAGATCAAATCTTAGAGGCAACACCAGAAAGAAGGAGTAAAAGGAACCACTGCGATAATGCGATAGTTTTGTCTAGAGAGCAGGAAGCCATGGAAATCAGCACACGGCCGTAAATAATCTCTAATCTATAATATATAAAAAATGCACTCATTCAAGAATAATTCCGTAAATCATCACCCCATCTAGAGCTCCAGCAAACGATCGGACAGAGATGAAATCACACAAGGAAACGTCATCGTCATGAAAGAGAAACCTAAATAAGATACAGAAATCGAACAACTACATAAAATGGTAAAAGTTTAATTCACATTATGTCCTAGTGTTTATGTACTTATGTTTGCGTTACTATTATAATTTTTACGGTCGCTATAGTGATGTTTCATGTATATAGTTAAGTGTATACAAGAAATTACACAATAGTGGTACTAAAAATCCTGGAAGACGGAAACTAGCCTCGAAGCTCAGAAGTAGTTTGGAAAAAACTGTTCAAGAACTACGAACAACGTAAACTTKAATGGAAAATGCKGACAGAATCMCAGCACTCTTAAACGATCTCCAACAAGAAGAACAATGCAGCCGAGCCATACCGACATTAAACACATCAAATACTAGGGACACATCTAAAGGAAAGAGGCAACCACACGGAAGACTTGGGAGCTAAGCGCAGACCAACGAAAAAGAGGAAGACCGTGCTTCACATGAAAAACAACTACATATAATAATTCAGAAACCAGGGATAAATGAAAAATAATGGCTAGAACAGAAATCACGAGGTACTAGAAATTAATCAAGCGACTCTGAAATGGACTAATAATGTCAACAGTACCAAGAAAACATTCAAAGAAAATGAATGTTACCTATATAACCTTCCCATTCAGTCCTTACATTCCCTTAATATGCGCTAGGCGGTCGCACTACTAGCAATCGGCATGTACCCCTCCAACCCAGCGTAGACGGCCGGCCCGGCAGTATATCCGGGAGTGGCAGAGATGCTAACCGTACGCTGGTTTAATCAAACAATTAATCAATCAAATGAAACATTTATAGGCTGTTTCCTGTATGGAAAATGACAGCGAACTATGTGCAACCACCTAATCCCAGTCCAAAATGTATTAGCTTTAATTCATGATTAAGGGCATGAACGACTAGAGAAATCTGGAAGCACTAAAAGGCATAACTTGCAAGTATCCACGGCTAAACCATTTTGTTATATGCAAAAGCGCGGTTTCGCAGGTGTGGCCATTAACCAGTTGCGAATCTGAGGGATACATTATTTTTAGGTACATATTATATAAACAGTTGCGAATAAATAATTTTTCCAATACACACAAAATTTGCATTCCATAAGATTTTTATTTTTCCGGACAGAAAATAAAATCAACTTATACTGGATATCAGGCACAATGTTAAGGCAATGCAAATTATAAAGAAAACAAGGATAAGTATGGCGTCAGGCTTAATGGATAGAATTGTAAAAATTGACGGCTAAGCTTTTGAGCTCCATAGATAATTGGCAACTTTTTCATAATTTGATCTTTGTAATAAAATATTTTAGCATTGATGTTTGCTGCAACATTTATGTTCAGTCAGATGGAATAAGATAATATAACCTAACCTTGTAAAATGTTACACCCCAAAAGGCAAAATCACTGGGATTACCGTCGCACTGCACTCCGCTTCTTTAAAATTTCACTCCCTTATTTTCGCGTCCCGCATTTCCTGGTAATTGAGAGCGATTGAACGCATTATTCCATTTCACCGTCATCTCGGGCTTCTACACGTCAACCAAAATTAATAAGAATTCTCCCCAGTTGCTTGTCTGCCGGTCCCCTTAAAACAGTATGGATGGTCCGTAATCTAGAACGAAAACCTGCGGACCTAGGGACGGTCATGCAACTTTAAAAAAGTCGAGAATTCCTGGGTGGACACCAAGCCGCAAAGCGGCCGAGCTCGAAGAGGTCCCCGGTTATCGTTGCCTTCACTTAATGAAATGAATATTCATGGTGAGTCTTGTTGAATATTCCGACTAACTTTGCCCGAACGAGGAAATTGTCACTGGGGTAGCCAACCATGCATGTTTTCGCACAGATTTCGTTCTTTGTGCTAGCAAAGCAGGTGGAATGTTGTGTAACCGCGTTAAGCTCATCCGCCGTAAAGTGGATTACGTGGGAATTGTAAGTAATTAGCCGCGCACTTAGGCTCTAAAATATAACGTCTCCAAAAGGTTTCTAAACAATCCTATTAGGCTTCATGTCGGAGTTGGCCCAAATTTAAATCTGATAATACCCGCGATGCCTTTATGTGTAGGCGATGGCTCCGCAGTACCTACGTGAACTGCAGGACTATTCCTGGAGATACAACTGGCTGGTAGTCAGTTTCTACAAACCAAATTGATCTTATCCATTTTAAAAGAATGTCTCGTGATAACGGTGCAGCATATTACAAAATAAGGGGGCCTATTAGGCCATAAATGAAGAAATTTTTATTCCTTTCTATGCGGTCCAGTTGACGCCAAGAAACCAAAAAAGAGAAAAAATACATTATCTTTCTAAATACAAATACAAGTAACACACTACAGTTAATGTTGAATAACGTAACCCCGAGTTTTGAAAGGGCTACAAGAGACTTTGACTCGTTAGAAATTTTAAACTACTCCTATAAATACGAGTAGTTCTTTCAGAACCTATTTTCGAAAGCGTTAGTAAAAACTTCATTTACCGCGGAACATAATTTTAAACTCAACAAACCTTTCGCGAAAGCACTAGTATCATTCTGTTTTTACAATTTTGATATGGTTCACGAAACTTTAGCATAAACTAGTTTTGTAGCTAATACAAAAATTCACATACCTAAGCACTTAAGGGATAAACATTTACTGAATCTGATATTAGATTTCAGAAGCGACATCTTTTCCGTAGTAAGATGTTAACTAAATTTGACAAACCCTTTTTCAACAATAATTCTTGTATTCCTAAGCAAGTTTTATAGATAAACGGTCGGACAAATCTGGCCACTTATTACCGATGGTGCCAAATTCGCTTTGCATATTCCTGCTTTCTTTTACAAATAATAGCTCAATAATCAGTTTAGGTCTAGTGCGGACAGCATGGCATAGAAATGGATTTGCCTATATACCCAAGGCTTGATATGATGTAAGCAGAAAACTAGATACCAGTGCCATCTAGTCCTCTGCTTTCATTCGCGTATTAACTTTTCTTCTAAAATTAAAGTTGAAGAGGGTCAATTCATTTTGTGCTTATGATGAAGATGTTCCTTGAGGCCAAGAATCTCGGATCTGGAGGAAACCAGAATTGCAACCATGTATGGCGTTTCACCCTAAAGCGGAGGGTACAATCGGCAAACGCTGGTTCTGCAGCGAAAAAACTGTGGAACACTTTTTCAAATAGTTTTTGTGTTGGTGGCTTCCTACAACAGGTACAACTTGACAGTACGAGATCCGGCTGCGGGATTACTACGTTCATTTAGTTTTTAACCAAAATCTAATTTTTCATATATTTATTAATGAAGAAATGTATTTTTACCGAGGTGCCAGTCAAAATATAGCCACTAGTATTATTAATTTTAATTTAAAATCGGACGTCGGTTGTGAGACACGCTTGAATAAAATTGAGTTAACAATAATGTTGTCTCCCTACATTATCGAATTTTCACGGCAGGTACCAGTAAAAAAGTTTATACATGATTGTATGGTGGAGTAGAAATTCATTCACCTAAATATTTCGTACTAATTAATGCACGCTCTCACCAAGATTTTTTTCTAGCCCTCACAGGGCAATTCCCAACTAGCAACTTACAGCTTTATAATAGTCAGGTAAACGTTTATAAAGCAATATTTATAAAACAGTAGTACTCTTGTAAACATTGTCACAACGTTTATAGAATGCTTAAAGATGCAAAAAGGCACATCTTTATAAAACATTTTAGTTATATACAGTATCCTGTAATGGTTTTAGTAAGTGTTATAGAAACAGTTTTGTAGATAGTTACAGAGGTGGTATAAAAATTACGGTTTTATAGCAATTTATTATAAAACAGTTTTATAAATGTTACGGTATCATCTATTATGCGACAATTCTGTTGCATTCAGCATCTTCAAAGCGATCTTTTGGTGTTTTAACTGATTTGGCGGAGAATGATTTATTTTTTACCGATTGGCTAAAGTTGCATCCCATATTCCTCTTATGTAAAATAAAACATGTGCTCAGAGCGAAATATATACCGTACCAGATGACATAAAATGCGTAGCATTGAATTGTAGTCACAAGAAACTACTACCAAACAAAATTTTCTGTGAAACATATGCACATATGTGTACAAAATTTTTAAGCGCTTTAAAAATAATTAGTATTTCATCAATTTGAAAGAATTATTTACAAAATACAAAAAATGTTTTTAATCAAGTAGCATCTTAAACCTATCTGCATTGATTATAAACAGAATTTTATAATCATTTTTGTTAGAAACAACTTTTGTACATTACTTTTTTGTAAAAAAATAATTTTTAGTGGACTTTATGCAATGGCAGCCATATATGTGCTTATAATCATGATAATAATATGGCTTCCGCTTTATAAAACACGATTATCACAGAAGAAATTACTATATAACATATTGTTATTTTACATGTGTCAAATCAAGACATAATATAATAGCTTTATAGGTGTTCACAAGATGACGATTCAGCGTTAAATAACACATATTTAAACCCTTTATAAAATAATTTGTCTCCACTGGGAAAKTGTTCTATAAAAAGTTGTGTAAACCTTTATACAATGACTATAAAACGGTGCTTKACACTGTTTTATAAACACTAAACTATATAACAATTTCGTGTGCTGAAGCTGAATACTCGTATGGGAATACCTTATAAAATAAAATAGACGTTGAGGAACAATAATAAAACAACAATAAAGCAAATATGCCTTGCTATTTGGCAATTATAAAATTATTTTGCCTGTTGGTTTGGTAGCGTGCTTGGGACTGAACCAGGAGGCCCGGGTTGGAGTTCCGGTGACAGAAATATATATTTTTCCATTAAAATATTTGTCGTTGTTCGCACAAAGAATCATAAAGCAAATATACCGCACTGTTATTTTCTACTCTACTCTAACTATAAACGTAGAAAGATTTTCATTTTAAGGTCTCGTACTGTACTGGCAGGTTATGCGGCTTACAGTGAACTAAAGAGTTCGTCGTGAAGTTGTTATCACCCACTGATCTGCAAGTTTTATTAGAACCACACTCAGAAACCCAGTAGGTATCTAAGAGGTCCTCTCTCATCGTTCCTGAAGATTAATGCACACGTTGGATTACGCCATCCACACAGAATGATTGATTAGCACACACGATATCATCTGTGCTATCTACCGCCCACCGCGAAAGGTACGTGATGAGCCGACTTCATCCCGAATCGATCTCTTTTGTTTTAAATTCCGGTGGCGCAAGCAACTTTGTATGGCATGCCTGGATGCCCCAATTAACAATTTCATTCCGGGGTACGGTTATGGCGCCCCTGATGGAGAGAGGCAACCGTACGGTGCCGCTGGGAAAAGGCAACTCCTTCCTACCTGAGGACGGTGTGGCGCATTTACTTCGCTTTTGCTGTTTTTATCTCCTTGTGATGTTTTTAAATCTAACCCAACAATATGGCCGGATTTCCATTTAGATTAACTCCGGGCTGTATTTGCGGCCCACCTGTCATTTTTATAGAGATCGGGGATGAGATTAAATGAAGTTTTTAGAATTTATTAACTTTGTTGGCCGATACTAGGAAAGAAACGTTTGTGATGAGCTTTCTGTTACATTGAGCTATGACTACGCAAGCTAAAGATACGTATATCCTTTGATCTTTCTTCAGTTCAGCAGTTTCTGTAAATCCCTATCGATGATTACAAAAACGTTCTTTAAGTTCATGAGGATGACAAGATCACAAACTTAGCTTTGGCTATTTTGAAATATTTGAAGTAAAATCAAACTTATTAAAAAAGAAATAGACAACTGAAGAACAACTTAATTAATAACTGTTCTTGTCTACTAGATAATATTACAATTATGGAGCAGACGTGTATTTGTGGCGATGCGCTTTTTTAAATATCTGTGTAGACTCCAGGTGGCGTAACTAAAAGCTTATGTGTGCAAGAAACATACGACGGGTACTAAATAGTAAGTGCTCTACCCCAAAACAGTTTAAAATTGTCATATAATTTAATATATCTATTACTGTTTTAGAACACAAACAATAAACGATGCATGGTTATATTGATCACTTTCAAGAATAGCTACTTTTTATGCTGACATCTTCAAAACTAAATTCCATTTCTATACAAGTAGTGGCTAAAAACAATAAAACCAAGCTAAGCAATAAAAGTAGTATCCGCAATAGGGAACTTACATGAGCATTTAATGTAATTTAAAAATACTGAAATCCGAAGATTATAACAGTTAAACTACCCTAGAGGCAAAAAAAATTTCTTAGGCGTTATAAATCAATTACTAACGGTTGAAGTTACTGTAGAATTTTGAATTTATCACGTGCTGGAGGACACCTTTCTATTGGTTGTGACGTTATACCGTGCGACTTTGCTCCGTCCACTAGAGAAACTACTCGTCTATGCGCCCGTTCGTGTGTTTTTCAATGTGACAAACGTGTTACCCGTATTATGCTTGTTTTGCTTGTGTCTTCCTGTAACTTGTGTTATTTTGTTGCATTATCTAACAAATAATATAACCGAGGCGGGTTTTAACCAAGCGCAATCTGATAATTTCCCAACAATTAATGGTGGCAGAATATATAAAAAATAATAACTGTTTGGCGTTAGCTGGGGTCCGTGGAGTAAAAGCAGATGGGTAAGTACAACTAATTTCGTTTGATTTTAAACAAAGATGTTGAAGAAAATATTTTCTATCGAAACATTAATTTTAATTGCAATATTGAAATGGATTTTAGGTCTGGCAGGCAATCGTATGGCGACGCTGCTGTTGGATGGGTGCAAGTGTGCAGAGAGATTAATATTTGCACAATTAAAGCAACAATCACTCCGGAACATAATGTTCGAGCGAGGCAATACAGTCTTACATTGGTGGTGGATGAAGAGTAATTGAAAATACTGCAAGTAGATTATCATGATTGTGCTGCATCATTAGGTAAATATAATTTGTTGACAAGACTTGGGTGAAAAGCAATATACATTTGCTTTGCAGGTGGATGCAAGCATACTACTGCGTTCGTAATGTGGATGCACCGAAGAAATGAGGAGTCAGCACCAACTGAAGTTAGTTGCTACTGGGAGAGAAGATTGGAAGATTTATAACGCTCTGCCCTCGGAGAAAAAGAAGGCCTTAAATCGGATAATGAAGGAAAGCAGTTTCTAAACGAACTTGTAATCAAAGGACTGAAAAATTTTTCTGAAAGCCAGCTTTTAAAACATTATGAAACAAGTAGTGAAGGGCTGCAACATAAACTTGGCTTGCATCAGTTAATGCTTAAATATGTGAACTCAAATAGAAATAATTATGCAGAAAACTTTCTTAAATTTTGTAAAGATAATTTGCAAGATGAGTTTTGAAAAAAAGCTGCAAAAGAGACAATGGAGCAAACGAATAGCAGTTTAAGGTTTGAACTGCTATATGCCAGAATAACAGCTTCCAAGCTATACACTGCATCTCATTGTCTCCAGAATGAGGGAGATTTTTATTTAGTAAATTCTTGGTGTGTATAAGCTAAAAAAGACGTCTGCTATGGCAAGAGGCAAAAGGCTAGAAAAGGCTGTTTTAAAATGCTTGGAAGAAATTGTCGGAGTAAAATTCCAACCAATAGGCCTCAAGTTAAATTCCGATCATCTTATATTAGGCGCTTCACCTGATGCCATTTGCCAAGAATATGTGGTGGAGGTAAAGTGCCCTATGTTCCACAGAACTGTGACAAATTATCTTACAAAAGATAATAAAATTACACCAAGGTACATGGCTCAGGTACATCTGCAAATGCATATCTTTAAAAAGAAAAAATGTTTGTTTTGCGTAACCGATCCTGATTTTGAAAATAACAGAAAGATTACACATATATTTGAAAGCAGAGCAACAATGATTTTTAACTGGAAATTCCTTAGTGCGCTCATACAGCGGGTGCTAGCGAGGGTATCTGGGGAACGGATCTCATGGACTGACGTTGACAGTTAAGCGCGGCGACAGGCAGCCGTTTCGAATACTCATTTTGCGCGGCAAACATTTAATAATCAATTATTAATTAACGGACTTTCCTAGAGCTCTAAATTGTGATTAAACAGTATTACAGATTATTTATACGCAAATTTTAAAAATGGTGCAAGTTTCCTATTATGAGCTTTTAAAAAATGATGATCAATCTCGGGTTCTACTGAACGTGGATGGTGATACTCAGTTTCGGATATAATTTGAATTTAAAATGACCTCTTTGAGGCAGGTAGTCGAGGTCATCGTTTATGATTACTAAACGCAAAAAATATGTGCAAGAAAACACTTGTCGATACCATTAATAACTTATGTAAAAAGATAAATGGTTTTAAAAGTGCACTCATTGCCGAATATTCTGAATTAGGTGGTTTGTTTCCAACAACACTTTTACAGTTGTTGATTTGTGATCATACCTAGATCTTATTGGACATTTCAATACTCCACTATTCACTGGCTGGTATTTTTAATATTGCTACATCTGGGCTTATTATTCTTTTTTACTTTTCATAATGATTGTTAATTTTTTGAAGACAAAATCTTCCACTCGTCCAGGTGTCCATTTTATGAGCTTGGAAACCTGTCTTTTTTATTTTGTAAACACTTAACAGTGCTATGCCACGCTTCTGCCCATGTAGATTCATTCTATTAACCACTGCTGTGAATTTTCCGTCGTCTTATTGTTGGAATTAGCTGAAATTGTTGAAACTAATGCGTTTTTCTTCCTGTGTCCAGGACAATAAGTTTTTCATTTTTTTTAGCACTTCATACAGGCTTATCTTCTGCATGTTTGCTACCAGAACTGCCACAGATAGCGCATTACCATTTATTTAATTTTGTATCTAATGAATTCTGAAGATTTTTGTTCACCAAAATCGTAGGTGCTGCATCTGTAGTGCATATCCTTTATTCCCAAATGTCTGGCTACACTTGAGCATTTTAGCATTTCCTTTACTAATTTCGAAAGCATTTCTGGCACTCTCGTCATACTTCAGTAAGCACATATTGCGCAAAATCGCATTGCTTTTCTTGATTAAAGCGAGTCGAATTACACTACAGACCATCTATATTAATTCGGTTAACGAGCTCAATTGAAAAATGCTACTTGTAAAGACGAAATTCATGCGGATGCCGCTAACTACAAAACGTGATTAATGTCGAAATATCAATCGCTATATAAATAGATCTAATTCTATCCGGCAGCCTGACCACATTTAGTGCGTATGTTTTCTTGGATATACAAGTCACAAAACGCTAGCAGTATCGCTAAAGTTATACATATAATTTATGCAATAGACACCATAAAACGATACGGCTATGTTTCAGCCCTAGGCAGTAGCGGCTCCTCGGGGTAGGCAAGGTAGGCACCGCCTACTTTGCAATTTTAATCAACAATGCCTTAAAAACAAATAATAATTAGCTAGAAATTTATAATTTTTTTAAATGCAATTTGTTTTTATACCAATGTTTATTTAATATTTCATCTCAAGTTATTATTGCGAACGTTTAAATTGGGAATAGGCGACACAACTTGACCAACTGAAATTCATTTCTATTTGTGTTCACGTCCTTCAGAATCTGCACCGTTAACGATCGCAGCTGACGGTTAACGTAGTAAAATCTTCGCGCATATAGGTGCGTCTCAGGTGGAATGATCGGTCGCCTACTACAAACTTTGTATGGACTCGGGCTATTCGCATTGCGAAAGAGGGCGATAGAGGTTTTAAATGACACCGGTAGATGGCAGCAACTTGCAAATGTAAGAACATGTTATATAAACTTTCAATATGCTCTGAACAGTTACAACATGGATAAGATTAGGTGCTCTATTATTTAAATTAAGTACTGTTTTACAAGTTTCGTTTACTTTTTTAGCGTTTTTGAGCTTATTAGGTATAGTTTGAGTTTTGCTAAATTCTTTGTTTAACATTCGATTTTTAGAAATTTAAGATTGTTTAGTGCAAAAAACGAATAAATGTGCGGTGATATACGAATAAAAATAAATGATTGGCATGACCATTAATATACACATATTCCAAGATAGAAGACAATAATTATAATTGCTTATACTATATACAAGTATAAGGTGTCGCCTACCCTACTTGGAAGGTCACGAGCCGCCACTGGCATTAGGCTGTAAAATAAAAGTTTATCGATGTATAACATAATATCAGTTACTGCAAACGTCATATTGAACATCATGCTGCTATAGTGAGATTCATGTCATTAATTTGATACGAATCAGTTTTGTAAATTATTAGCTTTCGTGTCCCAATTATTGAAACTCATTTACCAATTATGTCAGGTTTCTAACCTATCCTTTCATATTTGTCTATTATTATTTCGCCTCTGACTATGACATAGTACAAAGCCTTGCTTTCAATATAATTATTTATCGATTAAACACATGAAATGCTGGCTGCATTTGTCATCCAAAAGTACTTGTCGGTTTCATTACAACTATCGGATCGTATCGTTTTCAGCATTAATTAGCAAATAGTGTAAAGCTTGTTTCAGCAATGTAATGACACGCAGCGATTGCTTACACCGAAATAATTTACCYGTGGCTGTTTCCATCAACAGCAAATTTTCCAGCCAATGAATGTTTGTGATTGTGTTAATCCTGTAACGCGCACGTTTAGATTTGCTTAGGCGCTGGCTACCCTAGATGGATATTTCACACATCCAGCTGAAATTAGGAAAGTCGATCAAACTGCAGTTAGTATAGACAACCTACGTTATCTACTTTTCTTGAATAGATTTCTTTTCAAATTATGTGCCATTGTGGTCACTTGAATGTAACTCATTATCGAAGCATTTGCCGCATTTCTATTTCATTGTCGTTTCCTTACTTAGTTATAGGGACTATTCAGTACTATTTTACATTACGGATTCAAAAATAAGTTACACGTGCCGATTAGATGATCCGATAAGAGCTAGCGCAACTGCATCTGACAGTTTCCTGTCTGAAATGTTTGTATATTGCAATACAAAAGATAGATCTGGTTTTTTCAACCAAGGGGCTATATCACTCTARTTGTAGACAAAATACATCTATGTAAGCTTGAAAGCAACCGATTAAGTTAGTTAGATGTTCTGTAATTTCTGTAGAGTTTTATCGAAATAATGATTAGTATATCATTTTGTGATTATTACTGTAGAATTGTTTTGTGAAAGGTTACTATACTACAGGTTAGTAATATATTTTCAAGGCGATCCAAATTTATAACTGGCGGCTGTACTCCCGTCGCCCCATTTTGAGTGTGAGTGAAAAAAATTGGTGTCTTGTGTTCATTTGATTTTGTTCCATATTTTGTTTATTTGTTAAGGACGTTTGTTGTCGAATTCTGCTTAGTTTACTAGTGTAATGGCTTCAATTTCTGTAAAGTGCGTTAAACTTAGAAGTCAAGCACTTAAGTTGTATAATTTTGTTATCATTTTGGCGAGGGTAGTTCTTACGCCGTACTTTATGGGTCATTTTATGAAAATCAGGTAATGAGTCATCTAGGGCTGGCAGTAAGTACAGAGACTCTTACATTGCCGATTAGCGACGGTTCTGCGAACTACCACGTGGTGGTCGTTAGGTACAGAGACTAATATTAGCGATTGCCCTATATGATCATTTCAACACTTTGGAAAAGCCAAGTGAAATAAAATTATTTTAAATGATTATTTTTTGTGATATTAATATTAATACTGTATCGCAAAAATAAAATGTCAATAACTTTTATTTGCTCAATCGCTTTTAAATGCTCGAAAAAGTCCAAAAACAAAATTTGAACAAATATTTCTTGCCTGAATCTGTCAGTCTCTATGTGCACACGTTAACTTGAAATTTGGCATACATATAAATCTCTCAAAGCGACCTATTGTTTTTGGGGTAAGTAGGGTATAGGGAAGGGGGTGAAATTGGGAAGTAACTACCCATTTTGCAATTTTTTTTTGTATATGATTAGTAGTTTAATTGCGAGTATTGTCCCTATAATTTTCGGTGCAGTAAATGGTTTAGAAGATATTAGCATAAACCGCCACTTAAAAAAAAACAGTTTTTCCTAAATATCTCTGAAAATAATTAATATATTCAAAAAGTGAAAATACCGTTAGATAAGAATTTTTTAAAATTGACATTTTCGAATTGTTTCCAAAAAATTGGATTTTGGACCCTTTCCACACGTTTTTTTTAATATTGCTATTATATAGTATATCCAATTTCTGATTGAAAAGCACTCTTGCAATTTTTTATCAACTTAATAATTATCCAGTTATTTACAAAATGAAAAAAACGATTTTAAGAATTTATGGATTTTTGCTAATATTGCAAGAACCGTTGTTGTTTCAAAAAATGTGTAGGTAGAGGCAAAAAATGCCCTAAACCTCATTATTGATCGTATAATATAAAAAATAAAACTATATTTGTTCAATTTTTATCTATAGAAGCTTCCTTAAATATAATGCAAACTATACCTCAAGTTTCATTTCTAATTCTTGAAATAACTTGAGATATATCTACCTGAAAAAATTAATCTAAATCGAGATGATTTACTAAAATGTTGCGAAATATTTTAACATTAGATGTGAGAGAGGTACAGCTCACTGGATCTGGACTATTGTGCTATATTCCACTTTATACGATCTGTGGAAACCGTGCTGCATTAACATAAATAATCGAAACGGCAGCAGTACAACCAGTCCAACGTTCACCCCGAAAGTTCACGGCCCCATTTTCTCCGATTAATATGATAAACTCCAACACCACCCTGGCATTACCACTACATTAGCATAGGAAAAGCCATTGAATAGCCGCATCAGTTAACCTGATTATCCCACATCCCAAATTGATACTGCTAATGGCAAAGAAGTTTGATGAGGTAACGAAGGCCATCCGAACACAGCGCAGTACACTAATCGCCTATACCGCAGTCGTCAAGTATGAAATACGAAATCGGGCATCCCGAGCGGCAGCACTTCCGCTTCAATTAGTCGTTGGCATCTCGGGGAATTATTATTATAACGTCGATGAGCTGTTGGCTGGGTTTATGAATACCACTCCTAAAGTTTAATCAGGCGTATATGTCACGGTCATTAAGCTTGTGTGTTATTGTGAAGACTACATTTGTGAATTTTGCGACTTAGGACTTTCGCAGTTTTACGTTCTAAAAGAGGGTTCTTATGAATCGACTCCATTCGAGTAAATAAAACGGAAGGAAAATTACCGCGTGAACACGTATTTTAACTTATTTAATAACATTGAAAAGTTCGACCCTGTCCAACTTTATCGCTTAGCCAGTGGATCCTGCCAACACTTTATTCAAGATGAAACGCGATTTCCTCGTCCTTCAGTTCCGATATTGTTCAACCATGTCCTTATTTGAAGAGAATAAAATGTAAAGTAAAACTTGGACATTAACGTCTTACTCAGGAAAGGTTTTTGCATTTAATATAATTTACAGGCTGCAGGGTACTACATATAATTTGATTTAATTTGGAAACAATGTAAGTAGTTACAATATACTGTATTTTGTTATAGGTATTCAGTTACATTAGAACATTCTAGTGCACCGCAACTTGTGTAGATGCAAATTTGGTTTTCTGAATGCATTGATCGCTTTTGTTCTTTGAATTCATCAAAATAGTGATGGGAAAATTCGGATTAATTCAATAATCGAATTATAATACAGATACCAAATACTTGACTTGACTAACACTATTTTCAAAAGCTTTACAAACTCATCTACACCTGGCAATGCTTTAATTGCGCAAATTACCCAACCAATCATATTTCTAGAACAATTTTATAAAAAGCAATTAGTTTACAAGTTTAGTACGTTCAAGTTCTAAACAATTAAAGCACTTAAGACACTTAAAATTGCTTTTCATAAAGGCACATAAGCTCTTGAAAACGACACCTCGTCGGCTGAAATCGGTCAAGCCAAACGTGAGATATTAGCGATTTTCTATATTAATATTCTCCCACCCCCACTCCTTTATTTGACATTTAACAAAAAAAAATGTTCTAAACAAAAATGCTACATTTCAATCCAAAAAATCTTAATATGTTGAATACCGCAAACATTTATTAGGCTAAAAATGGTACAAACATTAATTTTTGTAATTTGGAGGTACCACAGTGCCCTCTAGCGGCCACTTTACAAACTCGAAAATATTTCCCAGCAATTTCTCTTGGCCACTTTTCTTAAGAAATTTTTTACCTTAAAGCTCTAGGGCTACTGGTTTATGAGATATGACCGGCTACCTCTCTTATTTGCTCACCCTGTACATGGCGTGTATCCGGGCATATTTCACCTGTCTCGCCATCAGTCGTTGTTCAGCAGCCGAGGAGGTCGCAACGCTTACGACAACCTACTGAAGATGTCCTGCGCAGTTGAGAATGAAACGTTTGGAAGAACAAAAAATTGCACATAAATCTAATACCTAGGCTTTCACGATGATTCAGATTTCAGTGCGATATTACTACATACCTATTATAGGTATATCGTGATTCAAATTAAAATTTATATTTATTATTTACATTATCGAATATATGTGTAAGATACGCTCGAAGACGCAGATATCAGTATAAGAGGGCATAACCGGGTTATAAATGTATTTAGATTTCGATAGTTAGCGATAATGCATTTAGAACCCATCTTCGAAGACAAAAATAATTATTTTTCTACTGTCCAGTACSATGGTTATCGTCTCTGAGAAGGAGTATTGTATATTTTAATAKGCACCATGGGTGAACTGGTTAACCTGCTATGAGAAGCATAGAAAGGATGTGACGGATATCGTAAGCACTCACGCAGCCCCATAAACAGATATATAGCTGATGCATACATACATAAATAATTATACGTATAATTTTAGTGGTGAATCAGGTGCTTTATGAAAAATTTCAGCTTCGGTCGAGAATCGAACTCGGGCCTCTGGAATGGCGAATCGAAATTAATTAACAGTGATCTTCATATATAAGCTTTGGCCGCGTGTCACTTATGCCTCGGAAGTGTAGGAGTATGCATGCACATTGGAGCGCCATTCCAGAGGCACGAATTCGACTCTCGGCCGAAGCTGAAATTTTTCATATAGCGCCTGATTCACCACTAAAGTTATACGTATATCTTAATCTACAGGTGAGAAATTCTATTCAATTACTTATATTCACTTGATGTGTGTGATGCCTGCTGGCGTACCAAGTCTGTTGCGCGTGGCAGGTTTCTTCCGAAGCCCGAAGTACGGGCGACGAAGAACTCCCTTCTAAAAATGCGCTGGATGGCGCGCTAGTAGGCTCACTGTTAATTAATTTCGATCATTCATATACTAGCTTTGGCCGAGTGTCACTTGTGCCTCGGTAGTGTAGGGGTATGCACACTGGAGCGCCATTCCAGAGGCCCGAGTACGATTCTCGGGCGAAGCTGAAATTTTTCATATACGCCTGATTTACTACTAAAATTATACGTATATCTTATTCTACAGGTGAGAAATTCTATTCAATTATAAATAATTATATTGTATATAGCGTTTGTCAATCGCACAGCTCCTAAATGCAGTTGAAATTGAGGACGCATTAAACGTTCAGAACTCATTATTAACTAAATATAAAAAGTAAAACACAATTACTTCTGGAAATAGCTACTTATTAACACTATTTAATAACGTAACGCATATTCCGTAGCGATGAAACTAATAACCTAACTACTTGGTCTACATAACAGTAATCTAGGGTATCCGTTTTATCCAAACACTTGAAATTTTACGGTAGCCTAACTAAATTCAAGTTGTAAAGCAAAAGAGTATACAAAAAGCATCGCAGTCAATAAATGTGCACCTATGGCCTAGTGCAAATAAACTTGAGCGGTTTAGAGTCAGCAGCGGAACTAGAATTGATGATGCCCCAGGGCAAGTTGCACGAGTTTGCTCTTATGCCTTCTGGGCTTTTCCAAGTGGGCGGAAAAATTGCATCAGTCACAGCGTTGCTGTGAGAACTAGGAAAGCAAATAGACTATTCTCTGTTAAGAAACATCGAGGACGTCGCTCGGATTACCTCCAGTGTAGAGGTTTAGCGGAACTTGAAGCTAGTCAAGGCAGCTGCAATTACTGGAAATGTGAAAGTAATATCAAGAATAGCCCAACTACAGGTTATTTTATTCCAAAACAAATAGTTGGCACGGCTTAAAAAGTTATTTCCAGGAACACCTCAATTTACTTTTTAAAAGACAAAAATATTACATTAAGCGTACGACGTTTGAACAATCAATCACAATATGTAGATGTTTGTTTAGTCCTTTTTGTTATTGCTCGTGTTTATTTCTGTACCTTTAGGATCCAATAATTACATAAAATTAAATAAGTTTTGTGGTTTTATAACGTTTCGATCTTTATTTAGATCTTTTTCAAGTGATTACCATTTTATATTATAATGGACAAATTGACGTTTACAACTTTGATATTACCTAATATAAAATAACATGTACCTTAAAGTTTGTTCAATCGGTAGAATATTGAATACCATATGTTAAAATACGAGTGTTTGTGGGTGTGATATAGAGCATATATGTGTATTTTTGTGTCTAAATTATAGTATTGTAGGTACTACTCAGTCCTTGTATGTTTGTCCTGTGGTTTACACACGTGCTTATGTTTTTTGTATATGTATCATTTCCAAAAATTGTTTTTTACGTTTATGTGGTTCTGTAGCAATAATTTTGGTGTGTATGATTAGTTAGTTCTTGATGTTCTTCACAAAACAGTGTAATTGTTGACAGTTTGCCAATTATAATATACAATGTTAATTATTTAAACAATCATAATGGATTCGGTTACAGCTCTATGCAACTAACAGTTTTAGCCAACTTTTAAAATCTATGTAATGTAAATGATGTATTTATCAACCGTATGTATTACATCAATTAAAATGGTTACATGCAATAACAGCACGAATATTCTTGTACATAGAATATACAAACTTTCCCCTTTTTTATTGTTTTTATAAAACATCCTACTTTTGACATAGACACTACTTACTTTTACTTTTGCCATTCATTTTGTGCACGACTAGTGATGACTAATGCCATCTAGGGGTGCCAATACACTACTTCGTTTAGTGGTAGAAGTACAAAGCTCTGTATATACAAAACCCAAGTGCATCCGCTACCCAGAATACCATACCCAGATTATATTTACATAATTCTCATGCGCACATTAGTTCACAAGCATACAAACATATTTAAGAAATACATGGGTACCTTTATAAAAGTTACACTATATTTTAATATTAAATAAATACAGGTAATGGTGCCGAAAAAGTAAAAAATTCCAGATTGCACTAAGGAAATAATTTGTACTGTTTTCCAACTACCAAAGTAATTATAAACTCGTCAACAGTGGACAAAAGAAGTTTGCGATGCACATCCTAACCTGGTGTAAGGCGAAATTCCTATTTGTAAGAAACATTTGAAAAGATATCAGATATCGATGAGCTTTATAATTTAAAGGACTATCTGACAAAACAGTAAATATATTTTTCTACAATGCGTCAGTCGTGTCCACGTTAAAATTACGGGTTTATCGAATATACGGGCCACCTGTAATTTTTTTGTGTTCATATGTTTCCATCCATATGGAAATTTAATGCCATTTTATTTACCAAACGTTAGTCTAAAATACACTAGTATATGCCCAAAACTGAGGATAAATAAAATATGAGCTAAACGTAGTTTGGTTCTAAATAAAAAATGAATGGAAAACGCACACAATAACATAGGAAGTCTAAACACATAATTATTTCTGGAGCTAAGCGGCCATCCTCGGTAGCAAAAAGCGTCTTCTTGAAATTTCTGCTGGATTTAACCTAATGATATTATTCTCATCAAGAAATTTTCACTGGAGGCGGGGTCAAGGTGGCAAAACACTATTATTTATACTAAGTAAATTTCACGCCTGATTGTATCTTTCATCTCACTACTCGGAACAGTGCAGACCTTGGAATCGGTCCAAATTATGAACTAAGTAAAGTATCTTTATTTCTTTGAATAATGATGCTTACGAACGCGTAAAACTCTGTGTTATTAGGATCCAGTCTTACTTCTACAATGAGCTGTATGTTTTACACATGACTTATCGAACCTCCCAAAAATGAAATAAGCCATACATGCTCTTTAAAAGGTGGAACGTCTGGTCTGCCCAATACACTTAAAGTAACAGCTATAAATTTAAAAGGAACTTAATTAAATTAGTATTCTAATGTAATTGGTAGGAAAACCTGGTGCTCTTCTAACGCTGTTTTTTTTTGTACTGTATCTTTTTAAGTACATAAGTTGTCTACCGTTTAATTAGAGTACCTATTACGAACAGCAACATTCTTAATATATTTATGTTAGATTTTGATAAAAGGAAGCGTGTAATTCACATAGTATAAAATAACGGTGTTTTGTGGACTTGACTCCAATTATGATATATATACTCCCGTTAAATCCAGCCAAAGATTTTAATAAATAAAGCTTCTACTGAAGATGACAGCTTAGCCGCTGAAATATATACTTATACCTTCTAAATTATTGTGGTAAGGTATTTTCATATATCCTTTAATTAAAACTGAGGATAGCAATTACTGCAAAAAAAAACTTTTAAACTGAAAGGGATAGAGCTGTGTGCTTCTCAACTAATGGATGACATTTTCTTCTATCACAATGAATACCTCCTTGCAACGCAAATGAGTCAGTCCACTAACGTCTTCTTTATTGATAACTCCACTAAGGACAACGATCATCGTCTCCTGTCATGCATGGTACAAAAATGACCGGTAGATGGCGGCAACTTACAGGTATATGATTTTAAATTCCGCTTTATGGAAAAGTTGACTTAATCATTCATTATTTGTTAATTTAAAACCATTTAGATGCTATTCTCGCATTGAAAATGTAATGGTATCTATATTGCTAAAWAAGGCGGCAGAGAAAAAAAACGACATTACTAGTTTCATATGATTCTTTCTTTTTGTCATCCTGTTCAGAGTCAAATCACATACAACGATAATGCAATAGAAGAACTTGACCTAGGATTATTGAATATAAACTTTTAATATGCTCTAAGCGGATATAACACGGAATAGGTTAAGTGCTCTGTTTTTATAATAAGCTGGGTGTTGTTTCACAAGTTTCACATACCTCTTAAGTGTTTTTGTACTTACTTCAGTATAAATTTTGCTAAATTTGTTGTTTAGAGGTATGGCAGTGAATAAGATAAGTGTTATATGACAATACGCCTTATTATAGGGTAATATTATATGTACAACGATAAACTCAAATAGAAATAGATATCAAACATAACGTTTATCTGTAAGCGTCAGGAAATTGTGCGACACTTATTTAAAAATAATACACCTGACATGGGGCGCCACCTATCTTACACTACGTAAGAACTAAAAAACTTGGCGAAAACAGGGTGCCCCGAATTGAGTTATCCGTGTTCTTCTGCAATATTTGGAAGTCCATATTTGCACATCAGCATTCAATTAACAGGTATCAGCGCAAGCGACCATTTGCCTAAATGCCGAGCTTGCTAGCAAGACAATTACGGAATAGCTAACCCTTCCCATTTTTATCACCGTTTTCACCCTCTGCATTTAGAAAGTTGAAATTATACGAAGCAGACAGATGCATTTCTTACCAAAATAAGCCCCACAGCCAAGTTCAATGGCCAGCTGCCAAAAATCATATTATTTGAGTTGGAAGGAATATCGAACAATATAGAAGGCTCGCGATTATATGTATACGATAGCGTGTGAAGAGTTTTTTTATATAAAAAGGGTGTATTTTAGATGTCGGTTGATTACTAAGAAATAATAACTGAGCTACCAAAAATTTAGGATTTAAATTGTTTTGAAAGGAAGGATCAACGAAGTATTATTTATACTCGCATCGATTGAAATATCAGTCAGTTGGTTTTTGGTTCCTTCGCTGTCTTTAAATTCCTCTTACGCCGGAGCAGTATCTTCTGTTGAAGGAAGTTTTCATTCGTGAATAACTGCTTTAAGTTTTCGTGGGGCAAAACTGGTGGTGGTGTTCATTATTTAAGTTTGTTATGTTTTTTGAAGATCTACCACGTTCAGTATTTTTGTATTCTACCACAACCGTAGTTTTTCAGTGGTAATACTGCTTATTATTTATCACGCATTGCCGGAACTTTATATGTACCTTGCTCGAGAGCAAATCCAAATCCGATTTCTAAATCGGATGTAAAACGCGGCTTTCCCAGTCTAGGAACATACAGCTTACTTATTTCACCTTCCGTTTAGTCAATTTAGCCACAGTAATTATTTAGTACACAAGACGCAGCGTTTTACAGAGGGCGCTAGCTCTGAGTGGAACAAACAAATTAGCTCAAATTACCAAATCCCGACGTAAGTGAAATGGACAAATTCAGGAGGCTTTCAACTAAATCAAAATTCTCCAAAGGGAACTAAATTATTCCGGGGCTAATTGAACGCAATGCCAGATGAAATGGGGCCTAACGAGTATTATGCTCATAACCTCTGTTGCGATGGCGTTTCTAGATGGTTGTGAAAGCGAACAGCCAAGAACGAAATAAGGGAAGGGTCGAAGGGTTCATCTATTTCAGGGGGAACCTTTTCAGTTAAACGCGTTTTAAGTGTAAAGTTGAGAAACTGATTACGAGTTCCTCAATGGGTAAATGGAATTTATTAACAAACTCGGGTTCAGAAATACCACCGCGCGGTCGATGGCTTTGTAATCATGCTGTACGCACAATTCCCATTCAGTTAATTTGTAAATTCGGGTAGTTCTCGGAATCAATGAAAGCGTGGTTAATGGTTATATACCTAACAAACGTATGCACTATTTAGAATAAGTATATACGCATTTTGGCAGTAGAAGTAGAGCGATCAAATTTTCAGAGGAATTAGAGTCAGATCAACATTCTTATTTATGGTATGTGAACTTCACGCTTGACTGAATTCATTACTTGATTAGTTCGAGCAATGCGGATCTCGAAATAGGATCTCTATTTCTTTGAACAAAGATGCTTTTCAATGCGTCAGGTTTCGTGTTTTAGGCTATTGCAACTTATGGATGAGCTGCATCTTTATCATATTTTGCAATACTTGATTTATAAATATAACTCCTTTAGAACGTCTGGTCTGCCCAATAAACTTGAGAATTGCAGCTATTACTTTATATTTAACCTGCTTGTATTTCTCGTCTACCTTATCCTTTAGATTTCTCAAAAGATTTTTTATGGCATTATTGGCGGTAAAAGCCTGTTTTAAGCGAAACGGTTTCATGATGCTTTGTGTTGCTTTGGTAAGTCTAAAATCAAGAGAAACTTTGATGAATTTATATTCCCAGGTAAATGGCAAAGGCAAATTAGGACATTTCTTTTTCAAAGCTAGATTTTGATCTAAAAAATTAACTAATATATTAATTACGAAGTTATAGGCTTACAGTTTTTGTTGATAAGAATTTTGTGATTTACTGATTATAAACTTTTTTTTGTTTGCACATTTTCTGTATACATCCCAAAAGCATCGCAATTTTATATGAATTATGTGAATTTTTTTAAATCAGAAAGTAACGGTGAGATATGCCAGGGAAATACTACTTCTCTTTTTAAAATCTGTTTCAGACTAGAAAAGGGGAAAAACTGTTACCAATGGTAAACCCATCGTGTTATTCGAAAAATTTATTGTTAATCTTGATCTAGTTTCGCGACATGCATAAAGAGGTCAACTTAGTACATTCTTGGAATTTTTATTTTTTAATGTGAATGACACTAGTTTCCCAAGATATTTTAACGTTACATCTATAGGTACACTAGGAAATGACGATGTTACATCAAATCAGCCTGTCACCTCACCCTCATCAAGTTTAATGATTTTAATTTAGTCAACAAATTCTGAAGAATTTTTAACAGAAAAATCTACTGGATGTGTAGTTAAGTTATTAAATTTATTGTTTAACCATTTGCAAAGCAGGTAAGTGGGTTAGTTGATACCTGAAAAATAAGTTTCACCAAATCACCTGTTTTGTGTAGGAAAAACGTACAGATATAGTCGGGTTTGGAACTCATAACAGGTTAATAATTCGAAAAATAGTCGAATTTATCAAGTATCACAATTTTATCCTTAAGACTTTAATGACATTGTGGTTTTCTGTTTTCCAAAGATTTGCTACTACTATTCCGTAATTAAATTACATAAGTCTCTTTATCGGAATGGAAATTGAACTTTTATCTCATTCATTTCAGGTAATAGTTCATATACTAGTGGATTTCTAAAGGGTAAATTGAATTTTAAGCCCTTATTGAGAAACGCGATTTCTTTTTCATTAAATGTCTCAGGATTGATTAATCAGTACATCCTCTTGCATTGGATCTTCCCTAATCGTAACTGTAGAAAAAAGCAAAGCTTTAAACTTTTTTATCATGTGTTGAAATGATCTTATCAGAAATTATCTCCTGCATGTTACGGTAAATGGGCAACCTTTCCGAGTTTTAAGCGAAGCTCCAATTCATATCGTCTACAGTTTTAGTACTTATATTTTATTTATTTATTAAGCCGTTTTTGTTTTGTGCATGTAGTAACTAAATGTTTTAGTCTAGAAGGAACCGATTTCAATTCCACTTCCTCTGACAATTTGCTGAGAACAGTATCCCCCGGTTAACCCAGCCAAATATCTCAAGAATCGTTCCATTGCTACTGAAGATGGCAGCTGGGATGCCGAAATACGTATTTGGCTATTCTAAATTAATGTGGTAGAGAAGAGCTAACAATAAGCGCCAACATTCCATTCCTATCTCTAAACGTCTCCGTTATCAAAGTTAAATAAAATATTTTTCTATTGAAAATTATCAAGCAAAAAGATGCAAAGCAAAGGCAAAAATACTTAGCACTACTAACTTGTCTAACCTTTATATATCAAACCAATTCTTCTGCCTTTTAAGGACTCAAATTTGTTTATAATGTCTCCATGAGTAGGTATGCTACCTGTTCTCATTTTTCTGCATCTGTCATTCCTTTATTAATAATCCTATTTATACTTTTATTAGACGAGCTTGTTTAGTGGTTGCTTATTTAGTACCAAGCTACTTTGAACAAAAAAAGCCTACCTTGCAAAGCTCGTTTTAATCAAATATTTTGTAATGTTGTTGGAACTTCGGTGTAGGTAAAGAAATAGAAGTTTTCTGCATTGAAATCACTGTGCTTACCTGCAGTGTTAGATTCCTTGTCTCATTTTTTTTGTTTTCACGAAAAGAATTCCTTCTAAGGGGTGTAGCGCACCAAAAAGTACATCATCAATTTTAAAATTATAATCTAGCTACGAAGTTTTAAAGAAATCCTTTTTTTTAATTTCATTTAGGTTAAAATCCTATTACGCAGCATATTTGTACTTTTAAAAGAAAATGCTAATGTGGTTATTCTAAAATTAGCAATATCAAACTCCTCACTTTTTCCATACTGCTGTAGAGTTTATGGTTCTAAGTAGTAGCATAGTTCTCACTGAAATATATTTATTTGCAGAAACCTGGTATAGATAATCCTGTGGGAGTACTTTACTCCACCATCTAACAACTAACTTCTGCTTTACGCTTTATTCTTACGTAAACTGGCAATGGCGCTGACGGATTTACCACCAAGTTCAGAAGTTCATGTTACATCCTCAAAGAAACCAGCTCTTCGATCATTACTTAAGTTTGTTTCATGTAACTATACACAAAGGTAAAAGCTTGTAGTTTAAGAAAAACAGGGTTGGACCGCTTTGTAATGCGCAAACAATGTTGTTTCTTAACCAAGGAAACTTCGTCGACGAGGCTTTTATATGTACATAAGAGATTAGAAGAATGAAGGAGCATGAATTATGTCCGAGTCTCCATTAAAGTGTAACAAGATTCTGCTACACTGCGTCCACTTGAACGCATGAAAGTACAACACACGATGTGATAATTATTAATCCAAAATGTATTTTATAATTACAAATACAGGCAGCAGAAAACCATGTTATTAATATACTCACATATGATTCACGGTCAATAAAAGTGTATATCAAAACACTTGCAGTAAAGTGAGAGAAATAACGAAATAAGAAACTAATAAAATTCAATAGCACTTTTAGCATTGTAGCTTAAGCTCAGGCTATCCATGTCGAACATTTGTTTCGTTTTTTACTTTCACTTTACTCCCAACATTAAAACATCTAAACAAGTCGCAGTTTTTTTGTAAGATAGCATATATATAATTTGACTAGGTTAATAAGGTGGAACTAAAAATCAGCTAAAATAAGAAATTTGWGTATACTGAGTCTAATTATTAMACGACAACACTGGCATTCAGCTTTACCGCAACAACTGAGATCTAAAACTGTCAAAACTAGTTGGTCAAAGGCCATGTAAGTTGTATACAGTTAGTCGTATTTTGGAAGAAAATCATAGTTGTATTTAACAATATAAAAAGATAATTGTTACCTGCGGTACTTTTCATTAGACCGTTATTGTTGTTATGTTATTTCACACGATATCGAAATTAAAAATTAGAATAAACAATTTGTCAATGGATGTCAGCATTGTATTTTGTAGTATTACAGTACAAATTCATCCTAGTTACATATAAAGTCAAATTTGGTCAGCCATGAAATTGGAAATCATTTTTCCATAGAAAACAAAACAAAAAAAATTGTCATAAATAGCAACAGAGAAAGAATTATCCAGCAAAAGTTAATATAAATTAACTTGCCTAATTGGGATTCTGCTGAGATTTTCTATTTTGGAAAGAAGATTTGGAGTTGTGTTAGAGAGATACTGATTTGGTCTTCTTACCTACCCACAGTTGGGATTTTGTTTTTCTGTTGGCAGCTGTACCTTATTGTATTGAAGTTGAAGTTATTAAAATTGCGGAACCCTCAAAGTAGAGTTTTATTTTTTTTTCCTTCACTGTTTGAGTCCTAGTCCTGGTCCGTATTATTGTTTTGGTTTGACTGGTGGTTGGAGTACAAGGGTTGGCACAAAATTACTGCACCTTACCATTTCTTGCCAGTACAAGGCTTGTGAAAGAATTCAGGAAATTTTGAGGTGACAGCGTCAGTTGTGACAGTGTCAAAAGCAGGTCAGACAGTTATAGATCTTTATTTGGGAGACTTATCAAAAAGAAAAGGATTCAAATAAGTGCTGCAGGGCCCTTAATCTAAATTCTGATTATTTTTTTTATTTGTTCAATAGTTTAGTTAGAGTTATACAAAATTATTAGATATTTGGACTCAGAGGAACTGAATTTTTTTTGTATGATTATTATTGAGATTGTTTAAACAAAACCATTACCTATTACATGTATATATGTGAGGCGTTTACGTAAACGTTAACCAATTCTGTAATTATACTTAACTATATATATAACGAATCAAATTTTTAAATTTAAACTTGTCTTCATAGATGTAGAGTAATTTACTAAAGCTGTAAATAAGCCTGTTTAATATATATTTGTTGGGAATTCTTAGTATCTTCGTTTGGAATGAAACTGGCAAGCGTGTAAGTGAAGTAATTTTGGTGATTTTGGGAATTTCACTTCTATTCGACAATATATGATTATTCGTGGTGAGAAATTACCTGGCGCCCAATCTACCACTTTTAATTATTACCCAGCCCATTCCCACTGTTAGCTGGTCGGCATCACACGAATATCGAGGCCATAATCTTTACCAACGTTCTTGTGTTGTGTTTTATGTAATAGTAGATAACAATAATTTGCTTCACCTTGTTCACCGAGTAGTCAGAAAAGATTATGCATTTGGTTTAGTTATAATCTCCATAAATAGATTATAGATAGTTGAGCTTTTCGGCCAATTAGACAAGGTCATTCTCTTCCCTTCCCAAGTTCCTTGATTTTGATAGGTAAACTTGTAACGCTTGAGATGTTTAGAGTGGGTCACGGTTATCAAAATTTTCTCTTATACGAATTAGGCGTAGACTTGTCGATGGCGTGTGAAAGATTCCACCATTGCATTGTTTAGCCTTGCAACTCGACATTCTTATTAAAAATGGTAGCTTCTAAGTGTATCTTCTTCTTGTACTGTAGTTGGTTTGCGAATAAAACGCAGCTATAGGTTTTACTGTTTAGATTATCAACTAAAATCAGGCGTCGGGCGATTATACTTATGACAAATTACGAATATACACTATAAAACGCTGGGCATAACKGTAGTAATTTAAATATAAGTGTGGGATCAAACTTTAAGAGAGTAATGTTTTTATTGATGCCGCCGAGACGAGAAAATTCTCGTTTGTTCTTGTCGAGAGAAGAAAGATCGAGAACGAGAGAAACAAAAATTTCTCGTCTCGACGATAAGATTAAGTTGAGAATGACGAGAACGACTGCAATATCTTTGAGTATATGCAAAATATTAAAAAAGGTAAATTGAAGAGAAAACTATTTTGCTAATGATAAATTATGTACAGTAAAAAGCAATAAAGTAGGCAAATTGTATCTTAATAAAAATATTATGAAAAACGTAACGGTAACATTTCTTAAAAAATGATTTTCATGTCTACAACCTACTCCTAATCTAGAAAAGATTGCAATGGAATGCACGGATTGGTAAAAAATTAACCAGATTGTATGTGAAATAAAAAAAAAGTATTTATAAGTAGATAGGTCCGATGCAACTACGAAAATGAAAGCAAAAACAAAGTATATAATACAATTCTCAATCTTAAATAAAACTGTTGTGAAGAAATTCAATTAATGCATAAAAATAAACAAATGAGCGTAAAAGTTATCTTTGATTTTTGATTATAACCTGCTATTAACCCAAGAATCTAGACATAGTAGAGATTATGCCAATTCGTCGGTTAAACGGTTTCTATGTTTTCTTACTACAGCACCATTCTTTGAAAAGAGACGTTCTGTCGCTACATATGTGGCACGAATGGCAAAAAATAACGTTCCATTTCGGCCAAATTTGGATAAATTGCTGCGAAATCCTTCCACAAATTTAAAATATCCTGATATAGTGGGTGCTCTCGCTATTTAAATATGAATCAATTTCGATCCTCCAACTTCTAGATTCTTCGGTGGAAGTTATAAGCAACATATTCAAATCAAGACAATCCTCAATATTTTAAATTTCTTCAACTGAGAAACTAACAGTAGGTTTAGTAGCAGTTTTGAAATATTTGTTTCTAAAAATTTGCTCAAATGTTTGCATAGAGTGCTTCTCCGATTCCTTCCTCCATTCTGTCAGTAAAAAATTTCACTTTTGTGTCTAGGATCCAGAGGAATAGCCCTATATAATGCTTCAAAAGTTCGTCGCTTCCTTCACGAAAACAGTTAATGAGTTTTTCGTTTATAGAATCACGACATTCTTTCGCATCTAATAATTCAAAGATAAACTTTTTGATCTTATCAATGACCATGTTAAATCCAACCACCACAAGCGCTAACATTGCATATTTTTGATCGCAAGGTATCTATGTAAAGTGGTAAAAGTAGCTGCATATTATGGTCAGTATTCTCCACTCTAATTCGAGCATCAAAAAAGAAATTAATTCATCGTTGTTGGAACTTAAAGTTGTAATAGCTATACTAAGTTTAATTCTAACTTCCAACATGTTATACGTTGAAATTCAGTTTATATTTATATAATTTATTTTTGTATTGTTCGGATATTTTTATTCGCAAAAATTACAAATACAGTATATGTATTCAAGATCTGTTGATTTTCCTTCTGCATACAGAAACTTCAATATGTCTTGCACACCCAGATTAAGGATATGAGCGAAACATCTAAAATGGCAGTCTTCTGCAACCGCCGCCGTTGTGTTGTCTAAATGTATACCCTGAATTTTCTTCTTTGACTTCCAAACATGTTTATGTACGAGGCATGTTTTTTAAGTAAGTACCGTTTTGCGATTCCGCCGCCGCAGCGCTACGGTCGGCGTTCCGCGCATGCGCGCTGGTTACCTACATCTCTTGTCTACGCACTGACGCCATTACAATTTGATTCTTCATTGTATACGTTGTTTACTGAGTGTTTGAGATGCCTCCGACAATCGTGAGTCCCGCCGATTGTGAAGTACGGGCTGTTATACGATTTCTTAGTGCTAKAGGCGTAAAACCGATCGATATTCATCGTGAGATCTGTTAAGTTTACGGACAAAACATTATGAGTGATGGAATGGTAAGGAAATGGGTGAGAGCATTTAAAGATGGCCGCACAAATGTGCATGGTGAAAAACGGAATGGGCGTCCTTCGGTCGTTAAGAAGATTTGGTGCAGAAAGTGAACGAAAAGGTGAGAGAAAACAGACGCTTTACAATTTCATCATTGTGCAACTGCTTTCCTCAATATTCTCGTAGTGTTTTGTATCGCATTGTGACCGAGAACTTGAATTACCGGAAATTGTGTTCACGTTGGGTTCCGAAAATGTTTTTGCACAAAACCCAACGTTTAGGCAGTGCATTGACTTTCCTTGAGCGGTACCACAATGAAGGTGACATCATCACCCAAAAAAGTTAAGTTTAAGCAAACAATTTCTGCGCGGAAAATCATGTGCACAGTTTTTTGGTACAGAAAAGGAGTATTGCTAGTGGAGCTTCTGCCTCGTAATGAGACAATCAATGCAGCGTCTTATTGTAAGACATTGAACAATCTGCGTCGTGCAATCCAGAACAAAAGACGTGGCAAGTTGAGTAAGGATATCGTTTTGCTGCATGACAATGCCCGTCCACATGTGGCTAATCGGACCAAAGATCTCATCAAATCTTTTAAATAGTAAACTCTAGATCATTCTCCATACAGCCCTGATCTGGCACCCAGCGACTACCATTTGTTCCTGCACTTGAAGAAACACCTGGGTGGTCAGCGTCTTCAGACGATAACGAAGTCGAAACATTTGTGATACAGTGGTTAACAAGTCAGGCGGCAGAATTTTATGAGGAGGGTATTCAAAAACTGGTGCCACGTTATGACAAGTGCCTCAATATTCACGGAAATTATGTAGAAAAGTAGATTAAGGTGCAGGATTTCATGTAAGATAAAATTATTGCGATATCTTTGCACATCTTTTTTTAATTCCAAAACGGTACTTATTAAAAAAACATGCCTCGTACTTATAAAATGTTTTGGCAATATCTTTTTTCAGTATGGCGTCCTCGAGATGGAATAAAGTCGAGACTCAACGAGTGTAAAACCCAAGAATCATCAATGAAAAGGGCAGTGACTCCGCAGTAAGACATACTTGCAACCCATGTCCGTCCGTCAAGACCGTAGAAAATTTTCGACAAATTAGCGTTTAAAATCCGCACTTTAGATCTTTGTACTATAAAATGCTTCAGTACGCAGACGAGACGAGATGCCATCACTGAATGTTTTTCTGCTTCAAAAGTTCAACGCCCAGTAGTTTTGCACCTATCTTTATTAAATCGTCTTAAAATAGGTTTGTTATTCAACTATAATAGGTGGTGTTTCCCAGTTAAGATTGTTCCTATTATATACACTCTTGTGGTGGTTACAGTATAAACGGCTGATATGTCTATGTTATTCGCAATTATCAGATTTTTTTTACAATTCTTAACTTGAACCTACCTAATAAAGCATATTGCCTTAAATAAGAATAAGCACCACATGTGCACAATCTCACCGTAAATCTGTTCTTATGACGAGCAATATTAAACGCGGACTTTGTACCAGGCACACATAAATAAATTGAACAGAAATAATCCTCTTATTAAAGCTTTTAGGTGGATAGAGCGTGTCTAAAGCGTTCTTATTATTTTCCTCAACAGTTGACGTGGCAATCATCTCTACAGTGTTCCTTTCGCACCACCACTGCGAATAAGAAACTGTTTATTATTCAGTGCATTCCCTCGTTGCGAAAATTTTATTATTTTCTGCGTTCGATACAAGAACGAAATTTGTCTCATCCTGTCCGGGAAACTTTATTAAATTCTGTCCAAYACTCCCGGGAATGATTTTCAGAGCACCTGAACGACCGGGCGCAGCGCCCTCGTTTGTGCTTTCTCCCGGGATGACGCCGTAGGTGGACAATATAAACTGGTTTTATGGCATTCCCTAACCGATAAGAATCTGAAAGAGTAGTTGGAAGGTATGTTAAATTAAGCTGAATTTATTTGTAACCTGGAAAAGCGTTCAGCTGTGCGGGACTGCATCCTTTCTGAAACACCAGTTGCAAGTAAACGTGTAAACAGTGACTTTTTTATTCGGAAACAAGTTACTTATATATAGACATTATATAAAGCATTTCTCTGAAAGGGCACCGTAAGAATATTTAAATAGGTGGAACGTATAATAATATACTTTCTAATTTTAATGTCGATCGGATTTTATATGGATAGCTGATAGTATCAATAAGTGCCAACGTGCCACGGCACTACCAGCAAAACTGTTTATTAATATATTATAAAATATTTTTAACAATCAAAAATTGAATTATAATTATCTCGAAGTCGTTGAATTTGTGAGAACACCAACGGAACTGCGGAACGCATCCATCCATAAACGGTTAGCGCCCGCGCCCAGCACCAGCATTCGATCCAACTTCGCGTTGGTGCCAACTCAGAATTGGCACGGAATCGCAGTAGTTTTTAGATCACTGCGGGAAGCAAGAGAGGATGCGAGGAGTACGAAAGTTTAAGTGGACGTTCGTGCCAGTGAGTCATTGGCATGGATGCATTTCGGACGTCGAATCAGAATGAATCGAATCGCGAATTTGTTGCAAACTCCTTTTTCCACGTTGACGTTGGAGGAAAAGAAGGAAGTTAAGGATATGGGGATATGCTTAATTTAGAATTACAAAAGCAGCAGAAAGGCCGTACCAGAAAGTTTAATAGAAACTTGTATGAAAAAAACAATTGGCTGTGCGAGTGTGACGTTGTGCAAGCGATTTTTGTTTTCCTTGTGTTTTGTATGATGGAGCATAGAATTTATCTCTTTAGTTTTATAATCATTTGTAACATATCGAATTTTTGGCACTACCTTGCGATACACATCTAGCAGTTGTCAAAGACTGCTGTGTTTTTGGTTTGTATGACCACAGCATTGCTAGTACTTGCAAACGGCCAAGGTGACATAACATTTTAATGAAATTTATTTTTTTGACTTGTATACCATTCCTCCTCTGAACACTTCAAAAAAGAAAATTGCTACACTCAAAAAACAGCATATCAGTATTATTTTCTGATTTGATGAGCAGCAGATGTTACAGCGTATCGCCGTCTGCTATATAAAATTTAAATTAACATCTTCATAAAGTAAGCTTTACAAATTTTGCCATTGATACCCTGCTCGCAAAAGGCGGAGGCGGCTGCTCCTCGACGAAGTCGATGATAGAGATACAAGCTTTATCTCTACGGTATTTCGCACGTACCGAAAACAAAACGGCAGTAGCTGCTAAACTGTTATGCAGTTTCTTTGCAGTTGATGGTTTTCACTTTCTAGTTTTGAAACTTAAATACAATGTCGCTGAATGCAATTTGTTGGTTTTTGTCCAAACTATAACTTTTACAAGCAGAGGTTGGAGGGCGCTGACTCCATGCGGACAGTGTGGCTATTGGTCGCACCAGATTTGGTTGTAATGTAATAACGATCTTTAGACTGTGGTAGTCGGCGAACGAAGAAAGATAGGTACTTGCAGTTTTTACTGTTTTATTCCTCCGTATACACTGACCCGTCTGATCGTGCTAAACCCGGTCACTCCAGATATTTTTGTGCTAAAAGTTTCAAGGTCGGATTTTTTGGGCATTTGCTTGGCTCACCCACGAGCTGATAACGGTTACAAGTCCGGTATACTGATTCAGTAAAATTCCTAGGTAGATATTCGTTCTTTTTTCACTTATCTTCCTTGTTATTTTACCTATCTACATGAAACTTTGTATTTGGGTGTAGTTTATTACCGTATACCTTTTAGGGTTAAAAACCAAGGATCACTCTTTTCTATGCCAAGCTTTCGACTCTTTATTTCAAGGTCTTGTTGAGGGCTAAAACATTGAGGTTATGGTGACAAGTTCTCAATTAACATTACAATTGTGTGGAAATGACTATGCATGACTGTAGTAATAACTTCAGAAGAGTCTCCCTTAATTAAATGATAGCATATGATATGAAATGACGATATTAACAGTTAGTGTGAGATTCTCAAATGAACTACAAAAAAATAAAATTAAGAAGAAGAATGGATTTTAACAAATAGTTTCAGTCTTAGTTTGGGTGGAGATTTCTTGTTGTATTTAATTTTGTTGTTTCTGCAATCAGTTTTTATGTTAACTTCACTAAAATACTATCAATAATAAGTTCAAACTTGCTAATGTTAATGTAATTTTAAGATTTCACCATGACTATTTTGTTACTGCTCCAATAATGAAACCTTCTACCTATTTGTTGTTCTACTTGTCTCTTATCTTGAAACTGCTGAAAGCAAAGTTGTATGAAAATACAATATCTATGAACCCTAGCCCTTTAAGCATATTTTCGGTTGCAACCTGCAAGACGGAAACGTTCATGTAATTTCACAGGTAATGTACATTTTACGCTAGCTACTGCTAGTTGTGATTTTCAATGTCAAATGCAACCACTGTGCTACCAACTAACTCCTAAGTTCTGGTACAAAATACTCCAWCTACTTTGTGTTGTAACACATTTTTTTCACAAAATTGGTTATCGTTTTAATGAAACCGAGTGCTGGCTTTTGTTTGTTCTTTACTTAAGATTTTCCTCATATTATCAGACAAGAAATTAAACACCCAAGCAAATATTTTACTACAAAGAAGTGTTTTTGACATTAGCACTGAATGCACATCTTTAAGTTTGGTAATACACAATTTCAGACGGCAGTGAGTACAATTTGCTCTTCCATTACCAGCAACTCTGATGTTTTTTTTTGTATTTTGGAACACACTGGAGAAACAAATTGCTTACKAATAATATAAACCGTGCAAGCTTTCTAAATTAATAGTGTTTMTAGGTGTATGACTCAAGTTAATAAAATATGCTGCCATGAATACGTTACTAACAAGGATGTCAACGAATACAAGAACACTATAAAACGCTTTTTTCCAATGGCGTGCTGTTTAATTTTTATATCGATGCTTGGTCGTGCTCTGCATTAATTCCATTGAAGTCTTCTCTTACTTTTCCGCCTTCTTCTTGGCAGCGATATTAAGACGGATTAACCGAGAAATAAATCTTCGTTTTCCGTGAAGTAAGGTTACATTATATCCGGTCGAATGGGCCCATTCTTTACCGGTATCCTCCACAGATTCCGTGTAATTAATGCGTTATTAAAGCGGACTGTTTCTGGCAAACTGCAGCATATTTCAATCGATGTCGAGAGAAAAGGAATTCTCCGCCTGCTGACTTCCAGGAGATTTTTGTTACGGAAGTGATTGCTTTACGAACGAAGAATTTTATTGGTCCTAAACGGTGTGCAACTGGAATGAATTCGTAATAAACCTAAGATGGTTCACTCAGTCGATCACACGGAGCTAACTTTTTGAGCGCTTCTCGCAATTGATAATAAAACGTAGTGCAGTTTACCAACTTTGCGTAATTTATTGTGACGTATAGAATTAACGGATTGCCGATTAGACTGACGATCAGAATAAGCCTCCTTTGAGTAAAGGTGCTTCAAAGGATTTTTACCTTGTATACCTACTATGTCTTTTCGTTGTACCTGATTTCTTTCTATCATCATCGTGAGTTTTAGATCATTGAAGGCCATCACAGTAAGTTCATAATGCTTGTGTTCGTTTGAATGCTAACAGGAATTTTCATTATCGCCCAACCGTTAGCTGAGTCCATTACTCCATTACTCTGCTTGTTTAAGACCTTTTGTTTATCTGTACGTTGCTTATACCTATAATTAACTGTTGACCGATAGTCGATGCATGTTTGACAATGGGTACGTTGGAGTAGTTTCACCAGTTTTCTACTTACGAATTGCGCCGCGAAAAATTAGATTGATGTTTCTTTATTTGACTTTTGGGTTGCAGACAGTTTGAAACTCTTGGGTTTTGAGTGCCACGCTGTATGGGACTTTCATCGTTAATTTTTTTAAAGTAATTTTTAAGAACCTGCAAAGTGGATTTACGATTGACTACGCGTGAAGCCGTTGTCCGTCTACAGTTGAGTATAGTATTTAATTCTCTGTCTCCTGCCCATTGTTTCTAGTGTGTGTTGATCTTGGTTCTCAGTTAAGAAGGCACAGCATTTTATTGGGGGACTTTGGACAGGTTGAAATAGGGCATCTTGGCATCATCGCTCTTGTGAGTTCAAATTACGACTGCCTTATAGCCAGCCGATCTATCGCTGTGTTCTTCTCTGGAGCGGTGACCCTGAATCAAGGGGTCCTTCCTGGCTATAGCCAGGGTATATACCCAAAGCCTTCGTCGAGAGAGCATTTATATTTTGTCAATTATGCGCGAGGCTCCGACAATCGGGTTGTCGGGGTATGCTTTGTATTTTATTCTACTCATATTTGTAGTACCTTGAAGATTAACCTTTTGAATTTTGTACTTTGTATTTGGATTATCATTATATTAATGCATTTTGGCTATCCTTTTTACGTTACCTTATAGATTACAGATTATTTACCTTATTCCTATTCAAGCTTAGCAAGGGGATTGTGTGTAACTAAAATGAGAAATTTTCAGTTCATATACATTTTTTGTTAGACAGTGCTATCACTAAATTAAGACTATAAAACTATCATATAGACAATCATCAGCAGGGACAATAAAATGGCATTTATCTCATAGGGTTGGTACTATACATTTTAAAATCTGACTGGCGGATTAGAGCCCACCTATGTTTACCCATTTAGTGTGATTTTCGTTGCGCGTAAATTGGGTGTTAGAGAACTGCAGAACTGTTGAAGTATTGCAAAATTATCCAAAACAGGATGTTAGCTTTTATTGGAAATGCCGATTCAAGTATCGTTTGTTCTGAAATTCCGGTAGTTGTCGATATCTCACTGAATGGTGTCGGTGGGTATAAGTATCGATAATTTGACCACTACCAGAGGAGCGGGTATTGAAAAAGAAAGATCTTTTATCGCTTTGAAAAACATACTGCATGCTGCATACATATGCAGGCTTATCTCGACCAAAAAATTGAGATTTACTAAAGGACTTTAGTCAAAGGGTATGGATCTAATAAATAGACGATCTCTGACAAGGAAACGACTTTTAGACAAAGATAGCCCGAACAAACCAATTTAAAGGGGAAATTAGTCTAAACGTAAAAGTTAACACACCGACAGAAACGTCTCAACCTAAGCAGTCCCTACTCTTTGTTTTAGTAAGGGTCAGTGATTTTTGTTATATACCATAATATTTGACATCAAAAATTACGTTCAACGACACCCTGAAAGCAAAATTGATCTTTTTTTGTACTTAGGTACGGTGGTGCCTACGTGTTCGTCATAGTCATAATCAGGATTTGATATGATGTACTCAGCATCAAAAATTATTTTTGCATCCATGGCCGCCATGGTATATGTCCCTCATAGCATAGGTTCAAATTTAACATGCACCATTATACGCAGCATCAAAAATTATATTGAACAACATCCATGAAACAAAGTCAATCTTAAGGGTCCTAATTTGATATGTACCATCAGAAATCACATTCAATAACAATTATAAAAAAAAAAAAAACGAATTTTGCACCTTTAGGTACCATTATGATACCCGTCTACTGAGTCCGCAACAGCCTTGATCAAAATTTGACATCCACCATCATACACAAAGATCACCTTCAATAATACCCATGAAACAAAATTTTGAATGAAACATGAGCGTTGGCCCTAAAAAATTGTGCGAGCACACCTACAGACTATAAGCTACCATTTAGTGGAAACTAGAGGTCTATCGGACGCTTAGGAGCAGAGATCTCATTAGCCTGAGACGAAACGACGGACGGACAGACTCCAAATCGAGCATAAAAGGACTCTCACTTCGAGTAGGTCGTGCTAAAAAGACATGTTTTTACACGATTAGCCCTCCAAGAGATGCTTATTTCAATTTCCAAATCTCTTTCTCTGTACTACTTTCTACGTATAGGACAACTGCTTCAGCTGCTTTACAAAATAATAATTTACATTGTGAAAAAGTTGCCTACGTGCCATGTTCGCCTGATTTTGTACGAATAGACTATTGTTTGTTTCCACAACTCGCAAATACTTTGAGCGATAAGGACATTGTTTTAAAAAATTGTGATATTTTATATGCTCTTTTACTTGCGTATATTATCTATAGCTAGTATCTCTTGTTGAAGCACCGCATTTTTTGCCGCCTCAGGTGTTTTAGTAACGCTACAACCCAATAATGATAGAAGATTACAGCGAGTATTAAATAGCTTTTAACACACAGTCAACTCGGATATACCAACGCTTGTCTTTTATCGCAATTCCACTTTATTGCGCAAATTAACTAGCCGTTTTCGATTAGCAAACGCCGATGACAACAATTTAAATTTAATTAGCGTCACACCACGTTCACATCAGTTATTTGGTGTAATGAATTTGTAGGATGTGGAAGAGGTGTCCTAATTCACACTGCAATGATTGGGTGATTGAATTGGCAATTGAATATATGCGTCTCGGCGATAATTGGTACTCAGTGGAGATTTGCGAATGGCAACGATCTTTTGATATTTGCATGCGCTCCAGGCTCTCGACACGTTGGCGGTTTGACCAAATAGATTGATTAAATTCAATCTGTGTTCGACAGGATAGGTACAGTTTGCCCTTGATTCAGTGCACATAAATCACGTTTACACTTGTTTCAGAAATTCTAATCGTTTTAAGACATCAATATGTCGTTGCAGTTATATGATTTACATTATAGTCCCCCAAAGACTTTATTGAAGGAACGGCTAGCTTTGGCACTGAGATCGAGCAAATAGCTATGCTAATAATAATTATAATAATAATGGTAATAATATTACAAGGAAATATCCTCCGGACGCAACTAAACACTCGTAATAAGATCACTGCAATCAATATATATGCTAGACCAGTACTCCTCTACTCATTTAGAATTATCAACTGGACGAGAACAGACATTAAAGATCTAGAACGAAACATACGCGTCGGGCTTACTAAGTTCAGAATGCGCAACCCAAAAGCTACAGTTGAGACAATTACTTTACCATACGACCAGGGATATTTGAACTTGTACAGAGTTGCAAACAAAGTATCGAAGTCAGCATTGACCAATGGAAAGCCAAAGCCTTCCATGTAACTCATCCTAATGAAATGGAACAGGCTCATATAGATAACAGACCGTCAAATCTATGGCTAACGAAAGGAACGTCGGTTGCAGAAACAACTACAATATACAAGAAATTACAGGAAACACATTATAAAGGAGGCTAATAGCACTGACATTTCTAGGAGATGTACTGAAGGAGGCGAAACGATCGGTATGTATGAGTCTAGGCACGATAATGTAGCCAAAATAATCTTAATAGAGCTAGCGAGAAAGAAAAATCTTAAAGAGCAGAGACAGCCATACCACAAGTACGAACCACCCCCAGTCCTTGATAATGAAGAGACCAGAATGTATACTGAGACAAAAGCATAGTTACTGACATCACCATTACTAATAGTGGGCCAGACATTCTACTGTACAACAAAACCTCAAGAGTTGGCGAGCTTGTGAACGCGGTTGACCTGCTAAATAAGAATTTGCAGGAAATATATGCGAGGAAAATAACAAACATCGAATTAAAACAACAATGGGGCCTGTCAGAAATGAAGATCAGACCGATTGCAGTATCAACCACAGGATTAGTAATGGGAGCAACCCTACAACAACTTGAGCAATTGAAGCATTCAATCCTACTCCCAAAAATACAACAATCAGTGATTCGAGATACATGTCACATTGTAAGAAAGTTTATGAACCGGGATGAACKAATACTGACAAAGCTCGCTCGAGCCAAGCCCTTGTAATATAAATTACCGGACTTGTGCTGATAACCCGAATGGAGAAAACCACATAATAGTAATAATAGAAATAATAGTATTTGATTTTGAAGTAAAGATATTGAGGTGTTTTGGTTAAAACAGTATTATGAAATAAACAAGGCACTTGCAATTCATATCTGTTTTCCATATTAAGCCAGTCCGTTTCTTTGAATATTTATAAAATGTGATCAAACATAATGCCCTCTCATTTTATGTTTTATGCGCTTTTTGCTCCCTGTCCAGATGTCATTAAACTAAGAAGTTTGATCACATTTTAGAAAAAATCAAGGAAATGGACTGGCTTAATATGGAAAACAGATATAAATTGCAAATGGGTTGTTTATTTCAGAATACAACGCCGCCCCAGGAAAGAATGGCCCTTTTTGAGCTGTCGTTCTCTCAGCCTTGTTTCTGACAATGAACAAATAATATTTAACTTTGTCAGTTTGCAATTAGTTTTACGTTCATATAACACATAACTGCGTTGTTAGACTTTACCTTTACTATACAGGCTGTCCTCGAAATACACCGACAGCGTTTGACAGGTGATAGAAAATGGAATTTTAAAACTGTTTTCGAACAAAATTTTTTCGAAAACTCTTTGTTTTAATATACAGGATGTTAAAATTGACTTTAAAAAAATACTTTTTAAGATTATTTCTTAAGTATAAAAGATATCAATTTCAAATTTGGTGGGAATCATAACGGCATAATCTGCAATAAAAAAAGTAACCGGGAGGTTTTTAAAGTACCAGTGGCGTGCGCTGGGATAATGTCGACCCTTCCTCCCCCCCCTTTTAATAGAACTTTTAGGTGATTTTTACGCAACTAATACAGCTTTGTAATCTCTAATCAATTCTAAATAATACATGTCTCTTTGAGGTTTGCCATAAAACGACTCATTCGTCCCTAAAAATTGATTTTTTTATTGAAAAACGCTACACCGCCATTATTTTGTGAAATCACAAAAATGTTATTGAAACTGACAATGCTTGGATAGTGATGGAAAACGCAATTTTAAAACCTTTCTGAATATAATGTTTTCCGAAAACGCTTTGTTTTTTATATACAGGGTGTTGAAGTAGTATTTTAAAAAATCACCCTGTATATCAAAAACAAAGCGTTCTCCGAATTTTTTTTTATTCGAAAAAAGTTTTTTAAATTTCGGTTTCTATCACTTTTAAAGCGTTATCAGTTTCAATAACATTTTTGTGATTTCACAAAATAAGGGCGGTGTAGTGTTTTTCAACCAAAAAAATCAATTTCTAGGGACGAATGAATCGTTTTACGGCAACCTACAAAGAAACATGTTTTATTTAGAATTGATTAGAGATTACAAAGCTTTATTAGTTTTGTCTGAAAATCCACAGACCCAAATGTTCTATTAAAAGGGGTGGTGTGCATTATCCCAGCGCACGTCACTGGTGCTTTAGAAATCTCCCGATTACTTTTTTATTGTACCTTATGCCTTTATTATTCCCACCAAATTTGAATTTGATAACCTTTATAGTTCAGGAGTATTCCAAAATATTTTTTTAATTCTATTTCAACACCCAGTATATCAAAAACAAAGCGTTTTCAGAAAATCTACTCGAAAAAAGTTTGTAAAATTGCATTTTTTATTACCTGTCAAACGTTATCCGTGTATTTCGAGGACACCCTGTATATTTAGGGAAGCTGCCCTACCGCTTCCTAGCGGTGGAAGACGCAATGTCGTTTGTCGGCTCTGTAAAGAATTGGTTACCGCCATCTACCGCTACCCAACTCGTATGCCCAAGCTAGCAGTTTTCTCAATAAAGTCTTTTAGGCGTACAAGCATTTGGTATTTGGTGTAGTATTATACCTTAAGACATTTTTTGTCTGTTTTATAGCATTGTAAATGTAAGGTTCTGTGATATAGCTTGAAAGTATATTAAATATTTGGTTGCGATTGTTGATTACTGGGATGGTCCTAAGGGACTGATATCGGATTGTTTTGTAATTCGGGTTCCACTTTTTAATTGCGAGGGTTGGATACAGCGACATAAATAAGAGACGTCTGTTTTTTCGTGAGTACTCGTGCTAGTAAGTGCAATACGATACCTTCAAGGAGGCGGTGCGTTTGAGTTAAATATCCGCGCTATCAACAAAGCTTGCACCAGGTGGGTGGTGTCCTACAGGTTTCTATGCCAATCAGGTAGGTGGTCCGGGTACTTACAATATGAGAGGCAAGGCATTTCGGAGGGTTTAAGGCTGTTGGATACACCTAAAGTGTCCATAAGAAAAGCATGGGAATAAAAATCATGTGCAACTCAAAATTGGGTCATTCAAATTTCGCGAATTTTTCAGGATGTGTTTCTGATTATATTCCCTAATGAACTATGATTCGTTTTTGAGATTTTTTTGTCTACAAGTTACAAAAAATAGAAAGTAATTAAATAAAAGTTAAAAACTGCCAAAATAACACTTTTTATGGCAAATCCTAGGTAAATCAGATCATAGTTCACTCGGTATTTATCTAAACTTAGGAATGCAAAAGTTCAAAAAATAGTTTTTTTCTTTATTTTTGAGTTTAGTTAGATATTCGGTTAAGTGACACGCCCCTCAGGGATGTCACCCCTTCACTTAGATAACTGACCAACGAGCGACCGTTTCTCAGGTATGCCACGGTAATTGTCCTATTCTGTATCTCAATTGGTTAAGTATTTAAGATGTTTGGTCTGCTGCGTTTCCGTTATAATGCAGAGTATGTCGTCAGCGTATAATTGACTACTAGCATTGCTAAAAACCCGAATTTCTAAATGCAGTTTTCGTCACGTTTTAAACAACGCTAGAATTATAAGGGTAGGTAGTTTACTTGCAATAAAAGCACACACAGAAATGGTTTGTCCGTGGAGTTTATTACAAATTAAAACATAAACTATACATATACAATATAATACAATATCACGAACTTACTATAGGCGCGTACCGGGCGGTTGACTTATCACTCTCACCGATTTCACATCTTTATTTACGGTATATGCAATAATCTAATACATAATAATGCCTAATACAAATAATGCATACATATATATTCTAACTACCCCTACAAACAAAAACTAGCTGTCTTGAACAATACAATACTCCAAGTAATAAAATTAATTAGTTCAGAAATTATAAATGAAAGTTTGCACATAATAACTAAAATACTAAAAAATAACAATTACATCACTAAGCTAATATACAACTCCATAATACAACAAACAGAAAAACTGTACAATAATAATAATAATAACAAAACATACTAAAACCATATAATATTGAAACTGTTTATAAAGCATTAAACACAATTAAACAGTTAAACACCATTACAAACAAAAATACAACACGATTCAAGAACATACACTATATACAGTATACAATGTAAACAATGCAACAAACAATATATAGAACTAACGGGACAACACAAAAAAAACAGGATATAACGACATAAAAATATATAATGACAACCACACTGCTTTGAAAAAACATTATGAACTAACTAATCACACTTTTGATTTCGAAAACATCAAATTATTGCTACAGAACCACATAAACGTAAAAGAGAATATTTGGAAATGATGCATATACAAAAAAGCACATGTGTAAACGACACGACAGATATAAGTACCCGGATTGAGTAACACCTACAACATTATCATTTGAACACCCAAACACACATACAAACATTAAAAACATACCTCTCTGCTTGATTTGTCATAGAGTTATACGCCAAACAATCTGCCTTGTTTATCAATGGTTCGAGGGCTTTCTGAATTTCAACAAAAAAAGCTTTATCCAGTTGAGCCAAAGCGTCTTCCTCCTCCAGGTCTTTTCTAGTACAAAAGGTGCTAAAAGTATGTAGAAAACTATGTATAAGTACTTTTCACCCACTGCATCGGAGTCGACATAATATCATTAACAATTACCATCAATATTAAAATAGGTACCTACCCGCAATTCTGATGGTTTCCAAATACATGCGTGGCTGAATTTCTGAGTTCCTCGCGAAGAAGTTCTGCATTGTTGACATTCCTTTTAATTGATGTTCGTACCCCCTTTACTATTCTTTCTAGACAAGATATTCCATTAGTCTTCGCAGTCAGCAATTTTCGGTTGCTGAGGGGGTAGCAAGTCTTCCCAGCCAACTTGTGCAATTTATCACTGAGACAACGTACCATATGATTAGCGCACTCTATCTTGATAACTTGTGGACCATATGGCACTCTTTCAACGATGCGTGCAAAGACACTTGAATCTCCATCTCCTAAAAAATAATTAATATAGAATGATGGCTATAAATTATAAAAAATGTCTACATACCTATCATATACTTGTATATTACCCCGTGAACATTCAAGCTTTGATTGAACCCTTCTACAATTATGTCTTGTTCCATGCCTGTTGAAGAACCTGTATAATTGCGGACACAATTGTGGTTATTTGGTTCAACATTTTTGTCTTTTGCCAAGGAACAAGTAGAACAAACTTTATTCCTCACACCAATGAATAATGGCTTCTTGGTAAATGCTCCAATTATTATCGCCTACAAACCAAAGTTAAGTTTGAAATCAATAAAAAAAATAATAATAATAAGTAAAACTTACCACACCTGACGCTGCATTATAGCCGTGACCATAAGAGCGTTTGCTCCAACCACCATCGCAAACTACTGAAATGTACGGGGTCCCATCTGTCGTTATGTGTCCGCTTTCCACAGCGTTCTTCTTTTCCAGCTCTCCGGCCTTTTTCATTTCTTGGGATAGAAATTCTTCCCAATGCTATAAATAGAAGTATATTTAGAACAATATGTTGTGAATCCAAAGTTTCCACTAATAGAAATCGCGCATAGTACACTTACTTGTTTTACTTTGAAGGTTTTCTTTTTAAAAGTCAGCGGCGTCATGAAGGGCACGTCCAAAGCAGCGAACAGCTCCTCACACTGATTGTGGCCAATTCCTACAGACAGTGACCCCCAAACAGCAGCTTCGTTTAAGTCTTTTTTTGTCATTTTAGGTATATCGTCCGTTGCAACAGTTAATGATTTTTCACAATTGCTGCAGTGAAAATGAAGTTCAGATAGCAGCCCCCTCCTCACTTCTTTGACGAAATCCATTCTGCCCATTGTACATTTCTTTGGATGGTTTACTACACTCTTGTACTGTTGTAGAAAATACCCCAGCTTTACGATTCTTCTACCAGTCAAGAGGTCAGCAACGGTCCTATAACTCGAGTCAACTTCCATTTCTAGGGGCGGAAGTGTGTCGATCTCTAAATCATAGTTAGCGGGAGATCTGGACGAATGTGGCTGCATACCTTGACCCAGTTTCTTCCACCTGGAATATAAAGTCAAAATTATTTAGATATTATCTACTAGGTAAAAAAATATATTGCATCAAGTAATATATCGCAAGATAAACTTACCTTTCAGCGTTCAAACGCGCCATGTATTTAGAACGACCACTTCGTTTCGTCACTCGTGAAGGATTTTTATGTTTATTCCCCATACTCGCACTATTCAAAAATCTCTTTCGCCAGCAAGATTGCAAAGAAAAAGTGACGACTTTTACGATTTGCCTTGCTATTTATAATGTTCTGTTCACGGCATCATGTCATTAGGAATACAGGTATATTGTCTATCCATGACCGTTTCGAGAACTTTCCTATAATTGTCCTCATAATCCGCACACTAATCCTTTCAGAATCAAATGTTCTAGGAAAGCTTGACTAAAAGCACTGGGTACCTGCACTTTCTTTAGAATTAGGATATAAGATAAAGGATCTACGCAAGCAGCTTATACCCCCTTGGTGGTACACACGTAAAAATTGTTTCTTGGAATGCAACTATTGGAATATTCTCTATTATTTATTTAAATCGAGTCCGTGTATGTTTTATTTGAACATATATTCTTCGTTTGATATTAATCAAATGTTCCTAAATAGAATATATTTTATTGCATTATATATTCAAAACAAAAAATATATGCTACGTTAGCACATATTAATACATTCAATCAATTATGTCTAACTAATTGTATTCAAAACAATATTTATTTGAATGTATTCCTATATTCTCTAAAATCAAAATTATGCTATCTTCTTTCAAAACTCTAGTACTGCAGGCTAAAGATGTTTTAACTTGAGCTAGTTTTTTGTTTAATTTAATGTGGTAAAACAGTGGGTATGTTTCATGTACCCTACCCAATACCTAGTATTTGTGTCTTGAATATAGGTACCTAATGTAAATATAATCGAACGGTTGTCGAGGAAAAAGAATATACATAATTTAACATAAGAAGTCGAATTTCCCCGTAATTGCGAAGCAACTATTAATTATAAGATGTTCTATATACTTATGAATGTTACATTTATACCTATTGACTGCGGCATATTTCTGTCTTGATTGTCTATAGCTGTATGCAAAATTTTTGCTTATTACGAAGATTTCGACTGTGAAGTCATATTTTCATTTTCCACAGTGTAAACACTGCTGATCACGTTGCTTGCTTTCATCCAAGTGTATTTAAAAAGTTTCTCCTGAACAACATAAAATTTTGGCGCCGAATGATGTGTATTGTTTACACTTTCGTATTATTTATTAAAGATGGGCGCTTACGCGTAAATTGTAATTTTCTACATTACACTCGTAGAAAATGTAGATAAAAGCTATTGACGTAGATTTTAAGTACACTGGTACATGCTAAAACTAAGTGGAAATTATTTTGTTTCTTATACCCATATTTGTCGAATTCCTTGAGAATMTTTGATATGTAATACAGTTCTTTTAATATTTATATTATAAATTTGCATAACATTTTTTAGTAAGTCATGGTTACCAAATGGTTTTTTTACTTGTTTGGGACACAAACAACAAAGTATAATGTTTTGAAGTCTATTCTTCCCCGACTGTACGAGATATATTTCTAAAAAGCCTATTTTTTACAAGCTAGCAATTCGCAACCGCATACTTCACATATAAGTAGATTTTTCTACAAAAAAGGGTTTTACTATTACTATCATTTGCTACTTCCTTGTTTAGATCAATGTCGCAAGTTTTGCAATGAGAACTGCTTGTATACTCTGTCAATATAGCACAATAAAATCGACCTGCGATTAAAATAGTTGCTGTAAAAGAACAAGGGCAGCGTATGAAATTGCCGACCTATATCAGTTTATAGAGTAGAAAGACAACGTCACGTTTACAGGAGTCTATTTGACTGATGGGTGGTTTAAAAATTGCTTTTGAAAGCAAACTTGTCCTGCTTAGTCGACTCTCCTGGCCCTAATTAACACATGCCTTACCCAGTTATTTTAGTTTAGACATTTGTCCGGTTAACAGCAAGGTAATATTCCTTTAGTTGTAAGAAATAAAAATAATAATAAAATACAAAATAATATTGACAATTGAGGCGTCTTGAGCAGCACTAATGATGAATACCATTAAATACTAAAAATTTCCGTTTATCCGCACAATGCTGTTTTCTACAGTAGACTTTCAAAGTAGAATATTACATAGGTTACGCGTAGATAATAGCATAATCCTGACGTAATCTACATTGCATATTCTACGCGCCCATCATTGATTTTATTTTTATTATTATTTTTTATTAATTCGTATCTTTGTTTTCTGGAAAGAAGATAGGTGGCCAAGTTACAGTCGCTATCCAAATGAAGTGAGAGTTTCGGCCCAGCCAAATTTACATCTAGAATTATTACCTATTTACTCAAATACAGAAATGCCAGACATCCGTCTACCACAGGTATCAGCTCGCTGTAGATACGATGTCTTTGAAGGCCGGATGCAGGCGGACCCTAATTTATTTGAGTTATAAATGAGGGCGGGATTTGCATATTTTAACTACGGCCGTTTGCAGTTTTGTTGAAAATAGACTGTGCTGCCATCATTCGGATTTAAGTTTTCTGGTACCTGTACTATTCCACCTTAAAGCATATGCAGGTAATATACATGGTGCCTAAATCGTTCTTATTGCTTCAATCGGCCGTCGTCTTCTGAGGACTATATATGCACCTCTCCATCTTTCCAATTATTACGCGACGTCGCTTTTTTAGCAATCTATTTTCCCTGCACTGCTCTTGCGTTCGATGTGTTGTCTTCAGACCAAAATTCAAAGACTGAAACGGCCTTAGGTCGCTGTAACTTCTTTTTGTTATTCGTAATACAAAGATTCGCCGAAAAGAGTTGTCAAATTGGCCGAGAAAATATAACAACTATGAATAAATTAATTTTCAATGTATGTGAGTAATTCTGCATTTTTTAAATTATTTTTTTGTACAAATAATTTTTACCTAAGTAAAGAGATATTGTACAATTAAGTATTCGATTGGCTATATCCATGTTACTTTCTTTTTAGTGTCACACTAAAAATGTGATCTTTTTAATGTAACATAGGTATTAATAGTTTTTTAATTAATTAAGCCTTTTGTGAGTTTTCCTCCTTTAAATCTCATTTTAAAAGCTGCTATATCTTATTTCTTCGGAGTTACGGTTAGTAAAGGTGACTTTTCTCTTGGCTTTACAAACTTACGCCTCTAATTACGATCGGCTGGAGCTTTTCAGAGGAAGCGAGATTGTTGTATTTTCTATTGAGTGCATTTTCACGTCAAAGATTTCTAGTATATGCATCAATTTCTACAGATTCTTTTTATTTAATTACTGCTCGCCACTCATTGGACCGTCACTTGGCAATTGAGTGTGTTCACTAATTATAAAATATAAACTTTTTTGCATTAAAAAAGAGTACTTAATTAATTAAGTGTGTATCGATAAGGCTGCAAATTTTTTTTTTAAATTGGTTTTAAATTGGTTACAACTTCTTAGTGCGCAACGTGGCAACAACGCAGTTTTAAGACACGCTCAGATTGACTAGGACTGGCTGTGACGTATCACCCCATGTAAACAAGATAGCGTCCGCTACTTTCCGTATTTCGTTTGCGTTATTGGTTATGTTTGAGAGTGTTCTCGTTTGTTTTTCTATATAAATTCAACAATATGTCATCGGAATGCTTTGTTAAAGCGGCTTCGAACAATTTGCCGGCTGTAGATATATTTATAGTCACCGAATATATCAAGAGCGACCCACGTTTTAATGCTGCCGAAATCAAAGGCGCTAAAGCAGCAGTATAAGTAATTAATAAAGCAGCTTAATCTGCAATTTAATACATTATGGATCATTGATATTTTGAACGAAATACAACTTTTGTCTAGTGCAAGTCGTGAGCAACACGGAGATAGGTTATTTTCAGGTGAAGCGAGAGGGGCCTATATGTATACTGCAGTCCAAGACATGCCCGGAACACAAAGTTCGTGCAAAAAATTATGCAGTTACTCCAAGTCTCACAACAGTAAAATGTAGATTTTGTCTTGGTCATACCCCTTCTGGCTGCTTTAAACTATCTGCGTTTGCGTTCGTAGTCTCCGGGTACACTTACGAATATTTTGTTGAGACTATTGACGGATGTATTTGAAATTTGAACACTTTGGCACAAAGCACCATCTGCTGTTAGCTTCTGGTTTGTACATGCTTAAACATTCTCCCAGTTGTTAGGAGGAGTCCGTTAAAAGCAAGAAAACAACTCGTTTCACTCGGCACAATCAAAGGCACGTAGGTAACATAACCTATATTCTTTGTTTACATGGGGTGCTACGTCACACCGTCTCCATCCCGGGACACTGCGTTTGTGTGGTCAATTTTTATATTAGAACACCAGAACGGTTTTTTTTTCGAAAACTGGTGTAGAAAAATTTTGAAATTTTTAGGACATAACAAGGGTGCTCCAAATATACACATGGCATGATTTCTAAAAAATGTGAAAAACCCAATCCTGACACTTATAGAATTCAGAAGATTCAAAATTGCTGCATAAGATTTATTTGTGGTACATATTAGAAAATTTGAACATGTATCACATTAGCTAACTGATCTTCGCTAGTCAACATGAAAAATCACATGCAGTTACAATTGTGCAACTTGTTTTATAGTATAGTTATATAGTTATAGCAAGGAACCTGCATATTTGTACAAGTTATGTTTTCGCAACGAGGTACATTCTGTCAACGTAAGGTCAGGACACCTCGTGTCTTGTCCTGCACATAAAACCGCTCTATTCCAAAGGCCTTTTTTGTATTGTATGTACAAATTTTATAATCGGTATTTTGGAGAGATCACGTCCATGAAAAAAGGTGAATTCAATAAATTTATTTTTTGTTGCCGGTTTGATGCACAGTAAAAGTCTTTGTTTTGTCAACAAGTTCTACTGTGCAGTAATTAAAAATATATTACTGTAAGCTTAAAGGCTTCAAAAACTTATCTGTGGAGCTTTTGTATTTATGAATGTATTAGGGTGAAGCGTTATCATTAGAATTCCATCACTTTGTCTTGGCTATCCAAACTTAGAGCTGTTAACTTTACATAGTTTTTGTATTTGAAGTGTTCCAATTATTCCAAAAAGCTATTCTGCTAACCAGCTGAATATGAATTGGTAATCTTGCAGCTACGATAAAACACCACCAGTTGATAAGATTGTGTCACATTTTGACTTCGTTCATCACCTGTTACATCTGTTTCCTTGCCCTTGGCCCTACCATTTTTGGTGGAACATTTTTTTAGACCTGTCTTATTAGGATGTATTATTATTATAGAATAAAACTGTCATAAAATAAATGTTAATAATTAAAAGATTTCAAAGTTAATATATGAAAACACAAGTTTCCTTTTTTTAAGAAAGTACATTTTGCTAAACCAATTCCAAGGTAATGGAGGGTAAAACTGATATGTAGTCAGCAACGCTATAAATGTTTTACATGTAAAACTTTTCTAAATCGGTTAGGCCTGCATGCTTTCTGAGCATCAGCAGTATATCGGTAAAAATTTTATTAACAGTTTCCAGAACTCCAGATTAGTGCTGTTAATTCGCATTCAACATATTCGTTATTTGTTTAGTTTTTCGAATAATATCCGGATTTCGAATAAAATCGCGCAAACGAATAAATTATTCCTTATCGAATAAAGGAATAAATTATTGGCATTCCATTAATAAATAAATTATAATAATGTATAATATAATAAGTATTCGAAGAAGTAAATATTCGCATAAAGATAAACGAATACGAATACTCATTTCTGTATGCGTTTTCGAATTAACGAATATAATCGGCATACCTACTTCGAATTTTAGCATCCAATACATGATTTGAGTATTCCGAGCATTACAGATGTCTGCGCATTAAAATTTTCGTCCACTTTATTAATTTTCTGTAGTATTTCATCCTTCTGTCCGCAATAAAACTTAATTGATTTTTATTGTATGCCTGATTATTGTTCTAAATCTGTATAATTTTCTACATTCTCTATACTGTTTCCTAAACTATGACCTCTGCCGTATTAGCATTTGTTTTTGTTTAGAACTGACGACATAAACAAAACGCAGTGAATTTGCTTCGACTTCAAAATAAATATCTTTACAGGTAATTGATTGAGAGCTAATTGGAGATCTCTGAAAATTGAAATAGGTCAGCTCAATTAATGAAGCTGTTTTAGCTCGAACGCGGTTAGTATCTTTAATTAAAGAAGGGCTTTACTATTTATCATCTAGATTAGGTATTTTGTTTCTTCGTTTTGCTAAGCCAAACTCACCTTCGCCGCAGTAACCTAAATTTACACGTACGCGCCCTGCCAGCAATGGATCTGTTGATCGTTAAGGAGCATGTAGAATCAGGAGGGTATGCAAATTTCATTTGGAAACTCCAACAGATGCACCTGTGCGCGAATCCGCGGGATCATGTTCGCACGAAATTATTTCGGCCGCAGTTTTGAACGATAGTGTGTGCTCAACTAATTGCCCAACAGCACGTGCATAATTCGGAAGGAATTAGCAAGTCACGCGGCGCGCTACACATTTTAATTTGTTAACACGAACGAATGCAGCGGGAAGCGGATTACACGGAGTGAGTTAGTCCGGTGTTTGCTTGCATCCGGTAACTTCAAATTTATGCGATGCGGAGAAACTCCAAGTGGAGAGCAGTGATGCGAAAGCAAGCCCTCATCTTAAAAATCTTTACACACGAAAATATACGAATATGAAAACATCTTTTTAGCTTCAGTTATGACTTATGCCAGTTATGCCAAGATACTGGCAGTTCCAACATCTCTCTTTTTTATCAACTTTTTTATAACTACCTGAGATGCAAACTATTTTCCGGTTGTCGTGATATTCCAGACCTTTTCATGCTCTACTTCGTAGTTTTTTTTTCATGTCTATATTTACCATTGTGTGCATGAGCGTTGGCTGGTTTCGAGAAATGCAATTAGGTTTTTGATTTAAATAGAAAGTCAGCACATGTTTTTCTCCAGTGAGAATAATAGTCGAAGTAAATATCACTGTGACGCAGTATAATTTCTTTTTCTTAATAAAGTTCAATTAAACGCCCAGTGCACAWACAGGTACATTACATTACCTTAGGACTTTACTTGAAAGTAATGCGTCTGATGCTACAAATTTTCTTCAAATGAATATATTTTAAAATTTCTATATGCATGACGAATTACAAGAGGCCATAATGCAGTGCTTTATCAATTATAGTTCCTAAATATCCTTGACCGCGCTTTGTACATCTGTTCACAATAAAACATCCTGACCGATCGATTTATACTAGTGCCTACTTAAAAAAGAACCCTGATCAAGGAAAAGTTTCATTTTTTAACTTGAACGATAATAATTTGTACCAGTTTTACCTAAATCTTAACCAAAATATATCATTTCGCTACAAGGCGATGTCCAAATTAATTTACATATGCCCCAGAAACAGCCATCATATAACACAGTATACACTGTTACATGTAAATACTCTGATTGCGAGAGTAAAAGTTGTTGTCAATTGCCCAGCAAGGCATTAGAGAGCTTTTATAGTCAACTAATTTAGCGCGGTGTTACTTGCTACAGTCAAAATAAGATCAAGATGGTAAGTGATAATTATGTAGGGCTGGTTTAGATTTTAGAACCACCCAGTCTAACTTGATTACCGCTGATATGAGCGCAAGTCGAGCACTGATGTTTACAAAATGAGTATCTCAATTCATGGTATTAATCAAGTACTTTCACCCATTCTTTTGCAGCGTGAAAACATCATCAACTGATGCAGTGACGATGAATCTACAATATTTGGTGATCGATACCATTAGTAATAACTTACTTCACCTCATTTTTAGCATTGATCATGAATACCGGGAACATTGAACCGTTTGTTAGCGTTTGTCATCTAGTTTTCAGTTTTGGGTGGTCAAGACAAATAGGATACCTGTCTTACTGTTCTGTAAAATGCTTTTTTTTTAGGTTGGGTGCTGTCAGACCTATTTTCTATGATATTCGAACAGGAGTAAGCAAAGCCAAGGAAGTAACATTATTTTGTTCAAACACACCAAATATTTTATACCAAGCTCACTTAGCCTTAGATGGATGGGTTTCTAAGTTATTTCAGTTATTCAGTAACAGATGTGAATTCTGATTCCAATATAACTTCTGATAGTTTCGATTCAATGACCAATTTTAGCAACTATCACAAAGCGAATAATGTATCTCTCAGTCGTATGGAAAACACCACGAATAAGCTTAATGGAATCAGTAAAATTATTGTAAATTTTTTTAGATCATCTATTAAAATAACTGCTTTAAATAAAAAGTAGCATGGTTATAATTTAATGCGAATACTTACTGGGAGAAAAAAGTTGCGCTTTACTGAGATCCTTAACTTCCGGTTCCTACGAATCAGTTTTTACGGTCAAAATAATTCCTTAATTCAAGATTAGGCGCAATAGATTCAGCAAATGGTTTCTTTGTTATAATTTACAACTAGTGACGCGCGCTATCTAATCAATTTACTATCGAATAAGTCACTATCGTTTCAGTCAACTATCGAATGAATCATTCATTTATTATACATATCGATAGTACAATCGAAACGAATTAATATCGTTTCAGCAAACTATTAAATACACCATTCGTTTAGATTAGTTCATTTTTTCACAAAGTAAGCATTATTAAATTATTATCTCTTTTCTTTGGTTGCTCGCTATCAAAAGCAGTTCTGAATTTAATACAGGTTACAGTTCACTAGTTTTTTATAATCAATTTTCAGGTACTTTTCAACTTGCTTAACCTACTGGTCAATCGCCCTATGCATTGTTGCCACTTCTGGATGCAAGTAGGTATATAAAATTAAATAAACTCTTAGTTGCGTTAGTTCAATAAAAGCATAGGTTGCCAACTTTTCTTTTGCTCTTTGCGCTGCTTGTTAGCTTGTTATTTCTCGTAAATTGATTTTCCCACCAAATCGGTGATATCGACTTTATGTTTCAAACTTTTTGAACTGGTTGTAACGATAGCAGAAATTTATTATATTATGCAACTTTTAGTTACGTGTGCCAACTGTGTTAATAATTATCATTGAGAACCAGACAAGTAGTTCCTACTTTAGGTAAGTGTGTTTATGAAAATAAAAATATTCTGATAAAAAGACGAATTGGTTATATGCAACAAAATATAAACGAAAATACTTTTAAGAACATATTTCAAAGTGTAAGAGAATTATGAAAGATGTACCTAATATCTTAACAGATGAACTTGAAATATTAATAGATCTCTTGCAATTGTAGTAGTACTGGCAACTCGGCCAGGACAGGGGGAGTCGCAGATAGCAATGCAGGTGCAGTTGCGTAGGCCCTAAATCTTAAAAATTGGCAGTGCGCATCAAAGGACCTTCTGTGCCGTCGACGGGTAATAAATGCCTAAATACGGATGTATGTGGTTTATACTCCGGGCTTGATATTTTTAGAGTTCTTTAAAATGTTTCAAATCACATAATTATAATTCATCTTATAAATTATTTTTTGGCAGACAAAGCCATATACACGCGACCGCTGGAATCGTTGATTAGTTAAAGTAGTTTTAACTCTAGTAGTTCAACACTATTAAATTAAAAATAATGAACAATTGAATAGTAACTAAACATGTAGATCTTGCTATCGACGGGATTCTTTGATGTTGATACCGAAATGTGATAACATAATTAGCTGAAAGTATTCGCCCTCTTAAATAACATAAGATCTTGAACAATTTCCGCTTGTAGATACTACATCTAAAAAGTGCCACGTACAGCGCTAGTCGCTGCAGTTTTCAATAAAAAAGAAAACCAATGTAGTCGTGTCACTGCATTTTAGCAATACGTGATTTTCTTAGACAACATTAAGTAATCCATCCATAAATGAGAGATACTAATTGCAGGACTCTAGCTCGTAACGAGCGCTTCACATAAGTTATTAGTTTTAGTTTTACATGTTTATTATAAGCTTAATTTTCTAACGCTCAGCTCAAGTTAAGAAAGTTCTCCAACTGCAAAAGCAGTGTGTTATCCGCAGGCAGTCCGAGTATTCATTTATTAGATACAGTATGAAATTACCAGTAAGATCGAATATCAAATTATAGATAACATCACGAATACTATTAAAATGACTGATTCATTATGAAGTACCCGTTATTCTGATAACTGCCAACCATCGGATAAATCGATACTTCCTTTTCAATAGTACGTGTATCACTCAATTTAAAACCATCGACGGTGCCCAAACCTAGTTACAATTAGTGGTAACACACCTAATAAAGTATTCCACCTACAAATTCCGAGAATATCGCGACAACAGTTTTTGCAGGCCAGGCACGGGTTTCTTGGAGGATCGCCTTCATTTGTTTTGTTTTCGTTTTCCTTACCACCAAGTTTTACTTATAAAAGAACTAAACTAAGTAATAACCGTGTGATTGTTTTTATGATTTATAATTATTAGGTAACTTTTGTAGGCTTAACATTATTTCTCATTACTAATTGTAAGATTTTAGTGATTGTTTCATAATCTTTAGCATCCTTATTTCTCAAACTTTTCCGATTGAGGACGCCCTGACGCTTCTTTTCCTGCGGGTTATTCAATACCCCCACTCCGTGGGTCATCTGTATATAGTGCTTTTTCAGGTCAATTTATCGGAACTTCACTTCCCTCGTCCACAAACGCTTCTGTGTAAAAATTATTATTGACACAAAACAACGTCAAATGATGTTATAATATTCTTTACTTTCCTACTTGCCTAATTCTATTAAATGAACAATAATTAGATTATAGGGTGGCAAAACCCAGGAACGGCTCTGTTTAAGGGTAATGAATTCTGTTCATACAATAACTGTAAGCCACCCAAAGCTAACTAGGCAGAGTTATCTGAAATAAAGCTTTAGCATATAATGTACTAAATTCATGTGTAAAGCACATATCCTACTCATAGTCTTTAACTGAGTTACGTTCGTTAGAAATCTAATCTGTATTAATTTTACTTTTCTGGGAATGTAAGGTCATGGGGCGGAGATACTGTCCCCTCTATATTTCGCTATAGATACGCAATAGTAAGTCTGGCGAGCATTTCGATAATATTATCATTTTCATAGAGAATTAAGAATTAAGTACTAATAATCAGCAGAACTTAAGTAATACATCAGTAAGAGCCAGTGGAACCATCAATTAAATAGATACAAGATGATCATAATACATCCTTAATAAAATTTAACCCTCAAACTGCAGTGACAGTAGCAAGGACACCTTGTCGTATCAAAGTAATTATTTAACTGGTACAATGCCATTTAGGGAGGTGCAGGTCCCAACTCTTAGTTCCCGTTTTGCTTTTGGCTTAACTGTTACGACTCTTACTAATACCGCGCCGGAATAAGCCCGCTCCTCTAGACAAACAGCAAAAGTAAATGAGAGATAATGGCGTCGAGTAGCTTTCTGAATTCGTGCTGCTTGAAATATTATAAATTGGATTTCCGGTGCGTGTGAGCCGGCGTGCCTAAAGTTTGCTGTTTACTCTCACAATATTAGGCTTGCAAGTGAATTCTAAAAGGTCCTATGGCGGGAAGTTAACTCCACGAGTTATCTGGTATACAGGAGAAGCAAGGGATAATTGTAAACAACGTTTTTGGTTGGAGTTTGATGTTCTATACTGTGATGTGCGAATTTTGTTTATTGGAGAAAACTGCATATGAAAATACTTACGGAATATTTAACGCTCGTGATTACTATAATAAGATTATAGTTAAATAGGTAACTTAACATACCTTCGTATTGTGATATACAGGTATAGAGGTAGCATATCTTTCCTTGGGTATGTACAGATGGTGCGAAAGCAATAACAGGGAAGAACATTGGTGTGATAGCCAAACTAAAAGACATTATGCCACAGATGGAATTGACGGACGCACTTGTCACAAAGAATATGCTTAAAAATATTCTGTCTGGAGCAGACAAAATTGTTAATTTTATTAAAAGCCGACCGTTGCAAAGTAGACTGCTTTCTACACTGTGCAAGGAATTGGACTCCAAAAACAAGTCACTACTTTTCCACACTGAAGTGAGAATGCTGTCACGATGAAAAGTTCTAACCAGACTTGATGAAATGAGAGAGGAGTTAAAAATTATTTTTACAGATAAAAATAATTCTTTTTCACAGTTTTTACGAGATGAAGAATCATTGCTGCAATTGGCCTTCTTAAGTGATATGTTTTCACATTTAAATGATCTGAATACTAGCTACGAGGCCATAACAAAAACATTTTAATAATGACAGACAAGGTCAATGCTTTTATCAAGAAGTTTGGTATTTGGACCATCCGTCTTGATACACGCATTTACTGCAACTTCTGAATTTATTAACAACAATTTGAACTTGGAAAATTCTATTATTGATCGCGTGTTGAAAAGTATGAAAACGCATTTATTGGAGTTGAAAATGCAGTTAATTGAATATTTTCCAGATGACAATGATTTCTCGAAAAGTTGGATACTCAATTTATTTGATGAAAATGCTGTTGCAGCTGCCAAATTACCTGTGGATATTTCAATGAGTTTGGTGTGAATACACAACAAACTCATTGAAATATCGACCGACAAAACGTTACAACTGGAATTTTTATCTCAAGATTTGAACCTGGGGGTTCGCGACCCCAGGTTAAGAAACGCTGATCTAGACTGTGCTATGTGCTATACAGTTCATGAAAACATTTTGTGGACACTTCTAATTTTACGATGTATCGATTACATTAAGCGTAAAATCTTTGTCATATCAATACCAATTCATCAATTAATTGACAAATCCACCTCCTCGAAAAGTGACTAAAAACTTATTTTTCCATCTGTGGATACCTTTTTACATCACTGGTCCTAGATATGTATGAAGCATGTGGCAGTAACTATTCTTCTACCTGAAGTGTCTACTGCTCTTGTCGAAGTTTAAGGATAAACCAGGCCAGACAACGCAACTTTTAAACTCGAAACACGTTCATTTTCTCTAGCGTTATACCCGATAATGCTTCAACTTGCTGTTTGGCTTAATCGAGTGTGCTTGCAACATGCTGGCGGCCGCCTTGCGGCAGTCTTCCGCCGAGTTTATACCGAAGTTGGCAAAAATTGAAAAGTTTGCGAGCTTGATACAGAGGACCCGGAGAATGGGTGGGTAAATCTGAATTGCATTCCTGTTAACTCTTGTAGGTTTGGTAAACTACCAGAGAAATTGACTGGATTTGAGCAAGATGATATCGAACAACGAACAGGTCTTAATTCTAACAACGCTTTCCGGCACAATGCAGTTTTACTTCGGATTAATCTATATTGATAAGTCGTAGGTTATCTGCAGTACTATTTAGAATATAGGCAGTTTCATCTGAAAATGTAAGACGAGTGAAGAATAAGCCTCTAAAAGAATCTTATTAAGTACCTACAATTTTATGTACAACGTGAATAATTATGAGGTGTAATCGGTCTTGTATCATATATCGGAAGTCCTAGAGCTTCGAGTATTTACGTAACTAAAGTGGAAAAGAGAAGTTGCTGGAAATTATTTTGCAGTTCGTAGAATCACCGCTACAGCATTTCGAAATCACGATCATATTTGTGCCAATGTTTTTTCATGAAGGTACGCAGTAATCAATATTATTATAAAAATTAAACTATTTATAAATTATTAAATGAAGGATTGTGGGTGAGTGAATGTTGAAATGAGAAATCGCTTATATCCCTGGTTTAGCTTAACCGATTTAGACGGGCAAAGTATCATTTACGGGAGCTTCTATACTTCTATTAAATGCTAGCAAGTTTTTTTTCTGAATGTTCTACCTAAATCTGTTTTTTTAATATAATTTTTATAACCCCGAGCCTTTTTATGTTATTAAAAGGAAAAATGAAAAATGCCGATAAAGCTGGTTAAAACCGCATTTTGAAATGTTCTTGGTATACGAAATTAGAAAGAAAAAAATAGTTTTACAATAATTTTCTTAGAAACGAAGTAGGCTTAGTAAATCAATTCTTTTATTTCTCATTATTAAAATTTTGAACTAAAACTATAAGAACTAATATTACTTGAACGAGTAGAGAACATGAGTTTCAGTAAAAAATTATTGAGGAGGTAAAACTATTCATTTTTTTAGCTTCACTTAATGGTTAACAGTATTTAGAATTTAAAAATAGGTTAACGGGATTGCAGGCATAGATTTGAAAGAAAAGTAACTCGCTGCGGTCGGGACTCGAACCCGAATCGCCTGCACTGAAAAAAGTTGATTGTCAACAACAACAAATTTCCGTTTGTTACGTACAAATTTGTTATAGTAGAGAATTATTTGTTGTAAATACCAAACATTTGCTTCCTTGTTATTTCGATTTACTAAAATCATATTGTTGCCTGTACCAAGATAAATTTTGTTACCGCAAATAATATATATGATATAGCCAACAAATTAAATGAGTTACATACACAAATAAATTGTTGTCATTTTCTAGCCAATCACAACCATTTAAATCACGCCATTGCTATATAAAGTCATAACCGAAAATGCGGCTAAAGCCATTCGTTGTTGCCAGGTTGGCCGATTCATCCCCAAAGAGAAAGAATTCGTATTTAGCAACTTTGAATTTCAAAGACAAAAACTATATCTCTACATTTGGTTTATTAAACGTTGTAACAATATAACGTATGTGTTCATGCAGAACTACTTTGAATTTATTTTTATTGAATTTTTGTTCGTTATGTTAATCTGATTGTATGCTACGACCATCAATGATGGTTTTAGCGTGTTCGTAATGGTGGTAGCAATCTGCATTTTATCAGTCTGGATGACATTTTGCCGAGTATGGGGATGGGGACATACTGCTGAAGAATACTGGCAATTCTGTCGGCATCGGCAGCCCGATTTGCACAAAGCGAAACACGCCTTGCCATGAGTACGGACACGTGCGCGGCGCGCAAAAAACACGGCCTAAACGCCTCAAAAATCGCGCGGTGAAAAAAACAACCCCAAATCTGCCTGAAAACGCACACGGGTAGGACGACCAGATGTCAAGGAGCATGCGGCACTGCGCGACATAAGGGYGATTACTCCGCGTCGTAAAGTAGTTCCAAATTGAAAAATTAATTTTTTGAAAACTAAGCGCGAGAGCATGAAACGGATTTCATATTCGTGTTCAGAAGGCCACTTTCTAGGGGTATGCACAATTACAGCTCGATAGGTAAATAACCGGTATACTAAATAATTACCTAATCCGGATCTAGATTGGACTCATCCGTATTAGTAAAAAATCCAGATTGTTAGTACCCTTTGTTACTTTTTATTATTTCGTACTTCCCAGCAAGTTAATGCTTCCTACTTTGTGTTGTTTTCTGGGCGCCGTTTTGCTTATTTTACCCGTTTCCAGTCCATGTTCATACKACGCTACKTTTACTGATATCCACGACGGCCAGTGGACACGTAACTTTAAATTTTGTGTTAATGGAAATATGTATTTTTTTATTTTCAGCAATACATTTTTTTAGTTAATAAATGTTTCATGAATGAAGTCTTGTTTTATTATATTGAACCATGTTTGCAATGAAATTTGCATATGTGCGGCAGTTCAGAAATTAAATGTGAACAAAGAGTGGTAAGTACGTATTCATTTATAAATAAACCAGATTGAAAATTAATAAATATAGCTTATTATACCAACATGTTGTGCATTTGCCTCCATAAATATTAGGTATCTGTACTTCTGTACATGTAAGTAATAGTGAGTGTTGGAAGAACTAACAGTTCATCAGTCGCTTTAAATACGTATAACTTGCCCGTATAACAAAATAATTAGTTGTTGTAACTACTACAAACACATTGTGATTAATAAATTATAAGTTATTTTAACCAATATCGTTTTTGTTGCTACTAATAACAAATTACTTCTAATAACAAATATTTTGCGCAACAAAAATAATTCGTTGTCTTTACAAAGTTTTTAGTTGAGGCTATAGCTACGAATAGAATTTGTTGACAATACTAAATTTAAAGTAAGCCGAACAAATCCTTTCTTTCAGTGGAATGTGCCTCAGGAATGCTCACATTGCGTTCGAGTTCGAGCCCATGCCCAGCGAGTATTATATGATTTAACGAAAACTTTACACATATGCAACCGTTTTCGTTAAATCATTTAATACTCGCTGGGTATGGGCTCGAACTCGAACGGGTCCGGTGGTGCAATGTGAGCATTTCTTAGGCCCGTTCAGGCGATTCGGGTTCGAGTCCCGACAGCAGCGAGTTACTTTTCTTTCAAATCTATGCCTGCAATCCCGTTAACCTATCTTTAAATATCATTGTTCAGGCGTGAAACAAATTTCTTATAGTATTAAGAAGAATATCAAATGAACGAAATACCACTTTTACTGGAAGAGGTCTTTTTCGCAGTCTGTGTTTACGAATACATAAATCAAAAATATACTGACAAATGCATAGAAAGGGGAAGCCTTTTACATACTCAGCCAGATCACCTGACTTATCATGTATAGAAGTATAGACAAATATGGACGACTACTTTCTTATTAAATACCGTTCATAGAAATTTAAAGTGCACACTAGTGGTTCGACACTGACCTTACTTATGTACCTATTACAGACAATTTGAACAATTAAGAAATAAATACAATTTGTGGTACAATATGTTTGCTCCGCCACACATTTTACAGATTCAGCTACTAAAATGAAAATCAGAAATACTAAGTACCAATAATTAATGCAGTATATTACTTTAATGGCTAAAATTGTTGTTCTAATCCTATTTAAGTTTTAATAAAAATTTAAAACAAATACAAAAAATTATTCCTGTAGGTGAAGAAAATTTTCTTTAACCTTTGGTATTCTTGAGCACAAAAACAGATATAAATCAGGTTTCACCAATTTAATATACATTCAATGTTCCTTATGATTATGTGAAGAATTCCATTGTTGTATTTAAAATTAGGGATAATTTTCGATATTTGAGTAGATGTTCAGAAAATGGCAATATTTTTCTATTTTTAACAATAAGAAATTAAATAGCTGATTTGCCTAGCCAACTTTAGTTTCTTACAATTTTATTCTTTTTAACCTTTAATATTTTCGAACATCAAAATACGGTTTTCGCCACTTTAATCTGAATTTATTTTTTTTAATTACTCATATGGTTGAGTTTAAAAATTCTGAAAAAATACCTAGATATTTACATAGAACATTCCGAAAACGCCCCCTTGCGGACAGTGTACAAACTACTTGCTAGCATTAAACATTACATTTTAAAGAAGGATAAAAACTGCTTAAATCAGTTACGCTCAGCCAGAGATATTAGCGATTTCCTATTTCAATGTGGCAGGCCTAACATCAAATTTGATGTGACCGAGTTATCTTGCTTGCTTACCGATCAAAATTGACAGCGAGCGGATCTACCAATTTTACACTGCAAGCTCTATATGCCAATACTAAGATCCCCGTCACAAAACACAATGGTTGGCCGACACTAGCTACTGGGAATGCTTACTAATTAAACGAATTCGCGGATTCTAGTAATTGCGTGGAATCTAATTCAATTGTAACGGAACAAAACATAAAAAGTGTGGGTCTTACCTTTATTCGAACGCTGCTACCAAACTTACACATGAGCACTGTAATCGTTTTCGTCGCAAGAATGATAAAGCGACGTTTCAAACAACAAATATATTTAACAATTAATTAATGAGAATAATGAACATAATAATAATAATAAACTGTAATCAACAAAACTGATGTACCTCCCAAATATTCGTTACAATATGATACTCATTGAACCAGAATATGACCTTGATCCGTAAAATTAACAATTTTCACCTGTACGCGAGTTTAAATTAATTAACAATGAATTTCCAAAATACCGTGACTCGTGACTAACCCATCTTTTAATCTAACTTTCAAGACTTGCTAACTGACTACTCAAAATTACTCTATACATCGCGAGCTGGACTAGAAATTACATTGCTTCTGGTATCTAAGAGGATGGAACGTAAACTGAAGATTCTAGCTTTTCAAAAAAATACGTTACTTGCTGGATTTTCTGAACTGAGACCTGATTGGTCAAAACTACCCCCACTTGCTGTTCTCTAAGCGCGGCACTGGTTATATTCCCGTTGACAAACAATTGTCCAATTATCAGATTATCAAAATATGAATCAAAACTAACTAAAGCTATACAATTTTAATCGGACCTAACTAACTCGTGGATATCCCCAAGCTGAAGTTAAGATACCACGTGATATGGCAACGACTTTGATTACTAAGATCGACATTCTTCATTTCAATATGCAACAGCATGTAAAGAAAACTTCAGGAAAAACTTCACATGGTTGCCAATCGTAACTATATCCTTACTTAATATTCTGAGGAGACTGAGCAATCGAATCAATCATTTCTATCAACTATTGCCGAATTTACTATAAACTGAGAGGTTTCGCGCGCTAACCATCGTAATTTTTGGGCCGTGTACCCCAATCACAAAGGAGCCGCAACGGCTGTATCCCTCTAGGAACAGGACCAATTTTCTACATCTGGTTGCAATAAAATATACCGACCGAACTGCAACAACCGAGTCTTTTTAACAATGCACTATTGCCTGACCAATTTTATGAGAGTACCCGAATCGAACAGAATTAACAAAATTTATCTCTTGCTGCAAAATAATGTTAAAAATTTATCCACGTATGTTCTAAAACTAACCACAACATTCACCCGCCCCCACTCCCTTATATGAAATTTTGTATAAAAAAATGTTTGGCACGAAATGAGATAGTTTAGTTCATAGAATATAAATTACTGCATACTTTTATTGCAGAAAAAATATCACAAATATTATTTTGTGAATTGAAGATACTGTAGCGTACCATAGCGGTGATTCTACGAATTTGAAAATAATTTACAACAACTTCTTTTGGTCACTTTAGTTATGTTTCTCAACCGTCTATGGCTATTCTTATATGAGATAAGGCAGTCATCCCTCTTAATTGCTCACCCTGTACAAAAGAGTTTTTAAAACAATATTTTAAGCTTCGCTCATCGAGGTATATATTTGAGAAAGTAATCGTTAATAATAATAATAGGTAAGATCAATATATTTTTTGCACGCGATGAGATTAGTGCAAAAATACATTTCTAAATGGTGTTAGAACTTTTTACCGATTAAGTAATAATATATTTAATGATTGATTAGGTTTTAATGCCACTGTTTTACTCTTTTCTATTACTTATCTATAAACATATTGGACAAGAACAATACACCCTTCGAACAAAAAAATGTGAAAACAGAAAACATTGCTGCAAGCTGTTTAAAAGAATGATTTTGAAACCTATGCTTTAACGAGGTTCTGAAAAAACTAACATTTACAAATTTGGAATTTTTTTTCTAGATGAAGTCATTAAAATACTTGCTTCACCCCATTCCATAAAGCTTGCATCCAACAGCTCGACATAAAATAAAACAGAAGTCTTTTTCATTTTCATGGGATTATCCCCCTGTATCCATCCAGAAAGAGTAGAAGCGGTAATTAGACCGGTATTCATGCCGGAGGCATGCAGAAAATTACAGTGACTGAATAAATGTTGTCTATTGAGTGTGTACACGGGAGACGAGAAAAGTGACAAATGCAGGCCATTACATCTGGATGTAGACCATCTGGTGGCATTTCCATTTTAATGGAGTAGGAAGGAACGGCTGGAATTCTGATAATAACCGGTCGCTCTCAGCAAGCACGCTGTATTTTGTTAAAGGCTCCGTTGATAGCTGATTAAAAAAGCGGCATTTATACTTGTAGCGTAATCGTTGATTAGATTATACTGAGTTTCCATAAGTGATTATCGCCTCTCAGGAAAGTGAATACAACTACATATTACTTTGACAGATCCTTGTCTATCGTTTGTCGAACTATTTGATATATTTTAATATGAGGAAACGCTTGGGAATGTGTATTTTCTATATATGATGTAGTGTTTTGTATGATAGTTAACATTAATGTTGGAGAAAGCTCAGATTTCGAAATTGTGGGGCGACGCGGTTTAGTATAACTTTTAGGTTATGTATCGTTATTGTGAGGTTATAACTACAGCGAGCTGTTGAATTGTACTGCGATGGACTAAAAGATGTAGTATAAGTGGCAGTGACGTTAGCTGCATATCCTGGTATTCTACGAGAAAGTTTCTTAACATATTAACCTAGAAATTGTAAACAGCTAAATTGTGGTGGTGCAATGTCAGTTACAAAAGAAGTACAAATATTAAAATAGGGAAAAAGGACTGATATTGACTGCCTAGGCTGTGAAATTTGTGGAAAATAATTAAATTTATAAGGTCATGTCTGAAAGTCGGTGACCACAACAAAAAAGTATATAGTGTATAGTTTCCTACAAACAAATTATTGTTATTATCTACTTTTGAAAGGTCACTAGAACCGTAAATAGTTGAAAAATCTTTATATAACCATCACTTTTAAGGCTATAACTTGACCTGAAACTTTCAATACAGTATATTGTGCTTATTATAGCTTGGCAGCAGTTACAAAAAGGCGGCACAAAGAATGGGGTTGTAGCCCTCGATCACAAATCGTTATTGCAACACATTTGTAGGTTTCCCTAGACCCAATGAAGTGAGATACGAGCAACAAAAAAATATTTCTAATGCTATATTGTCTTATTTTCGCCCTATAAAGTTTTCCGCCAAATTCAAATATTGCTAGCAACGTCACTTGACCCGGCTAAAGTGGGGGAGTGTGGTGGGATCGCATTTCGCCACGGTAAACCTACCGTGATTTCGCGTTTGACTCATAGAAGAGACATATGGTCAGTGTTGCCAACTTAGCGGATAAAATTCTCGCCCAACGGAAAAATATACGTTTTAGCAGTTAGCGAATATTTTAACGGAATAAGAAAGTCTTTAATTAATATTAACTGTTTCACTTTAGCGTATAAGTATGGTAAACTTAGATATGAAGTATCTACAATCGATTTATTTATGCTGGGTGACTCGATGATTACTGTATTCCTTGCCTGGGAAATATTATATTTGCTGCTTTTTTTACCTACCAATCCAAAATTTTACCAACGTCTCACTAGTGCTTGTGTGTTTCATATTGCAGCTCAGATTGTCAAATGACGCAGATATTATTATCTTAAACAAAGTAAAAAGCAACGAAATATATTTCTGGAAGGAACACGATGAGCTCGACAACGAAATTTTTAACGCTATAGCATAATATGTAGAAAAATAATAATTATTTATGTAAATTAAGTCCCCTTGTATATCAACAGATTACCCTGTCTTAAAAATTTTAGCGGGTTCGATACGCCAATCTAGCGGAATTTCTATCAACCCCAGTGGCAACACTGTACAGATAGACAGATGATCTGTTTGTTTACATTTGCGTTTGGCTTGGTTTTGCGAGGAGGATTTATATTTTTGCCTCTAGTTTCTTTACCACAAGCGACTTACTGTTAGTGCATCACACCACAATTTTCGTCTTGATTTTTCTTCGAGTACAATTAAAAATTTCTTCTCTAGAGCAACAATACCAGTATTTGTGCATGTTGGCACAAAACATTTCTTTTCAGCAGCCATTTCGTCCGCACTTTGAACGATATAATCGTGATCGATAAACAAAAGCAAAAAACACGAGCATTACTGAGAGGTTATGAATGACGCTCGTCGTCTGTTCGTCGGCAGTTGACAGCGAAAAACGCGCATAGGCAACTGGAATGCTGAAAATCATTGTGCTCTGGCAACAACACACAGCTGCTGCCAATTACAAGTGGCAGGGCCAACCTACGTCACACATTCAAATATTTAAACTTTACCATTTTTTTTACGTTTATCTAAGCGCTTTGGAAAATAAATGAATACACAGGGGTCTATTATTTTTTATGTAGATTCATATTCTGCAATAAAAAGGTGGTCTACAACCCCATTCAGAAGTCAACGCCGCTCGCGTTGCATGAATCATTTGTAGATACCCTGTAGATACGAATAACTGTACTTAAAAGGATAACGGTCTTTGCCATCTGTCATGCTACAAAAATGGTCCTGTTTGATAGAGGTTCCAAGTCCCACCGGTAGATGGCGCCAACTTAAAGTGTAAGACTTTCACATTTTTTCCTCTTTCTTGTCATTTTATTGTGAGTGAAAAACATTTTAACGTTCATGCAATAGGAGGAAGTGACATAGGAATATGTAATATAAACTTATATGCTCTGAACAGCACGGATAAGGTTATATGCTCAATTTTTAAAATTAAGTACTGTTTTACGAGTTTTATTCCCTTTTAAGTGTTTCTGAGTTTATCACAGTTTGAGTTCTGCTAAATTCATTGTTTAGGATTTGATTTGGCGAAATCTAAGGTCGTTTAGAGCAGACAACAAATAAATGTGCAATAGTACATAGCTTCTTTATTTTTGTTGTATTACGAAAGCATTGTAAACGTTTAACGTTTAACCAGTAAAAAGGAAATTGTGTCACATTGTGTTTAACTTATTAAAAAATTATACAGTTGACATGGTGCGCCACCTATCGAAAATCCCAACAAGTTTAAATTCGTCGACAAAAACAGGAACGCTAGCGAATCGTTTGTTCAGCATGTCTTAGTGGAGTTACATGTACCTGTACATAAAGCMCACCGCACGCTGAGCAACATCAGTTTTGGACGCATGTACCAAAAATTGTAAATTATTAATATGTTCCTCCGTAGAAATCATCTTACTCATCAAAAACAGATGACATTAGCGCAGCAAAAAACCCACAAAAGGCCCTAAAAGTACAAAACCTAACGTACAGAAAATGCAAAAATTAATACAGAACAACGAAAAGGCAGTTCCAGTAACTTAAACTCCTTTATTTACCAATATTCTGAACATCTGAATCTCAGCTGGATTAACTGATCTGAGCTGACCTGACCTGGCCGTATAGCGCCATTGCCCATTCACTGCTCTTGTTACTATTCGAATACGTCCAAGGATATACATGAATAATATACATAATACAATTATTTTCATAGTCTGCAAATTACGTTATTATAGGAGAAAAATGTATTTTAGGATAGTCTTTTATTTGATTGACACACTGAATACGTCTTTCTGCTGCGTTATGTAGTATATCCAATGTCAGAATATTGCACAACCTTTCTATTTTTACAACACCCTGCATTGTTTCCTCTGTCAATAATAAAATTAATAACGAATTTCATATGCTGCCTACGTTGGTAAAACTAACCATATTGTTATGATGATGGGGAAGCAAGTGTCTGTGGATTAGGCAACCCGACTGAGGTTAGCGCTCTGATACGTTCCTGAAGCCTCCATGCTTTAGAAGCTTTAGAGCATATTCGTCGGTCGGTATATAAGTTAGACGGTAAACGCGCGGAGGCAGCCTGATTTGAAAAGCGGGGAAAGGAAACCAATCAAGCCTCCCAAATGTTCTAAAGTGTTTTAGAGAAACTGTAATAAAATGAGTATTTCGAATAATGGTTATCTGAATTAGTGTTGGGACAGTAGTGCGCTGAATTAGTAGTGTTACAGTTTAGTGAATTTTTCGAATACATACAAATAACAACTCTGTGTTAGGAAGCGGAGTGTGCATTTTTGAAGTATATTATGACCAGTAAGACTACAGGGCGTAAAGTTGACCAAATAAGATGGTCTTTTCAATATATGTATACCCGTAACGAGAAAGCAATCTACTAAGAGGGATAAGAAATGAGAACAGCTAATAGAACTCATTAAGGATAGAAATAAGGCGAGAAGAAATGAAAATCGGAGTTTGACTGTGTTGGCTTCATATTTTGTCATATAACTTCTTTTGTATTGAATATTATTATAATACGTTTCTTTTTTAATAACCAAAACATCGTATGCAACTGTTATTCTTTGCCTATAAATTTATGCGGAACATCCCTATGTATATGGTTATAAACGGCTTGAATAGCGACGAAAGAAGTATACTGACATATTTCGGTAGGCACGTAAAAAAGGCAATCAAATCATTAAATTCAGCCCCATAAGGAAACGCCGAAAGAAAATGAGCAATAAAGGAGGACATCTTAAACGGTATTGTCGTTTAAGAAGAGCAGACTAAAGAATAAAATGCCGTTCAGTATGTAACGGCTCACTAGCTAAGATGAAAAAAACCAAGTGCAGTGGGGACGCGACACCACAGTAGCTCAGCGTAGGGGGTCGGGGTTTATCAAACAACAGAAAAAAAAGGAGCGCCACAGATTTGATTGTTCCCCACTGTACGACTCCAAATCTGAAAAGTCAGCGACGATGGCCGAAATAATAAAATCAGGTAATTGATAAACAAAGTGTTCGTTTACTTCCCAACTAGTTATATCGATTATAACCGTTACATAAATCCAAGATAAAGGTAAGTATTCCAAAGAAACAAGATTATAATTATTATTTTCAAAGACAATTGAGCTAAAATAATTATTACAAAATAATTAAATAAATGCCAACGCGGATTGGAGATTGCGGCCCACTAAAACAGATAATTGAACAAAAACTCAATCAAAAAAGAAATTCAAACGCCGTCGACCAAACGCGGACCGTAGCGCTACGTTCAACTCGGTACGACGCGATCGCGAAAACTTAAGTAACGACTATATATTTCTGAAAACCCTGCCGCAATAACCAACGACGAATGGTCCTAAATGAACATAAGTAATAGGTAAGAAATGAAATAAGGTAAGTATATGAACCAACAGAAGTATTACACTAATTAATTAAGGTAATTTAAAGCTAAAGCAACACGACAACAATTTAAATTAATCAATGTTCGATCGTTCTAATTTCGCAGTTTCAAGATTAAACACGACAACAACACTCAAACGGTAAGTACAAGATATAGTTATTATAACGAATTATATTCCAATGAATTCCAAAAAGATTGTACTCATCACTAATCTTGCAGGTACGTTGACTCTCCGAGGACGACGAGCTCCAAACGTGGATGGATCGACGTATCGATGTGGTCTAGGTATCGATGGCTTATCGTTGTGCTTACACTCTTACGTAACCCACAGGTGGATGGTACTTATGACGAAAATCAACAAAAGGGGAAAACAAAAGCCTAAGATAAAGAAGAGACGGGTATGTACTAAAAATATATGATATAATAAACGTTCACAAACCTCAGATGTTATGCGGCTTACAGGTAAGTGCGCTTAGAATTGCATGGGCATCCGGCACACGGCCGATACTGCTTCGATGAATATAACTCAAAATGTTCACGAAACAGATTCCCCAATTGGTGCTCGAAGTCCAATCCGGCACAAAACAATAAGCCGATTTGGTATTAATTATATCACCAAAATTAATACGCTAAGAAACTCGCAGCAACCAATTTGCTGAATAGCAATAACAATTTCTAATTGCAGACAACGAACTTCAGCGGTTCACGTTCGATTCATTCATTTTCAAACGGTAAACCTCTACCTGCGATAGTGACAAAAAGGAAAAGGAAAAAAACGACTAAAAACGTAGGAGAACAAGGACGGTTCTGGCTGACAACAACAATACGGCAATACGAGGAGTTAAAATACGTTTAAAATCAGTTTTGTAAATGTAACGAAAAATATACGTTACAAATCCCCCCCTTACCCAGACAGAAAATTGCTCCAATTTTCTCCGTTACAGGTTGATATCAGGTGGATGTGCTTTGAGGTCCTTAATATTCCAAACGCCGACGGTCTTATTTTTATCATCTACAAGTTCATATGTCCATGGGTTCAATCGTTTTTGTATACGGTAAGGTCCAATATACGCAGGTGCTAATTTTGATGAAAAATATTTGGTTGCGTCAGATAGAACAAAATTTTTCTTCCATACGAAGTCTCCAATTTCAAAAGTGACAGGTCTATGTCGCAAATCATAACGTTTTTTATTAGCATCGTTCAATTTTTGAATGTTTTTCTGCAAGGACTTGAATATATCATTGAGGGCGGTAGCTCTTTCTGTTGGTAACAGCTTATTATTTTGGTCGGGTAGTTTGTCAAGTTGATCCCCACGAAGAGTGATTTCTCGTCCAAAATTTAAAAAATATGGTGTATATTTGGTGGTTTCGTGATAAGAGTTGCGCATTGCACAGCCAATCTTAGCTAAAGATTCGTCCCATTTTCGGTGATTTCCTCCAGCTTGTTCTAGTATCACAGCGCGTATCATTGTTTTTAAAGTTCGGTTTGCGCGTTCCGTAGGGTTTGCTTGTGGGTGGTAGGTAGGATTGAAAGACAATTTCACTTTGTACGTTTCGGCTAATTTCCTAAAATCGTTGCTCCTAAACTGTACTCCATTATCTACCCTAATGGCTTGCGGTACCCCAAATAACATGAAGACGTGTTCTTCTATGGTTCGAGTGATGGCTTGTGAAGTAGCTTTCCTAAGTGGAAATAATAAAATAAATTTAGTTAGGGAATCGACGACGGCTAAAACATAACTGTTTCCTTTAGTAGAACGAGGTAAAGGTCCAAAAATGTCTGCTGATATATACTACCATGGTCTTTCTGGTATAGTGGTTGACGACATTGCTCCTGCTATTTTTTTGGGTTCCACTTTGATTGCTAAACATATAGGGCATCTTCTGATATAGTTATCAACGTCGCGTTTCATTCCGGGCCAATAATAATTTCTAACGATTCTATGAAGAGTTTTTGATGTCCCAGTGTGTCCTGACAAGGGTCCTTTATGGGCATCTTCCATAATTTGTTTTCTTAACTCCTTAGGCACTCCTTGTTTCCAACTGTTTTCTGCTAACAGCGGTTGCTTAGTCAATTCGTAACGGTATAGTTGGTTGTTATGTATTTTAAATTTGGGATATTTTTTTGGTGTTTTAATTATCTTTTCCAAAAGTTCCATGTACCATTTATCCTTATATGTGGGCGTCGGTGTCACATTTGTGTTTACGGTAGATATGACTGGTACGGCTCTGGAAAGTAAGTCTGGTACAATGTTGTCTTTTCCTTTTCTATGAGTTATATTAAAGTCGTATTGCTGTAATCGTATTGACCATCGTGCCAGACGACCTGAAGGGTCTTTTAGATTGTGCAGCCACTGAAGACTAMGATGATCTGTAACTACTGTAAATGGCAGTCCTTCTAAATATGGCCTTAATTTCTCAACTGCCCACAAAACAGCTAAACATTCTTTTTCTGTTGCCGAATAAGATCTTTCAGCTCTGGACAATGATCTCGATAAGTAACAAATAACTTGTTCGCCAGTATCAGTTGTTTGTGTAAGTACTGCTCCTATTCCATAGTTACTGGCATCTGTTTGCACGAAAAACGGAAAATCGTGCTCGTAATCAGGACAATTAAGAACCGGTGCAGTGCTTAACCTCTCTTTTAACRCTCMCAAAGTATTATCACACTCTGAAGTCCACACAATTTTCGCATTCTTTTTCAGTAAAGCGTRAAGTGGAGCTAATAAGGCAGAGAAATTAGGTATGAACCTTCGGTACCAACTTGCCATACCTATTATCCTTCAAACTTCTTTAACGGTTTGCGGGATTGGTATATCCAAGATAGCGCTGACTTTTTCTGGATCATTACTACAGGGCTAGACCATGGGCTGTTAGACTCTTCAATAATACCCAATTCCAACATCTTATTCAATTCCTTATCTATTTCTTTTTGAATCACCGGTGAAACTGGATAGTACCGAGATTTAATAGGAAGTGACTTTGTTTCTATTTTGTGTTCGACTACCGTAGTACACCCTAATTTACCATCATCTTTTTCTGAAAGATAATCATTAACTAAATTATGCAAAAGCTTTTGTTGTTGAGTAGTTAATACTATGTCAAAATTTTCTGTAGTGCTAACTTCTGAAACACCAGATGCAAATTCCCAAGTGTTGCTATGAAGATGGGGGATTAGTTCCATAGCATTCCAGAAGTCCATTCCTAGAATTAATTGGTTTGGGATGTCCTCCACTAAAAGAGCTTTTATCAACTTCTCTTTACCTTCAAGTTTTATGGGGATATCACATGTTCCCCAGCTTGTGCAAATACTATTATTAGCTAACCTACAGTTTGACGGTGCCTTTTGTACTTTAAGATTAAGATGGCTTAAGATTTTCCATCCTTCTTTACCTATAATTGTTTTTGAAGCTCCTGAGTCTAAAAGTCCTAATAGCTGAACACCAAAAATTGTTACTTTAAGATACGGCCGCTTATCAATTCCTGAATGTTGAATGATATATGAAATCACCGCTGCGATATTTGTATCTTGAGACGATTTCTTAGTGAACGCGTTTTGGATAGATTTCACGACTGATTTGGGACGGTTGCTACTATCCTTCTGTACCGCCCTGCTCCGTTTCCCGAACATTTACTGCAGGTGAGAACTGTCGATCCCATTTCTCCGCAACGAAAACATTTTCTTACCCTCGGTCTTGGGCAATTTTGTATAAAGTGGGATGGACTTCCACAATTAAAACATTTCCTCTCGGATGTCCTGAAACGTGAAACGCCTGCTACATCCTCATCTTCTAGGTTAGTATTTGTGACATCTAAATACACTAAATCAGGTTCCAAGTGCTTTTGACGTCTTGATGGTGGTGCAAAATTTTGGACAACCTCTTTTCTGGCTTCCAGCTGCTTACATAATTTACGAAGGTGATCAGTTGAATTGATTTCAATTAGAGCGAGCTGTGATTGATAAAAAGGCTGCAAATTGTCCAACATAATCTTAAGTTTCGCAGTGGCTGAAATTGTGCAGGTTAACCTACTAAATAGTGCTTCCATGTTATCTAAATAAGTCCCTACTGATTCATCTAAACCTTGAGTCCTTTGCTTAATTTCAGAAAATAATTTTTCGTTGTAATTTAGTGGCTGGAATTCGTTTCTTAATTGTTGCACTAAATGTTCCCAGTCTTCAAGCTGCTTCCTATTATTTCTATACCACTTCAGTGCATTGCCTTCAAATAAGTCCAACGCTGAGGCGAAAACTTGCCGATCGTCTACGTTTCGAGCAACCACTAACTCTTCAACTCTTTCTAAAAATGCATTAACGGAACCAGTGCCATCAAATTTAATTCCCCACTTGTAAACTGGTACTGTTTTGACAGATGTATTGTTGTTTAACGGTGTTGACGCACGTGCTAACGTACGACCTTCTTGTGATATCGCTTCAGGCTGTAAACTCGACGCAGATAAATTTAGTGCTTGATCCAAACTCTGCTCCAATAATTGCAATTCCGGAGGTTTCCGAATTTTTTCACGAGCTTCAAGAAAGATTGTTGTCATTTCTACTACCATTTTGAGGAAATCGACTCTCTCATCACTGTCTTGTGACATTCTCTTAATTCTACCACTAATGTGACATAACTTTGATTCTAATTTTTTCAAATCCTTCTTAAGAATTTCCCTGTTTAAGAGTTCGCTAACTTCTTCAAGTTTTTCTTTAATATCTTCCTCATCTTGTTCTACCGTGTAAGGATGAGAAGGATATTTACTGATAATTTCGGGGTTAAGCCTTTCATTTTGCAATGCAGATGCCAAAGTACTTCGCATTTCTTCCACCGTAGCTATTGATAAACCTCGTATTCGATGTTCATAAACTAGTTCATCTTTGCTAAGCCAGCACGGCGTTATTTTGATCGACATGATGCGCGGCAATGATACAATTATATGTTACCAAAAATAAACAATGTTAAGTTAATAAATTCACAATACCCACTATATCACCAATAGCATACTCTTTTAAATTTCCGCCGAGGCTAGTAAAATTAAATGTATATATAAGGGACGATTCAAGATCGTAACTACACGCGACAAAAATACCTCCAAATATATAAATCAAACTCCAAGCGTACAAATCCGAAATCAACCAACAATAAGGGGCAAAATCGACTATTGTATCACTAAAAATGCTGAAGAAATAAACAAACACAAAGTAAAGGGGCGAAAAAAACACTGGCAATAGATAAAAGAAAGAAATAAGTGTGTTCAAAACAGCAATAACCGTTAAGCGTCAATATGTCGCAACCAGCATGAAATAATTTTAAAGGATATTTTAATAGCTAATTGAGAAACTTTACGTTCCAAAACAAGTATAATGCAAAACAATGAGAAAAAGAACTCAAATTTAACAAATTATGTACGAAACTATGCAATATCAAATATCTTCCACAATAACAAACACAACGCAACACTAGAAAAATCAAATAATGGGAAGAAAGATAGGTTTCCAATATTCAAACAAAAGAATTCCACGGTGGTTATTTATCGAAAGAAAAAAAAACCTTGTTGGGCGCCAAATTTGTAGCGGCTCACTAGCTAAGATGAAAAAAACCAAGTGCAGTGGGGACGCGAGACCACAGTAGCTCAGCGTAGGGGGTCGGGGTTTATCAAACAACAGAAAAAAAAAGGAGCGCCACAGATTTGATTGTTCCTCACTGTACGACTCCAAATCTGAAAAGTCAGCGACGATGGCCGAAATAATAAAAACAGGCAATTGATAAACAAAGTGTTCGTTTACTTCCCAACTAGTTATATCGATTATAACCGTTACATAAATCCAAGATAAAGGTAAGTATTCCAAAGAAACAAGATTATAATTATTATTTTCAAAGACAATTGAGCTAAAATAATTATTACAAAATAATTAAATAAATGCCAACGCGGATTGGAGATTGCGGCCCACTAAAACAGATAATTGAACAAAAACTCAATCAAAAAAAGAAATTCAAACGCCGTCGACCAAACGCGGACCGTAGCGCTACGTTCAACTCGGTACGACGCGATTCGCGAAAACTTAAGTAACGACTAAATATTTCTGAAAACCCTGCCGCAATAACCAACGACGAATGGTCCTAAATGAACATAAGTAATAGGTAAGAAATGAAATAAGGTAAGTATATGAACCAACAGAAGTATTACACTAATTAATTAAGGTAATTTAAAGCTAAGCAACACGACAACAATTTAAATTAATCAATGTTCGATCGTTCTAATTTCGCAGTTTCAAGATTAAACACGACAACAACACTCAAACGGTAAGTACAAGATATAGTTATTATAACGAATTATATTCCAATGAATTCCAAAAAGATTGTACTCATCACTAATCTTGCAGGTACGTTGACTCTCCGAGGACGACGAGCTCCAAACGTGGATGGATCGACGTATCGATGTGGTCTAGGTATCGATGGCTTATCGTTGTGCTTACACTCTTACGTAACCCACAGGTGGATGGTACTTATGACGAAAATCAACAAAAGGGGAAAACAAAAGCCTAAGATAAAGAAGAAACGGGTATGTACTAAAAATATATAATAAACGTTCACAAACCTCAGATGTTATGCGGCTTACAGGTAAGTGCGCTTAGAATTGCATGGGCATCCGGCACACGGCCGATACTGCTTCGATGAATATAACTCAAAATGTTCACGAAACAGATTCCCCAATTGGTGCTCGAAGTCCAATCCGGCACAAAACAATAAGCCGATTTGGTATTAATTATATCACCAAAATTAATACGCTAAGAAACTCGCAGCAACCAATTTGCTGAATAGCAATAACAATTTCTAATTGCAGACAACGAACTTCAGCGGTTCACGTTCGATTCATTCATTTTCGAACGGTAAACCTCTACCTGCGATAGTGACAAAAAGGAAAAGGAAAAAACGACTAAAAACGTAGGAGAACAAGGACGGTTCTGGCTGACAACAACAATACGGCAATACGAGGAGTTAAAATACGTTTAAAATCAGTTTTGTAAATGTAACGAAAAATATACGTTACAAGTATTTACAGATGCATCATACAAGACTCTGAAAGAAGCAGCGAGTGGGACGTGAGTTAATGGATTTATTCTTTGGGATTTTGGTGCGTGGGTGTAGGATCCAACGGGAATGTAAAACTTTTACTTGTAGTTACGTTTACGTTTCTACGGTTTATTTGTGCATCTGCTTCAGATGGTCTACTTCTATTTTTAGAATACTGACATTTGATAATGTCATTTTGCATAAGTAAGTTTCTATTTCGTAAAATACTTTCGCCGCTACATGAAAAGCTAGTTACCTTGAAAAACTACGGGTCTCGATCAATTTGTAACACACAGAACACAGTGCTACAATTTCAAGCCGATTAAAATAGCACAACAAGCAGGTTTATTTAATTTAATTCCCTTAATACCTTTTGGGCGCAATGTAAAAGTAAGCGGGTAGAACGCCAGGAAAGAAATGTCCTTTAATCGTTAAAAGAAACTGGACCCATTATGACAACAGTTTACTTAGCTAATATAAAACTTCGGCATCTAAGTTCTTCTCCTTCGCGAAAACGGCACTGCGATCGCTATTCGAAGATGCACGACAGCCCTCTGCGCTAAAAACGATTCGTTTTAGATTTGTTGACAATAAACAGCATGTCAGCTTAACCGCAGTAGCACGTTAGGAATTTCATGGAATAACATCGACTGCATTGACTACATTGACTATAGCCGAAAAATTAGTATACAATTAAGCCGTAGAGTTGTTTTTCGGATTGCAAGCTTATTAGTGGAAAAAAATTAGTAATTTCCTAGATGGATAATTAGCTAGAAGTAGTGCTATAACAGTAAAACTAGACGTAACTTCGATATATGCTATAGGTACCATAACCATCTTGAAGTGATATATTTACCTATTTATTTTAAATTACATAATCTAAGGGGAGTATCCAGTTTAAGGCCAGATAATGCAAAGCTTGCAATATTGGTTAGTATAAAGCTGACAACTATCGTTATATTATTAACCTTAACCCATTTTTGTAATTATGCAACTCTTGCATGTAAGGAGAAGTGCGAGGATTTTAACTCACGCTAACTTTGCCTATAAATTATTATTGGCTGCAATACGCGATTGACCCATCGAGCTTTATGCCACAGTGCAACTAACCGTTTGTCCGTTAGAACGGTTTATTGTGATGCAATTACATTGACCCGTTGTTCACGTTCAATGGAACGCTTTAATAAAGGGTAACTGAATAATAATCTCTATTAGGTGATGTGGTGGCCGCACGCTGCGTAGTTTCATAGCTACTAGTACTGAAAATTTGATACACGTATTGGACATTGTTCAATATTTTCTTTCTTTTGCGGTAAATTTCATAGCGTAATCGAAGTTTTTGTATACGTTTTAGTACATATGAATTTGTTGTTTGCAGGGTTGCTTCATAGGCCAACAGGTTTGTAAATTTCCATATTATCCGTATACTGCTTGTACACGTAACAACATATCACAAGTTCACAAGTAAGTATAAGTAAAACATCGCATTTTAATACAACCTTTACCTGTTCTTTCTTCTCCGATGAGATCGCTAGGACCTTGCCTAAGGGTATACGCGACTGGGGCAGTTCTGGTCCGTCTAGTGTTGATCCGCTCGATCCCGCTGAAGCCCCCCACTCTATTCGTCTGCAATCAATCAGATAATTTCTTGTTGCTAATTGAAGAGTCCAAGCATGGACGAAACTCTTGAGTAGAAAGATAGTTGGTTCGATCGCTCACTTCCTTCATATAAAGTAATATGGGGTTGTTTTTGCCCTATTAAAGAGATGATAAAGGTGTAGTGTAAGCATTTAATGTAGTTTAAGGTAGGGAAAAGTAGGTTAGTCATAAGTTATAAATACGGGTGCGTAGCGCGTACAATATAAGAAATAAGTAACTGTAAGTGTGGATAAGCATAAAAGTCAAGTTTTTTCTGCCATCATCACAAAGGAATAAATGAGAAAGTTAATACGCTAATTTTAATATATTTGTTTAGCTTTGGTTAGCCTTGATAAGGTTCAGAATAATTTGGTAATGCTAGATGACACAAACCCTAGGTTTGACGAAGTTGTAAATTCCACGTATTAGGCCTGATGCAATTCACATAAATTTCCCTGTATTTTTAGCAATACCTTGGTTAATAAGTTTCGACTCCCTTTAATTACATTAGAGTCAAGTCCGTGTCTAAGGAATAATTTTGATAAATTGATTGTAAAGCGACGTGTTGGAGTCGCCGTTATTGCAGGAAAGATACATAGGTGTACATATATATCTGATTCCTCACTTCTTACTCTATCCAATGATGCCACATGCTTAGTTCGTCGCTGCGTATGTATGTATGTATGTACAGTTTTCCTACCTACTAAAGAAACAGAGCTGTACAACCGCGAATCCCTTCAGTCTTAAAATCGCGAATTCTTTCAGTCTCAAAATTGCGGAACTAATACCTTTTGAAAAAACGATGTCACTAACCTAACACGTTTAACAGTAACTAATGATTTTCCGTATCAAAATCACCAACCTGGTCTCGATAGCACACAGATTTCAAACCATTCGGTTCCGTCTGTGGACCGATATAAAATTATGTGAGTTTTTAAATAACTTAATCTGACACGAGAAAGGTCTTAACCTTGAAACATTAATGACAAACTTTCACAGCCTACTAAGTTATAGTTAAAAAAGTATAAAAAACATACGTACAGTTTTGTTTAAAAAAATAATTACACCCATTTAATTTTTTTGAAAATTCTACGCCTGGAAGTGTGAAAAGGTAGTTTATACATGATTTTCGTAGTATTTATAATAAAAGTAATAATAATAATAATAAATGTCTTTTATTTAATTTAGAAATAAATTATAATTACAAGCTTTTGTACAGGCCAGGTTCAGCTATAAGCTGCTTTTCAACCTAACCTGCATTCAGCCTTTTGGTGAGAGAGTAATACATGTATGTACTGTTTCACTGGGGGGAGGAGGGGGGGGGCTAAAAAGGCATGGGCTTTCCATTGTTTTCGAAGTAATTTTAAACGTCTAGGTTTTTAATTAAAAGTTAAAATATACACTTCTGGATAGGAATTGCATCCATTTTTGATATCTAGCATTCGCTTTAAAATATTTTTATTTCAGTATCTGAAAGCTGTCGTCATTTTCAATGTCTCATTCGGATATATTTTGTGGATTTTCACACATTTTTTATAGTACTGGTGAAACCTTGATGGAAAAAAGCCTGCCAAAAAGAAGAATGTTGGTAAAGTAAAGTCGTGTAATACCTACCGCTTTCCACACTTTTGAGTACATCAAGCAAATACAAAGCACTAGAAAAGGGCAACGGTAACATATGGGGGTCAACCTCACTGTGGCCGTGGCTATGTTAAAACCATTAATTATGTAATACACATGCTCTAAAGTTGGATTTAGCAACCTGGATCAGATCGTTCCCGGATTCTTTGCCGTTTGCTACGAAAATTATAAGAAAGTCATTTACTTGGTTAGTATTTTTTAGTTTATGTGGAAATCGTTAAATATTCGATTTGTTAATACTGGGTATGTTTAATTTATCCCCAATCTCTTTATCGCTATTGTTCGTAAATTTGCTATTAACGTAAGCTTTCAATCCCTTATCTAATTCACACGCTATTCAACTTTCGGAGCCACTAGTAATATCTTCAATTCATTTTTGTCATTTTTAAATCTAGGATGCAGTTCCAAAAGTGAATTCTATTAAATAGCTAGCGTTAGCGTTTGAGTGTAACAGTTTTCATGTCGCATTATTATATGCCACAAGAATAAGCTTCTTTAGAACGCCATTTTTTTTATTCCTTATCACTCAGTGACTCTCTGAAAAGAAAGCAATACGATTTCCATTTAGGTTTGCACTCAAAGAACTTAAGCTAGAAGACGATTACATCATTTTTAAACTGCGGTATAAGCTTAAGTTGGAGTGGTAGAGTAATATTTAACAAACTCGATTTCCAGCAAGACTAGAGCCCTGGGCACTTTATTCCCCTTTCATGAAGCCTAATCCAAAAAATCTGAGAATGGACTCTTCCGACCGCTTTAAGCTCGGCTATAAATATTTCAATACATTGTGTTCAGGGAGACATAACTACTTAAAACTTTAAAACTGAGAGCAGGCGGAGACGAATAAAAAGCCCTTCCTTTGTCTTTAAACAATACGACGCGGAAAACTATGTTACGAAGTACAAGCAGAGTCCATTAGAAACTTCTTTGTATACAATATGAATTAATTACCAAATTATTACGCAATTTCTGTTGCCATTGTCGAGCGATATAACATCCTTGGGATTTAAGTGGGCGCTCCGCAAAAACGGTCGGTTCGAGATGTGTCCCAAGTTTTGGAGGGAGAGCACCGTTGCGAAGCCTGGTGGTAAAGATTCCTTATTGAAAACGTGGGAGTATAATGAAACGCCTTTATAATAATGAAGTCTGCATGGCTCTGACCCAGGCCACTTCACTTTTCCATTAAGGGCGCTCTTATTGCCGGGATTTATTTTAACCTCCTTAATAACCGTGGATCAGTAGTTCCATAGAGAAGACTTTATTATCCCCAAATCTGTCTGGAAAATAACTTCAGGAACTTATCAAAGAAACTTATAATGGGCCTTTAAGCGCTACAAAGACCAGCAATATACTTCTTAACCTGAAACTACACAATGCGTTGTTTATAACATCTATTTTTTTTGTTTAACACTACATATAATGACATAACTTGAAAGACTAACTTAAATATCACTCTACGCAACTGAAACATAGAACACATCAGACATACAACACATATGCGCTTCGAATAACTGGTGTACGTACACATAAGAATTAGACTTGTTTACATTCGTAGAATCATAAAACTCCTTGCGTGACAAACAGTCTTTTAGTTTACTCACACATTGCTTACGAAAAAAATCAATCGTCTGGAATTTGGTTATACACGTTTATGACTAGAAAAATTTCTTACTATACACGATAGTTTTATTGTTTCTCTGACTAGATAGATTTCTGGTCTACCCGTCTAGTGCCATACTTGTGAGTTAATTCTAGGGATTTGAAGAATATATCATAATTATTTTTAACAAACAGTGCAAATTACAATCAGTGGCAGGTTTAAGGGGGCTGCGACAGGTTAAGCGCCCCTACCCCCTGAAGGTACGAGACTATTATTGAAACGTAGTTATTATTGCTTAACCAGTAAGCGTGTAAAACTTTGTTTTCTATTGGATTGATGATTCAACAATTTTTATATATTACTTTATTATTGTAAGAATTGTGTTAATAATAAATTTCATACTTTTAGTCTGTTGCGCGGCAGTTTCGGGGATGCTAATTATAAATATGAACACTCAAACAATATCTTTAGTCGTCCAATAACCGAAACCAACTTAGGATCTCTTACTAATTACTTTTGCCTAAATTTTGGAATTTGCCTTGCGGCTAGATACAGCATTAGGTTGGCCGAATAACGACGTGTGTTATCAGGTGGCGTAAGGGTACAGTAAAACAAACACGAAAGAGACAGAAACAGCATAGGTTCTAGTTATAGCCCGGCATCTAACTACCGCCAGGTAGAGCATGCTCCACTTACCTTTGATGTAACTTGGTCGGTTGCTAAGCCTCGATGAGCGGTTAGGCACCGCTAGCGGTCGCGAACACACACGTACTACTTAATTTAAAATAAGCCAGATTAAATGAAAGATTAGAATTTTTGTAACCTCAAATATATTTAAAAACTGAAAATAAATCCCATGCAATAATAAAAAAATAATATTGGCAATAATAATAATGACAAATCGAAATGAAATCACGGAGTGTAATCGTCACACGAACCGCCACTTATACAACTTAAGAAAATTTAGATAACTCAAAAGCAATCCAAGCGCAAGTAGAGCACAAGATCGACTTATTTTTAAAACATTTCCAAGCTCTTAAATAACTTCAGTATGAAATGTTCTAGAAAGTTCGAACGCTCCACTATGAGTGGACACGGAAAGCTTACATCCCTTCTACCGAATTTTTCGGTAGGTGTTACGAAACATTCCTTCGCAATTTTTCATATTAAATTTACTTTATATGAACTTTGCCAAAACTTAATAAAATCAAACGCTAACTAGCTCATGATCCTCCCAAGGTGAGGTTGGAGAGTCAGGCGAGAAAGTAGCCTTTATCCTGTAAAATACTTTCTTATTGTGTTTCCATCTCTGTGCAGAAAAGGACCTAACTACCGAAACCCGCGACTACTTATTGCCTCTAAGTTCGTCTAGGTTCACCTAGACACCTGCCATATCTGAGACCAACCAACAATTCACGCTAGCTTGATCACACGTTTCATAACAAAATTTCGTTTTCTTTGTTCATGACGGCTGTACCCTCCGGCTACTTACAAACGGCTCGTAAATTTTACCTAAGCAAGCTGCGCCGCGAAGAATTCGGATTTCTCCACAATATAGAAGGWTCAAAAAGAAGGATTTCTTTTTAGTMGTTATTTTAAGTTATMGCCCAGTATCTGTTACGAACACAGCAGTATACAATTTTGAATGGCATCTTCGAGTTTCTCRTTCTTACATCGCGCAAACCTAGTCGGAATGTTACAAATAAAAGTGACAATGCACAGTAAAACGCGAAAATGAATGTTCTAAAATGTTCGATGTCTACCCCTTCGCTTGTAAAAGTTCGAAAAATGCTCACCATATCTAATCAGATATCCATCTGCCAAATAATAATAAAATTCGTTAACTTGTGCCCTAAGAACAGTCTCATGTTACAGTTGTAATTGTCAATGTCAAATGAGTAGMCCTAATGTAGCCTACCGATACAACTGCTTTCGTGACGTGGAGATGCTTMGCTCCCGCGCTTGGCTCCAGMGACATTGTTGAGGATTGACACTTTTATTTGTTGTTGTTTAGCAATGAAACACACTTTAAACTGAATACTCGATTTATTAACCGGAGCGACGATACAGCGTMATCACCGCCGGTGCCATTTACAAACATATATTGCGCACACGCGCACAGTTGTCGGTTTGTCGCGTTTTTGGTTAGACAACGCGTACGTATAAGAATACATTTTAAAACAAAATAAGTTTTCCAAACATGCCCCCCGGCTTGAAACATTACATTTTTTCAAGGAGCGTTTAAATATGAACAATGATTAAAGTTAGATGAGAAAACTGAACACATTAGTTTGTTTCCGGGAGTGGAAGCGGACACAACTTGGTGATGGCACGTCGCACTTTTCCCGTCGACGTCTTCACAGACACCACTCGTGTGTGGCCATCACGGCCTGGATGCAGCTCACAAATCCTGCCCAACTTCCAGTTCAGCGGTGCCAAATTATCGTCCTTTAATGGCACCAGAGACCCGATCTTTATGTCGAAATTGGGATGGTTCCACTTGTACCGCAGTTGAAGTTCGGACAGGTACTCTTTGCTCCAACGCGCCCAAAAGTGTTGATGAAGTTGTTGGATGCGCTGATAATGAGAGAGTCGGTTCTCATTTATGTTGCGTAGGTCAACATCGGGGAGTGCCGTGAGTGGACGGCCAATCAAAAAATGTCCCGGCGTGACAGGGGTTAGGTCGTGAGGTTCAGAGGACATGCGATAAAGAGGCCGAGAGTTTAGAACAGACTCGATTTGCGACAGTAGTGTTTGCAATTCTTCAAATGTTAAATGGGCGTTTTTGGCTACGCATTTCAAGTGATGCTTAACGGATCGCACTCCCGCCTCCCAAATTCCACCAAAATGTGGAGACCGCGGCGGAATGAAGTGCCAGCTTAAACCTTCAAAGGCCATTTGTTGGGACAAAGAATCTGCATTATTAATTAACATGTCACCCAGTTCTTGTAACTCATTATTGGCACCTACAAAGTTGGTACCGTTGTCTGAATAGACTTCAATTGGCTTACCTCTGCGAGCAACAAACCTTCGCATACTCATCAAGAAGTCTTCAGTCGAAAGGTCAGATACTGCCTCCAGATGGAAAGCTTTAGTACAAAAACACACGAAAATACAGACGTAACACTTTGTTACTTTAGAACCTCTCCCTCTCTTATTAATGATCATTAAAGGACCTGCATAGTCCACACCAGTTTTATAAAAAGGGGGTGAAGGAACTATTCGCGCTTCAGGTAGATTTCCCATCATAGGAACACATGGCTTGGGATTCAATCTATAACAGGTTATACAATTTCTAACAGTTTTCCGTGCTAAATTTCTGCCTCCGATAGGCCAGTAGCATTCTTTTATGGCCGCAAGTAATAGCTGCGGACCACAGTGCAGCAACTGCTTGTGTTGGGTTTCAAAAAGAAGCTTGGCAAAATCATGATTGCAATCCAGAACAATCGGATGAATTTTGTTAAATGAGTAATTAGTATTTTGCAAGCGACCTCCTACTCTTATTGTTCCGTCAGAATGAAGAAATGGAGCCAATTTTGCTAGTTTAATTTTGGGATTAACACAATTGGTTTGCTCTAAGTCTGAAATTTCATCAGAGAATGCACCTCGTTGAGCTATCAATGCTAATCTTAAACTAGCACACTGGATTTCTGAATTTGAAAGAGGTCCAATTCCGCGAGATTGTTTAAGACCAAATCTTAGACAATAGGCAACTACTCGTTCTAATTTTGACAAACTTGAGAATTTGTTGAATGGTTCGGCAAAATTGTTCGACATCTTCGATATTAGCGAGCAACGTTCCACTGCCTTCATGTCGGGAAGCAAATCACCTACTACAGGAATAACTTCGTTCGGAAGCGGTTTGTTTTCTGCCAACATGATGGACCTGACCACCATAATTGAGTACTCTGAAAATTACAAGGATTGATGCCCCTCGAGACCATATCTGCTGGGTTGTCTTGCGTGGAAACGTGTCGCCACTGATAAGGACTTGTCAGTGTTTGAACTTCTGCAACACGATTGCCGACGAATTGTTTTAGCTTGTTGGGAGAAGTATTAAGCCAACCGAACACAATGGTTGAATCACTCCAAAATACGCAATTGTCGAATGTCATGTTAAGAGACGTGAAGACCTTTCTGAATAATCTGGCCAAGATTAAAGCTCCGCATAGCTCCAATCTAGGTATTGTTAAAGAGGATAAAGGACTAACTCTTCCTTTCGCACAAAGAAGTTCTACTTTGATTTCGCCGTTACTTTTAAATGAACGTAAATAAATGCATGCTCCGTAGGCGCGCTCCGACGCGTCCGAGAACCCGTGTAATTCTACCCTAATTGCGTTGGATGAGATCACATGGCGAGGAATTTGTAAATCGTTTAAACTTGGCAATTCTGATCTGAAAGAGATCCACTTTGTATATAAATCCAGCGGAACTGACTCGTCCCAAGAAATCTTGAGCTGCCATAAACACTGTAATAGTATTTTTGCCACAATGATAACAGGCGCTAATAAACCCAGCGGATCGAAAATCCTGGAAATATCCGATAAAATAGACCGTTTTGAAACATGTTTTGAAGACTCTTTGATGTTTATTCGATAAAGTAAGCAATCTGTTTTAGATGACCAACCAACGCCCAAAGTTTTCGCGTGATTATCTTCCAAAAAATTAACGCTGTGACTAGACCACAAAGATTTATCAATCCGTTTTAGAACTTCGATGTTGTTAGATATCCACTTTCGCAATTCGAACTGTCCACTTGCTAAAATGGTGGATACCTCATCACACGTTTGTTGCAACAGCTCAATTGAATCTGATCCCGTAAGCATATCATCGACGTAGAAGTCTCGTTGAACTACCTCAGAAGATTTAGGAAACTCCGACTGATAATCTTCGGCCAATTGAAATAGACATCTAATGGCCAAGAAGGGAGCACTTGCCGTGCCATATGTAACCGTGTTTAGATTAAATGTCGAAATAGGTAAAGAAGGGTCCGATCTCCCCAAAATTCTTTGAAGAGGACGCTGTTCGTCCGTGATCAACACCTGCCGATACATTTTCGCTATATCAGCTGAAACCACGTAAGTGTATTGGCGAAATCGTAAAAGAATTGAGAATAAGTCTTCTTGTATGGTAGGTCCGACATACTGTAAGTCATTTAGAGAGTAACCGCTCGATGATGGAGATGAAGCATTGAAAACAACGCGCAATTTTGTTGTTTCACTCTCTTCTTTGATCACCCCATGATGTGGCATGTAATAAGTTGCATTAGAATCGTCACTATTTACCAACGTCATGTAACCTAGCTCCTGGTATTCCTGCATAAAGTTTTCGTACCGTATCTTTAACGTATCGTTCTGAAACCTACTTTCCAGTGAACAGAGTAACTTAGTTGCTTTTTCCTTGGAATCTCCAAGCAAATTTACGTCTTGTTTAAAGGGGATAGAAACTATGAACCGACCAGTGCAATCGCGCACGGTGGTTTTCTGAAAATTGTCTTCACATGCTCTTTCCTCTACAGACATTACCCTTTTTGTTGCTAAATTTTTCTCAATCTCCCAGAACCGAGTGAGTTGTGCGTTTGATTCACACGAAAGGTTGCAATGAGTCCTACCACTCGAATTGCCCGAACTAGAATGAATAKGACKTGATACGATCCACTCGAAWCTTGTTTTCTGTAATACTGGTTTGTTGTTTCCGAGTTTAATTTGAGCAGCACACAAAAGCTCCCAAAAATAATCGGCACCTATCAGCATATCTATGTTTTGCGATTTATTAAACGAGGGATCTGCCAGCCTTATATGGTTTGGAATTTCTAAACTACTATAATCAAACCCGTATCAGGCAATGGTCCCGTAATTTGAGMAATTACTAAACAAGTTACTGTCTTATTAAAGGCGTTATGCATCGACTGAATTTTGACAATGCATTCACCCGATCCGTTACGTTTAAAGCTTGAAATTCCCCACAATTGTATAATGAATGTTCACCCTGGCAAACTGCGCATTTCTGGCTTTCCGCTACTAAAGTACGTGATGAATATTTTCTGGATTTTGACTCGCTTATATTGGTGTTCTCTGCTTTCAATTCTAAACTTTCGAAAAAATCCGCTCTAGTCGTCAAGAATTCCATGAACTTCTCCAGGCTTGCTGGATCAGTCCCTGTTTGATACTCTTCCCACTTACGATTTGACTCCCGATCTAATTTCAAACTAGACATATGAACAATGAGGGTATCCCATTTATCAATAGGTTGTCCCAACGATTGCAAAGCGCTAAGATGCTTATCAATGTTATCCGCGAATGACCGTAATTTTGAGGAAGATTCGGTACTCAATTTTTTCCATATCAAATAGAGCTTTAATATGATTGTTAATGAGCAACCGCGTGTTATTGTACCGCTTACAAACTAAATTCCAGGCTTTTTCATAATTGTTCCCGAAAAATCCAAAGATTTAATGACTTGTTTGGCCTCACCCTTAAGAAACGAGCGCAGATAATGGTATTTGTGAATATTTGTTAAACCCTGGTGCTGATTAATTAAAGATTCAAAAGTATCTCTGAATTCTAGCCATGTATCGTAATTACCGTGAAAGCTTGGTACTTCAATAGTAGGTAATTTGACGCCACCGATATAACCCAAACTATCATCGTGCAAGCTACGATTTTCTTCCCCATTGCCACTATGATGAGAACCTATCACTGAAAGATCATCATTGTCACGATTATTCAACCCGATTTCATTTTTGAATCTTCGCAGTAAGCCCTGACCTTTCGCTGTAAAGATATGATATTTCGACTCTAATTCTTCTCTGTAAGTATAATGAGCTAATAACTCGTTATCCGGTGCAAATGTTTCTAATTGTATTTGAATATCTTCGAATTCAGAAAGTACCTACCTCTTTGACTGAACCGATTCTTTGTTCCAACTCGATGACCATCTCCTCTGTTGCAGAGAAATTTGTTTCTTGGGAAGCGGTAATGAAATCATCAATGTACTTTTCGAAATAGGTTATGCGTTGTTTTTGTGAACCACGTTTACGAATTAACGTTCTCAATTTCTCCTGCAAGTCCTGATCAGCCATGATAATTGCACAAATAAAGTCTGTTTAGACTCCACAAGCAAATATAAAGAAATGAGATGCACAGGAAAAGTAAAAATATGGAATGGACTGACGCCGGTTTCCTGCGACTTGTCGCTGCACGTCTACACCAGCTGATTTGGGTAGGTAAAACCGACCAGTTCGGTTGTATTGCACGCCGGTCCCCGTCCTTGCCGAGCTGCTGCTGCTGGACCGCTGGAGGCTCGCTGCCGCGTTGCGCTAATGTAATACTTCTTCCTTCGTTGATAATTTGCGTTTTACCGACTTCTAATCCGGTTCCGATGGACCAATGTTGAGGATTGACACTTTTATTTGTTGTTGTTTAGCAATGAAACACACTTTAAACTGAATACTCGATTTATTAACCGGAGCGACGATACAGCGTGATCACCGCCGGTGCCATTTACAAACATATATTGCGCACACGCGCACAGTTGCCGGTTTGTCGCGTTTTTGGTTAGACAACGCGTACGTATAAGAATACATTTTAAAACAAAATAAGTTTTCCAAACAGACATAGTCACTACTTTACAAATTTAACACAAAATTACGGAATTAATTATTGTCGGTAGTAATTACCTGTGGACTAGACATTACATTATAGACCACCTGTTATTTATAAAATATAACAAGCAGTGGAAAATTCTATTTATTAAGGATTTGAGATAATCCGTAAGAAAGAAAAATACCAAAACCATTATAACTTCAATGTCTGGGGAACCCACACAACACAAAAAAAAATAAAAAAACAATATAGGTTCTTACCTAAGAAGTTAAAACTAAACTATAAGTGTAATACATGATAAAGATACAAATACAACACCAAATAAAATATGTAACTAACTAATGTAACAATATATCTACTACTAAGAAAACAGTATGCAAATAAAACAAAATTGATTTATTGGCTATTGAGTTTATTTTACAGATCTTATTGGCTTTGGATTGTATATAATTTTGATTCCTTGTATAATTGGGTATTTGCCATGTGTTTATATTTTATTAAATTGCATATTAATAGGTAGAATCTAATCCACAAAACAGCTGTGACAGCTTATAAATTAGAAAAAAAAATGGGTCGTAAGGTGTATTTTTAAAATTAAAAATGTGAATATTTAAAGGAACCGCCAAAACGCGAGCATACTGGCCGTGACGTCAGGTGTCTTGTAAAAGGCCGCTTGTTTACATCTGGGGTCAGCGCGTCACGCGTCTTGCCTCAGCCCGTCAATTTATCAGTTTGTTGTTTGCGTTCATTTTGTGACAAGCGAATTATAAAATACGCCAAGAAAAAGTGAAATACTAATGACTTCTGAAGGCGTGTTCATTGTTATGGATTTGTGTACAGCGATGAGCTGTTCAACGCGGCGGAGATGGGGAACGTAAAAGCAACAGCATAAGTGAACTTTTTATCAAATTAACGTAGCATTGATATTTGATCACGGTGGGTTGTTGGAAACATACTATTTGTAAACATAAAAATGTAAGAATCAAAAATGTACCCTAAACTTGACATTTATTTTAGAGGATAGAATAAATATAAATTGCATTTATTTTCGGGGCTCTTGCGACTCGTTTCCGGTCTGGCTAACAGTCGAATATTTGGGGAACAACGTCGTTCTTTATTATAACATTTCACTCTATCAATTTAAAACGCATATAATTTTTCATATCCTCTTCAAGCTATAACAATGGTAAACAATTATAACTCCAAAAAGAATAATAAAACTTACAGCAAGAATTAAGATGATCTTCACAACAGAAAAACAAACTTTGCCATTTCGGCACATCACGTCTAGGGGCCTTAAACAACTTTTTCATAGGTTGATAATCTCGAGGAACGGTTACAAAAATTTTGTTAGCTGTACTGACTGAAGTACTTTTATAACCATGTACAAAATAACACCTATTTTATTTCCATACATAATAGATGCTTTGTAAAACTACACAAATCCCTTTTTGGTGCGACCTCGTACACTGTCCTTTCAATGAACACCACACAAAAGCTTTTACAATACAAGAATGCTACCTCACCATTAAACAGCACGCTCCTCGGTAATGTTTACATGACACTTGGCGTCACGAGTTGAATAAACATGGATAGAAGCGTTTTGGCGGTGACTCCTAAGATTCGAATTTCAGACCTGAAATTCTCTACTCGTACCTACAAATATTTTTTAAAATTTTTTTTTAATTTATATTTATTTAATTACTCGTTAAGTAATGCATTATTTTTAACATTACTTGGTTGTGCTAAAAGAAAAGAATTTTTCGTTAATTGTAACCCATTCCAATATTCGTTTTTATTACTAACGATAATTTTGTTAATAAAAAATCACTTAAAATGAAAAAAAAAAATCCTGAATTCATTTTGAACTAAACATACGTGATTTTTAATGGGTTAACAGTTTTGTTTTCTTAATAAATGCAAACAACCAATAGGTTTAATTATTGCAATAATTGTTGAAATTGAATGCTACAAGCATAAGTTGTGTAATATTGCTGTTTATGTTGTTATTTCTTAAGTTGATGAACACTATTTTTATGATGTTGAATTTTTTACTAAGGCCACATAAAAAAATCATGGTGTATCAAAAATTAATATAAAAGTTACAAACTCGAATCCTTTAAATCGGGTTTAATTCATTAATTCTTTATTGTCTATACTTTTTAATCGACAAAGGAGCATCTAAAATCTTTTCCGGGCTAGTGACAAGCTTCACAATGAATTGACAGTGAACAATCAGGTCCAAATGTTCTTGATTATTATATAATTATAAAATCTAGATTAGGATCAATTAAAAAAATATTGTCGTTATGGAGAATTCCAATTCTACTTTCATTTGATTCTGTTCTTGTTTTTGGATATATTTAGCATACCGGGTGGTTACAATATATAATATCTGGGGCAAGAAGTGTTTAAGGGATATATTTTTACCACCCAAGGGTTAAGAAACATCTGCAAACTTAAATTAGATATATCTGAAGATTTGTTTCGGTTGACAGTTGACAGAAAAAAATTTTATGCACTCCTATTAACATTAACATTACGTTACCGATTCCTTAAACATGTTAAAAATAAGAAAAAATATGAAAATGTATAAACGGCACTGAAGCTATTTCATGCAAAAGTGCGTGGTGGATCTTTTCTAGCTTTAACATTAACTATCTKCACGGATAACCCATTGGAGACGCCCTATKCATTATTACAGCTTACTCGTCAACTGTTTGTACTTCATGCTACTCGCGTCATTGGTGTTCCAACCCTTTCCCGAACTTTTGCGTTTGTAGGCGAGTGGAGTGTTCTCGTATGATATGAACTTTGTCTATGGCATTTAAAGAAGACGGATAGGGCGTTGGGAAGCGGCTACTTCAACTTGTCTGGCACAATATTGCTTGCCTCTTCAACTGCTTGACCGATGATACCAGTGAAAGCTACAAAAACGTGTAAAGGGGGAAGGCCGGCGCTTCTTGAGTTGGCAATAAGAAAAATCAAGCTTTGTATTTCTTTGTCGATAAACAGGGACAATATATTACCTTAATGACTTGTACACCGTTTAACAGTGACGGTTGCGTAGAATACAAAATGTGAACGAACATGTCAAACAATAAAATATATCTGTATTGTTGACATTGCGCATTCATAGCGGTATAAAAAGCGCTTGTCTTTAGTCTGAAACACTCATAAAAATAGCTCGCTTACAGTTAATAACATTTACTTATCGTAAGTAAGTTTTATTTTTACTATAGAGTCAGTTAACATTTCACTTCCAAATAACAAACCTTGTATCCTGATTGGAGTTGCTTGTGTTAGCAAATCTATAAATTGTTCTGTCAAACATAATGAATATGCTCTTGTTACCAAACAGAATACTTGTTCTAGTTAAAATATCTTGTTGCAAAAAAACTGTAAAATACTTAAAGCTAAATAAATAGTTATTTTAAAACAAATAGATACACTAAATGGAAACAATATGTTATTAAATGTAGCGCTTACTAGTAATAACTGAATTATTTATTTGTAAAAACAAAAAAAAAAGCACATTACTTAAGAGTGCTAACCGAGTATTTAAATGGAACAAGTCTTATTTTTTGTCGGTAGTGTGGGTACATCGTTTTTCACTGTTAGTGGTTTTTTGTTTAAATTAAAACGTACTATTTATTTGGGCTAGCAGACGGTATTATTTGGGGTTATAGAATGAGGCTCATTAAATCAGAAAAAAAACGAAACCTCTACAAAACATATAATTTATTATTTTTAACACTCACCTACATCTAAATAAACAGGCAATTTAAGTAATAAACTACTTTTAACGTTTTAGTTGCGATGACCACAATAATCTTTTAATGTAAATTTATTACAAACAATTAATGACTATATAAAAAGATAAAGTACACAATTATTGTGGGCACTTCCACTAAAAACCTAAAAATATGTGCAGAAATAGTAAAAGTTGATAAATACAAAAAATAGGCACAAAAACTTAATTTCTGTGAGGTAATATGTATACTGGCAATTATTTGCTAAAGAACATCTTATAACTAGCACAGCAGCTAGTAAAGCCAATAAAAAAAAAACCAATTTATTAGGAAAATCCCGCTAAAAGCATATATTAGTAGCATGTTACTTACATCAGCACATTGCTTTTGTTTCTTGAAAATCAATTTGTTCTTCATGATTCCTTTAAGAAACGTAGTATTTAGCTTTAACTAAGTAACATTAAAATTATTTTGTTTTCTACCAACTATCCCTTCAAAACGATGACTTTTAATCGTAAAAAAATTTCCACTTCCACATAATAAAAGTAACTTGGAAATAGCAAGTGTTAATAAAATAATTTATTAAGATATAACACCTCATTTTTCTGTGTGAATAAACACAGTTATCCGAAGTAAATTGGAATAAGTGAGACTCAACTAAGTCATTAATAAACAAGTTCCTACTTAAATTATGGGCAGTATTATTCCTATTGTTTCTTTKTGTGACAGAATAAAAAATCAGCGTGAGGATTAAACATAAATAAGAGGACAGTCAGGTTTTGCAGCATTAATTAACAGTATTTTTTACGTGCGGTATGAACAGTATCTATGCGCGAACACATTATTTTCTGTCAGCATGTCATACAATATCTACATGTTTTATATGTTACACTCAAAATATACTTGTGTAAAAATTCATCTACATTTTTCTATGTGCATAAACTAGAAAATAATTGTTTACGCGTCAGTGGCCATATTTACAATCCTGTTATTTTGGAATTATCTGGTTTTCGTAATTGTAGTATATATATTCTTCTATTTTCAAATCTTTAAAACGCTTTTTTATTTGGCTCCCACGACATAAATTTGTGGTAAACATCTTTGTAAGCGTTTTTGAGGTTGTAGGCAGCAAATTATTATCTACCAGTTCTGCTTGGTGCTTTATTCATGGTGGAGCACTAGACTTTTTTCATTATTAAACACAATAATCGCTAAAGCACAATTGAATTTATTCTTTTAAAGGACAAACAAACCGCTACAAATTGAACCAATACTTCTACATCAAATTGTCAAAATAACACGCTTTTATTTCTGATATTATACGATCAATAGGTAATGAGGTTTTGAGCATTTTTCTCTCTACACATTTTTCTACGACAAACAGTTCTCGTGATATTAGCAAAAATCCATAAATTTTTAAAATCAGTTTTTCTAAACAACTCGAGAATTATTAGCTGAACAAAAAAAATCGCACTTTTCGATAAGAAATTTGATTTTCTATATAATAGCAAAATTAAAAAAAATCGTGTCGACAGCGTCCAAATCCAGTTTTTTGGATATATTTCGAAAATGTAAAAATTTTTTAAAACACCTTTTGTGAGAACTTTTATTTCCTATCTGATGCTACTTTTACTTTTTGAATGTATTAAGTATTCTCTGAGATATATAGGAAAAGTCGGTTTGCTGCACGGATAATTTATAGGGACGAATAATGCTCGCAATTATACTACTAATCACATAATAAAAGGAAATTTTTTTTAAAAATAGAAATTTGCAAAAAGGGTAAATATCAAAATTTTCGAAAAATTTTTAAAACACTTTTGGTGAGAAATTTTACTTCCTATCTGATTATATTTTCACTTTTTGGATATATGAAGTATTGTCGGAGATATTTAGAAAAAAAAACCTGTTTTTTAAGTGACGGTTTTTTTCTAATATCATCTACAGTTTGCCGCACCAAAAATTTATAGGTACGAATAATTCTCGCAATTATACTACTAATCACATACTGTTGCTTGCAAAACCMGTTTTTAATAGTAGTCATAGAACKTCTTAATCTTCAAGTGCAGCGCTAAAACGCCAATAAACAATTTGTTCAACCATAGTCAACACGACGATGCCAACTGTTCTAAAGCAGCTGTCAATATAAAAGCTATTTTTGTGGTTTTAATGTAATGCGTTGGTACTAGGTGTTACATCCCATTGAATTAAAAAAAAACTTTTAGGGGAAATAATAATCTCGATTATGATTAGAAGCTTCTGAAACCTCTTAGGCCCGGTATTTCAATGAGAGGTTAAACTTTGGATTAAAGTAAACCGGTTTAATTTTTAAACCAAAAATTAAACCCATGAGCGTATTTCAGTTCACAAATCTGGTTTAGTGACAGTTTTAACGTAGGTTAGCTCTACTGTTATGGTTGCGCCAGCGTCGTAATGCTCATAAGCTCATAGTAGGTTTACGTATCAGTTTGTTGACCTATAAACTAATTCTAACTTCTAGTAAAATACTGTAACGCTTAAGTTCTAAAATAATATTGACAGTATGGCAGTTTGCCGTTAACCCTAGTATTCATCCAGTTCGAAATTTTCGGATTAGAAACAAGTTATATATTCGCTTACTTACCTACATCAACAAAGAAAAGTGCCAAGACAACTACAATTCGCTCAAAGGGATCATTTTCAGCTGGTTGTTCTGGGAAAATTACCGGACTGGGCTTTAAATTATTTCGTCAGAACCATTAATGCCATTTTTTTTGTTAATTGAGAACAACCCCTAACTCCTTGCTCTGTAATAGTTTCATATTAGTTTGAAGTAGTTTTATCAAATCGATTTKCTTTGTTTAAAAATTTTTAGTGCGAAAACTCGTCGATCTTCATTATTAGCAAGAGTGATATAAGAAGTAATCCACACGACAGAAATATACGTAAAAGACAAAACCGCACGCTGTCACAACAAACCAAAACTAAATGCAGTTAGTTAGTGAAGGCCTTGTATAGCGCAATGCGCAGGCTTTTCCCGAAAAACGGGTTTAACCCTCCTCGACGGGTTGGTTTAACTTACCAAGGAATTTAACCCGGTCTTACTCGTAATCTAGTACTGAAATACGTTGCGCGACTGGTAGTAAACCAGATTATTTTGACAATTTTTGTTTAAACCTTGACTGAAATATCTGAATTAGAACCTACTTCAAAAGTGCTCTAAGAATGTTTTTCTGAATTCTAAAAAAAGACTTTTTTAATATCTCACAAGCTGTTGCAAAAAACTTAAATTTAAAAACGTTGACCATCAAATTTCTCTTCCCATTAACCTACTTGGTAGCTTTTCGAATAATAATATTGTCCGTGAATAGACACGAGGGTCGCGCTACTCTGCATGTGATAAGAGTCATTAAGCTAAAAAACAAATAGTCCAGTATTAATGGAAGTTTGTGTTATTTCCAGCTTCTATGGACAAAAATATTTAGCAATTGAAATATCGAGCCAACGGGGCCAACATACTCCTAATGTTTATTTTTGTCGTTTGACAAAATCTTCGTTAACGACAGAGTAAGGACTGAAATAGGTGTGACGTCCAACAGTTTACACTGTTAAAGAACACAGAAAATGTAAGTGGAAAACCAATAATGTATTACCACATTACAGATATTCATTATTGCGAGCCATATTTTACTACATCTACTTTGACCTATTTAAGAAAACAGCACAGCCAAAGCGTGATATGGTAAGACATAATGCAATTATTCCTTAACCGCTTTATCGTATTTTACACCTCTATGTATTCGAAACCCTAGCAACAGTTCTTTATGCCCTCGTAAAAATCGCGTTGGTGGAAGCTCTCCAATTAGTTTTACTGCATATAAAAGATTTCTCGGTTACACCGATAACGCGGCTCACATATAGCAAGCTGCCGAATAGAAATTCTGGTCGCACAACCGCAGAGACGAAACAAAAGACACTTCTTGTTTAGGTTTTCAGTCAGCGGAATAAATAACGCCGGGAACTGTCCTCTAACAGAGCGCGGAATAAATTTAAACCCGAGAGAAAGCTCGCCGAGAAAAATATATCGTTAAACAAAACTTCCTGTATATATCCAACAAGTAGGGATTTTCCTTCGAGTGATTTGTTGATAAATTGGTATAAGAAATAAGTGGAATAAATCACCCACTTAATTCCTGCAATTTTCTCGGAATGGACAATTTTTCTCAAATAAACGTGAGGAAAATTTATATTGGATTCCGTAATTCCACCTCCTTCGCTTGCCAGTGGAACGTCACCGCCCCAGACAAATTAGTAAAAGTTGCCGGGGCATTTATAAGGTATAATTCGTGCTTGAACAATGTAATTTCGCGTACTATTGAATTAATTTCGACCACAAGCTTTCACGAAATGAGAAAATAGAAGTAATTAGGCAGTGATTTGGATCATAATTGAAAACTATATTCAACTGCTAAAGCTATCCGTTGTGCAWAATACGCAAATACGCAGGACCAGTATTCTAACATTATAGATGAACTGCAAGGTGCTTTTTAAATTTAATTTATATAATATTATTGATTGCTTCATATTACATGTTGACTCACATCAATTACTGAAGAACACGCCCTGAATGCGGGTTTTCGTCCATCGTTTTTCATTTTCAAGCACATTGACGTACTGAAGCAACAGTTGGATTATATTAAAAAGAACGAACTTTTCTGAAAAAGCGGTACAGCTTTAACTCTACTGTAATGCTGCTCGAGAAAGAGCTTGCAAGATTATACCGTATCCTGAATCAATTTTAAGCGAAATATGTAGGTAGAAGGAGAGCAAATGCGAAGAACACAAATATCTGCAGACTTGAAAAATCCGACAACGAAATCTATAAAACAAAAGCTATAACAGATTAGAGTTTTGCGCTATCACATGAAAGCTATTGTATTATTCGATAAAATGGATTCAAATTTGGCGACGAATTTGGGACCCAATTTGGCGGTCAATTGTGGTACTTATATCGAGGGACTTTAGTTTTTACTTGCCTACGGCACCCTCAAGTAAAACGTGCCGGTAATGCATTATGTTCCTTTCTCTCTAAAAATGTTTCAGAAATTAGAAGAGTAAGTCTACAGACTATAGGAACTATATCTTAGCTCTTTTCCACACCATAGATACAACGAATTTCTCCAAACAAAAATTATTGATCACGTGGGTMATAACAAGAGCAGCACTCGTAGCTTAACAGTTTTACTATTTATACCATCAACACCCACAGAAGTAATTTTTATAGTTAAAACATTGAGTACATCTGTCCCAGAAACAGATGTGAATTATACGTCTGATCAATAGTCTAATTAACAATGTAGAAGCTTTTAGTTGCTATCGCTATCCAGCTTTACTTGGCTCCACCTTCTGTTCGGAACCTTTTTAAATATCCAATTCCTCTAAATAACGGTTTACACCGCTGATTAGTTACATAAAGAACACAAATCCTCCGAATGGCTTTTTCATTTTGTCGCTCTTTCGCCCTCGCGTTCCACTTGCGACGTTTCAACCAACATACGCCAGCTAGATAAATTACCAGTATTATTTGATACGTAATAAAAATATTTCTGCGTTATTCAGCTTGCCTTATCGAACTCTTGGCTGTAAATCCTAATAATAGCGGGACTCCGTCAGGAGTGAGCCCAGTCGTAAAATATGTAATCCATTTTTCAGAGGAACGTTGCGGCTTCCCTTCGTGTGCTAAATAAAACAAACAATTCGCACGATTGCTCGCAAATAACGCAGTGTGCCACGGGGATGATGGGCGCAAATATTGTCGGAAACATGTATGTTTCCAATTATTTCGACCGGCTTGTTCCGAGTGGTGGGTTAAGCGTTATTCCTTCGGGCGAGTAGGAATATCTAGTGCCTAAAGTGAAATTGCTGCTTCGCAAAGATTAAGCAATATGAAGACCGCTACTATCCGTTACATGCAACCGGTGTTATGCGGATATCATTGCAATATGTACCCGTCAAAAATATACATATAATAAGCTGTATAATGCAATACATTCGATATATTTGATCAGTCTAACCTCACCAAATCTCTATTATGTCTGATTATAACCCTAACAAAATAACGAGCAAACCAAATGATTTTTAACAATGCAGGCCCGCCAATGGAGTGGGTGTTCAGCGATTAACAAATAATTATTGACAATGCTTGATTGTTATTGTTGTCAAAGATACTTTTTTAGACCTTTTATTAAATGATCCAGAAATGCAATTCTAAGATATAAAAACTGACCCTTCTTGATCGATAGTTGATGTGGTCCATCATTCAGTGTTAGCTTGGGGCGCTCCTATTTCTGTAACCTTTGCAGGTATAATAAAATGGTCGTAGGGTACAAGGAAGTCGTTAGGTTGCAATGGTTGCCGGCGAATTTTGCGATACAAAGGGAACCTTACGGAACTGAAATTTGCCTCCACTAGTAACAAAATTACACGGAGAAGAATTTATTGTAAAATTAAAATCAATTGGTGTAGTCTTAATGGCAATTTGTGTGTACATATGTGACAGCAATACAATATAGTTAATTTAGTTCAAAAATTGTTGTAGGTAAATTTTGTTACAAATTATGGTTTTATGTTTTATGGTTATACCATCCATAATATTATGGCAAAATTTCACAATTACTTGGTGCTTGACGTACCGCAAAGCCAAATGCCTTCAACAACAAATTGTGTTAAATTTAATATTAGGTATATATAGGAAAATAGAAGATCAAGTTGTAATCCTAACAGTAGTAAGTGTATAAGTAACAAATAACTGTGTTTGTCTTCCATTTTTTAAGTACTGTCTCAACTAACCTATCCCTTTCATTAAACCACAATTTATAGCAAATCTACACAATTCTTGCTGCCACAATAAACACAACGTTAATATTGCTTCATATACATTTTATGTAAGGAAATAAAATAAAATATTGTTAAAAACAATTTATTTTATTAATATTGCAAAGAATAACAAAAAACTAATAGTAAAAACATGTATATGTGTTATGATGTTTGATACTGAGAGTTTCTAGTATATTTACTTGAGACCAGGAAACATTGGATTCCATTTTTGCCTCKCTAAAGACAAAAAGTATTAAGTAATATACCTACTTATATTTCTGAAAATAATATTAGTTAACGCGCCAAACAAAATGCTATGTCGATAAACTAAAGCGTAAAACTGAAATACCTATAGGTTATTTGCAAAAATTCTGAAAAATTTCGTGACAGATAACTTAATTTATTTCAAAATATTTGACCAACGCCATAATTGCACTTAAATTATTCGCCGAAGCTTTCACATGCTTTCAAACACCCTGACGAATGACATGTTTTTTTGCGCACAATCATTAAATATACCTAGTGTAATCTAAAAACTTAAGTAAATATTACTAGGAAATCGATCAAGTAAAGATTCCATTCCCCATTTATTTAACAAATTGCTACAAAATCGTCCATGCCTGTTCACTGACAAAGCGTTATATTTTAATGTCAAATTAAACGATTTTTTTCCTATACGAACAAAATCTTCATCAACAAACAGAACAAATACCTAAAACTAATGGCGTCGTTCTGTTTTCAACCGCGTTTCAACAACACGATATTGTCGACAGAGTTGTCAGATATGTTGGAAGTATTTCTCGTACCGATCACGATGAAATACTCGCACACAGGGCTGCCTTCTCATACGTCCGTCTTTTAGTCGCCGTAATTACTAAACTAAACCCTATCACTGACACTTTTCATTCATTAAGATATTAATACTTTTAATTTCGAGACAGTAGGTGGACAGATAACCACGAGATTTCTCGTACGCTTGACAACCTTGCGCCGACCAATCTATTTAGTCCAATGAAAAATACTGCTCAAATCACGTGACCTTCTCCCAAATCGGAACACGAATTTCAATTGCCTCCAAACTAAGGGAAGTGTTTCATATACCWCAATTCTGATTAGCTCTAATAATTATTTGACTAAGCACTGCTAAATATTGCAGGTGCCACTATGTTAATGTATTAACATTATTTTTAAAATTGGATCAGTAATTATAGCAGTGTTGATTTTAACAAGAGTATTTATAACTCAGCAAACTACCGCAACAACAAAAATCTTGGTTTTACAACAAATCAAAAATGCTAGTGGTTTTATATGTTTTGTGTCCTTACATCCAATTTCGTTAAAAATTATTACAATGAAACTACAATAATTTTATTGTTAGGTTTACACTATCATTTTTCTCCGTGTATACTTGGCTAAAAATCAAGTTTTTCCTTATGATTACTTCAAGGCTAAAACATTAAGAAAATCATGGTTTAACAGTAATTTCTTCTAAGTACTGTAATACTTCTCTCACTGTTTCTTTTTATCTAAATAGCAACCTTTGTTGTGATCTATAAACAGGCACRTTATCATTACTTTATACTTTATATTGCTTTTGACGTTTTACATTCATTAAACCAGAAACTGTTTTCTGAAATGTATGGGAAGAAAATGTGGAAATCCTTTTGGGTATTTTCGAGATTGGCTTGCACTTGTAATTCCCTAAACAAGGTTAAATACACTCATCCGTAAATATCTCAACGATAAAGATAACCTGGCCGAACTGACGGCTGGGTTGCGTTTAACTGTATTTTATATTTATTTATATATTGCATTGAATAAGAATACTATAGAACAAACTTAATAAGTGCTCACTAATAGAAAATAGACAAACCCTTCATTATGCAGCGAAGACATGCACATGCACATGCACATAAATACATATGTACAGAATAAGGTGAATTAGCTTGTATTAATGAGGAGGAATTATGCATTATATAGAACAGTCATGTGACGTACTGACCTCCTAGATACAATTGCTGTTCGCTAAGCGCTAGGTAAATTCTTGTTGGGAGCATGATAAAGCCACTGCAAAAAAATGACTGTGGTCCAAAGATTTGTAATTAAGCTCAATTTGCTGTAAACTGCCGTTTTGCTCGTTAAATGGCTTTGTTGTAGAACATGGTAGGGTTCTTTGAAAATTGGCTGCATCAAAGAGTAAAGCAGCCTCGACAACTTAACACTTTATTTCATGCAATTCATTAGAACAAGGAAACACAACGAAATACCCGATGCAGTACGAAGTACTGTTGGAAATAAAAAGAAAATAAAAGAATAAATGTCTATCTGACCTTATTATAGTCCCTTTTCGTAATTCCCACGAATTCACTTTGTTCGTATGTGCCCCAGCATACCGCCCGCGAAGAGAGCAGGGAGCTTTGCGTCGGATGGAGCCGGCCATGACGAGGAAAGAGAAACGACGAATCATCCTCCGTTCTTCTCCAGCAATTGGTTACAAGCCCTTTTATTACCTTTCACCACTCAGTACTCTTCAATTTTTAGCAATATCATCAGGAAGCTGCTCACGTGCCATCGCCGTACCCTCGCTCTCCGGTATACCGAGCAGTGTTGCCAGAAGATAACTGTCAAATTACCCACTACAATATTGGAATTTACCCGAAAATACCCGATATTATGAATTTCATAAGACTACTGCTGGTCTCTATACCAGTGAACCAATGTATTCTGTACCTATTCTAAATCTAAACCATCTAAACTAAATAACTGGATACGGAATGCCCATAGATTCGTTTGTTTTCGCGCCAAATGATCTACATAGGTACATAATGTCCATTGCGCTGGCATTACAGATGCACATACATACACAGCAAATTGTTCATCTTGCATAACAGACGGTCGAACTATGCATAAAACGAAAATTCGTATTACCATTAAATACAGTATTTGAGGTTATGCTTCATATGCGGGCAATCAAGGAAACTGTAAATGATTGTCAATCACTGATGTGTGATGACGACATGCGGTGGATCAGACTCCTCGGTAACAATAAGTGAAAATGAAAAAGTGTTAAATCGGATAGTGGGTAATGATGTAAAAATTTTACCCGCAGGCTTGACAGATTACCCGCAATTCGAGTAATTACCCGCCAATCGGAACACTGATACCGAGCGCCATCTCGCGCTCGTTGCTCGTCCTCCCAAAGCCATCTACCGCTCGCAAAACCCAACGCCGGCCGTCCAGTTCACACACGCCACTCAATCGTTTAATCCGGCGCCTTACAACGCCTAGACGTTTGAATATAAACATTTATGCGGGAAGGTAAAGTGATAACTACCCACTGCAGTGTTCATGCAACCCAATTCAATCGTTTGTTCTGGCGATTACACTACAGCTTTAGAGCGCGAGTTGAAACGCGAGTGGAGCAAGTAGAAGTACGGATTCGCTTACCAAGCAGATGTATCGCGATGTACATATTGGTCACACATGCATCATGCATCGAATGTAAAATTGTAAGGATTTATAAACAGAACCGGGTCAAAAACCCAAAAGTCTAAAACTATTTGATTCCATTGTCTGTTCGTCCGCTGATGTACCTAATCAGCGATTACAGCGTTTACATGGACGCCACGCCACTGATATAGAAAGCAAAACAATAAGCTTAATAACGGCGGTTAGCTCCGTTTACTTAAATAAAGTAATGATATTGCGTCAAATCTCAAAACAGTAATTTGTGATTTTTTCGGAACATCATCAGTTAATCGTAAGTTAATTAACTAATTGAATATTAAACTGAGGGAATATAGCATCAATACCACAGAATCCCGAGTGAAGTTAGATGTTAACATATCTTATACATTTATTTTGAAGATTCTCAGTGGCATTGATGTGTTTTAGATAATGCAAAAGCAATGATTTGAAATATGCTAATGTTTAAAATGAGCTAAGCCTAAATATAAATACAAGCCCTAGTTTTCTTTCCTAACGACGTAATAAATATGTATATGGGAAAATTTTTGGCCAAACACTAGATAAAGGTCTGTCACTACTTCGGTGTGTGAATTATGAGTATGGATGGTTTCAGTGTTCATTAAGGTTATTTTAAAGGTACTGTACTCCTTATGCCTAACAAAAGGATAGCATAGCCTAGTATTTCCTGATATTTAGACAATTACGTATAAATAAGAAATCAATTTAACGTGCAAGCAACGGATCAGTGTCAACAGAAAGAGAAGGATGTGGAATTTTGCGACTAAAATGGCTTTGCAATGTAATAGGTATTTGTAATAAACAACGGTATGGTAGGTATGTTTTGAATCAAAATCCCAGAACTGCACTACTGGTTGTTTGCCGTGCTTGTTATTCACATATCTCAGGAGATGCAATCTTATAATATACACCAAATGAGGTTTAAACATATCAACGGGTTGAGGAACTACAAATCAGTGATGGGCGTATGGAATACGGTAAATAAGTTGTGCCATTATCTATGTATATTCTACTTTAAAAATCTATTGTAGATAATAGCACTGTGCAGATAAACTGAAATGAAGAAATAATTATTTCTTTATTGTGTCAATATTATTTAGTATTTTGATATTACTTTAATTCTGTGTTGGCTGAAGTATTATCTTATTGTATTACTTAACTGGACAAACGTCAATATGCGCTATACTACCGCCAAATGTGTTTTTATATTAATTGTTGTTTATACATAGGAATTGGCGGGCAATTTTCTGCTGTTGCGTTAGCTTTTTATGACAATACTGTTACATACGTTTTTTGTTACTCATAAGAAAACACCTGTTTACTCTTGGACGATTTATTGGTGAATGTCCATTTCAAGACCATGACAAATGACATGCAGTACAGAGACTGCGCATGATCTATATTTTATACAAAATATACAAAAAGTCAATTCCTTATATAACATCTCCCTTCTTATACTGTAAATTTAGCCAATATTCTTTGTACATATAATACATAATAAAGTAAAAGAATTTGATAGCACAAACACCTCTTTTTACAAAATAAATTTTAACATAATGTCCTTTATACATAATAATAAATTTAAYGATTTCAACAACATAAATAATATAACCTATCTCCCTTTTTACAACAGAATTRAATAAAACAAATCTATGCGTAATGTAAAAAATCTGGTTTTCGAACCAAGCGACCCGATCTCGTAAAAACACCACCACTATCTTTTCTTTCTCGCACACCCGAACACCTACTGGGCGGATTTAAAGCACTGTCACTAGTTTTACGCGTTTTGTTGCTGTTATCAGTTAGTACAGTGTCTAAGATTTCGTTAAAATGCTCTTGGTTTATTTCCTTAAAGTGACCATTAAATGGTTTCAAAAATTTTCTGTTTCTGATTATTACATTTCCTGTATTCAGCATTTTCACTGCATATGCCCTTGGCCTAAAGTCTTTTTTCAAAACTATACCAGGTTCCCATTTTCTTGTTATGAAATTTTGTACCATCACTTTCTGATTTGGAAATAATGGCTTTAAATTTTTGACATGTTGATTGTAATAATTTGTTGTMTTAATGTGGTMTTCTTTTCTTAACAAGTTATATTTCTGTTTACACCAAGTAGGTTGCAAAAGTTTGTTAGAAACTGGTAACRGACKTTTTATTTTTCTGCCAAAAAGCAGTTCTGCAGGTGAAGGTAAGTAATTACTACTAGGAGTATTTCTATACTCCAGTAATATTAAATGCAAATCTCTGCCMTCATGTAATCCCTTTTTTAACAATTTTTTGATCGTTTGCACGTGACGCTCAACAAATCCGTTGGATTGTGAATACCGCGGTGAACTTGTAATGTGCATTATTTCCCACTGTTTTACGAAATTTTGAAAATCTGTTGATGCAAACTGTGGCCCATTATCTGAAGTTATTACTGTAGGTATACCATGCCTACTGAACATACTTTTCAATGCATTTATTACATTAGTACTTGTAGTGTTATTTTTTAAATTTATTAGCTCAGGGAATTTTGAGTATTCGTCTACTACTAAAAGAAATTCGTTTTTTCCCAAATTAAATAAATCAACACCAACTTTTTCCCACGGTCTTGTAGCAAATGTTTGACTGAATAATGATTCTTTTTGATTTGAATTTTGGAAAATTGCGCAAGTTTCACAAGTATTTATTGTGTCGGAAATTTGTTTAGCCATATTTGGCCAGTAAACTAATTCGTTTGCTTTTAATGTAGTTTTTACGGTACCCATGTGGTTATAATGCAATTTATTTATTATGTCTTGTCRCATACTTTTGGGTATTACGATTTGTCTGCCCTTGTATACAACATCATGAATAATACTGAGTTCATCCCTTACTAACCAATACTTTCTTACTATTTCCGGTAACGAGTTTTTGTGTTTTGGCCAACCTCCCTTGATAAATTCCTTCAACTGTGTTAACTCATGGTCATTACAGGTTTGAATTTTCAGCGTTTCATATTTTTCTGGTGACATTTCATTATATTTGATAAAATTTAGGTGAAATTCAACTTCGGATTCCAGAAATTTAAAATCATTTTTATAGCTTGCCCGAGATAACGTATCGGCAACATATAATTTTGAACCGGGTTTGAAAACAACTTTGAAATTATAACACTGCAAATTTATACGAATTCGCTGCAATCTCAATGGACATTTATCAAGGGGTTTACGAAAAATTGTTTCTAGGGGCTTATGGTCACTTTCAACAATAAAATCTTTACCGTAGAGATACTGATGGAAGCGGTGGCATCCAAACGCGATAGCCAGAGCCTCCTTTTCTATTTGGGCATAATTTTTTTGTGTTTCTGTTAAAGTTTTAGAAGCGTATTCTATGGGGGCGTTATTCTGCAACAAAACCGCACCCATACCTTCTTTTGAACTATCTACTGATAATGTTAATGGCTGTTTTTCATCGTAATATTGTAAAACTGGACTTTGTGATAAAATTTGCTTTAAATTTTGGAATTCCTGCTCGTGTTCTTGTGACCATTCCCAAACAATGTCTTTTTTAGTTAATTCTCTCAGTTTAGCTGTTTTTTGAGCTTGATTTGGAATAAATTTGCCGACATATGTGATCATGCCTAAAAATCGTAAGAGTTCTTTAATATTACTGGGACTTTTGATCGCTTTTATAGCCTCAACCTTCTCGGGGTCCATTTTGATCCCTTCACTCGTTAGTATGTGCCCTATATATTTAACCTCCTGAACCTTGAATTTACATTTATTTTTATTAAACTTTACACCCTTCTCATGTGCCCTCGCAAATACTTTTTCCAATATTTCATCGTGTTCTTTTTCTGTCTTGGCATAAATAATTAAATCGTCTATATAAATTTTAATTCCACTTATACCTTGGAAAATTTCGACAAAAGTACGGTGAAAAATTTCAGGAGCTACTGATATTCCGAACGGTAACCTCAAAAATTTGAATCTACCAAAAGGTGTGTTAAATGTTGTTAGCAGGGATGCCTGTTCAGATAATGGAATTTGCCAGAACCCTTTATTAGCATCCAAGATGGAGAAAAATCTAGATCCCGCTAAATCATGTGTTATCTCTTCAAATGTAGGTAACTGATAGTGTTCCCTTAATAAGGCCCGATTTAAATTTTGAGGATCTAAGCAAATTCTTATGTCACCACCAACTTTCTTTACTATTACTATAGGATTAACAAATTCAGTGGGTTCCTTAATATCTTCGATTACGCCTTCATCTTGCATGCTTTTTAAAGTTTCCTTTAACTTGTTTAGTAATTGAAACGGAACTTTCCTACATGGCACAACAACTGGTTCATATTTAGCCTTTAATTTGAATTCGCATGGTTTTACTTTAAATGTACCCAAACCTTTAAACAAATCTTCATGTTCTTGCAATATATCTGAAGTGTTCTTACTTTTAAGCTCATTTATAGCAAAATTTCTGGAAACTAATTTTAAATCTAAGATTGTGTCCGCACCTAGCAATGGGTAAGTATTCTGGTTAGTTTTGATTACAAAAAATTTCAAACGATGTTGATTATTACCTAAATTGATGGTTAAAAAGCATGTTCCCACAATTTCAATTTGATTTCCATCATATGTAGTGATAATGCTGTGATCTTTTTCTAAGGCAATATTTTTATCCAAGTTCAAGTACATAAACAAAGAATAGGGCATTACATTAACATCTGCACCGCAGTCTAATCTAAATTTAATAGCTTTATTACATTCTTGAATGAACAATTCCTCAAACCAAACTTTACTATTATTTATTCTGTTCAACATAAGAGATAATGAACCCAATATATAACTAAAATCTTCTGAACTGTTAGCGTTATTCGATGCATTATTTAAATTCGATGTTTGTTGTTCATTACTTACTGTCTGTTCGTTAAGGATATTAATTTTTCGCGACGATGTTCTACACATATTTTGGAAGTGGTTGTAGCCACCGCATCGCCTACATTGTTTACCCACAGCAATACAGGTGTCCCATGACCTGCATCCTAAAATTCCACATCTGCTGCAGCCCATTTGAATTTGGCGTCGTCCTCGGTAGCCCTGTCGTGTGAAGATACCCCGTTGTCCTCGTCGAACCCATTGAGCGCTGCTTCTGTCGTCCCATTTTGGCCTTGGCTGAGGATTGCCGTTTCTTCCGATGCTGGAACTGCTGCTGGAACCTTTTTCCGTTGCCTTGAAATTTCCACTTCTCGATCTGATTCTATTCACCTCCAGATTACCCATCTCGTTTTCCAAATTTTTTAGGTGTTTAGCTGTAATTTCTGCTGCCTTACATATTTCGATTGCACGTTCTAGGTCTAAATGTTCTTCTCGTAACAGCCTGTCCTTCGTAATGCTGTTGTTTATGCCTAGTACTATTTGATCCTTTATTAAATCGTCCTTTATCTTATCATAGTTGCAGTTTGCTGCTAGTTTTCTGAGGTCCGCTAAAAACTGGTCGAACGGCTCGCTCGCACCTTGCTGCCTGGAATTAAATTTATGTCGTTCCATGCTTACGTTTGTTTTTGGCAAAAAATGTTTATCGAAGGCTTTAATTACGCTGTCCAAATTATTTTTCTCTTCTTCCTTCAAATCCAAATTCTCATAAATTTCCTGCACTCCTTCGCCCACACAATGCAGAAAGATGGCGGCCTTTACATCTTCCGACTTTTTATCATTACCGGTTGCCTTCATATAAATCTTAAATCGTTGCTTGAAATTGACCCAATTAACTGCCACATTTCCACTTACTTCCATGGGATTTGGTTGCTTCAACGCCTGCATTTTGTATACTTTCTTCGCTCTTTACTTTGGTTTTTACTCTGACTGCGCCATGTTACATACGTTTTTTGTTACTCATAAGAAAACACCTGTTTACTCTTGGACGATTTATTGGTGAATGTCCATTTCAAGACCATGACAAATGACATGCAGTACAGAGACTGCGCATGATCTATATTTTATACAAAATATACAAAAAGTCAATTCCTTATATAACAAATACTGTTAATCACATGTCTATTTTATTGTTTTATTGAACTTGTGTGTGTGAAGCTACCACGTCAAAGAAGGCATGCTTGTAATATACATAATATGGCAGTGGAAGTAGACTTCGAAACATGTCTGTGCTTAGAAGAAGAAAGAAACCCGTTTGGATGTCATAGTGAGTTATTAAAACTCCTTATAGCTATAAATACCTGCTTAATTATTAATTTACTTGTAAATGCCTGTCACTGCTACATAATCGATTATGCAAAAACTCTAAAATTCTAGTTTGCAAACATTTTTACTTCAAAATAAGATCATTCTTGGACCGCTAATATTTAAATCCAAAAAAGACGACCAACCTGTTATACAACTGCTTCGATTAAACTGACTGACTTCCACCTMTACAAAACACGCTATTTTCAACGAAATCCAGCCGAGATCAGCTTTACGCAATTACACTCTGTATTTAAGCTTTGCCATGGAAAAGGCCGATTACAGGACGAACCGAGCTGGCTTTGCTTCCCGGCTGCTAATGTGTTTGTGTTACGTATATTTGTGTACGTAAGTACTTAGCTTCTGCGTTCCACTACCGAGCTTTAGATCTGTAATAAAGATAGGCTCACGTGTCTCCATTTCGTTTTAGTACATATATTTATTGTCATGTTTAGGGTTCAGATTAATCTGGCATAGGCATCAACATATTTGCGCAAGTATAATGTAATTTTCGCCGGGGTAACGTTAGGCTCCCGGTTCTTAGTTTAAATGATCGGATGAATTATATTTATTATCTGAAGGTTACCACAGAAACCCTGACCTTACTAAGGAAATACGTCAATCAACACAGAAACCTCTGTATTTCGTATTACTAGAAGAGCATGGATAAACATTGTTAAATATTTCATCCTTTAGAATAGAAAAATAAAAAAAACTAAAATTGAATTTGATGCGTTTTTAATATGTTTATCCCAAAGAATCAGTTCATATTAAGTTTACTTTTTTTATTGCCTGTCCAAAGTTGGACAGTTTTTATTGAATGATAGGTGCTGTATACTATGGCTTATTTACTATTTTGCATTAGGATTTCTGCATTTGCATTCATGTCTCCTGTTACATTTTTTACATTATCTTGTTATTCGAAAAACTAAAAACAGGTAGAAGCCCTTTTACAATACTTTTCATAATGGTTGAATCTATTACAGTGGAAACACTTCTTCGTCACTTAATATAAATTTTAAATCTTTCGAATTTTGGCCCGTTACGGGTAGTTTTTTTATCCAGAAATCTCCGACACTTAGACGACCGAACCTGATCTTTAAAATCCTCCTGGTCATCATTTAGTTTTGTCGTTTTGCACAGATATGTTGACGTTTTTGGGATTTCGTCAATATTTGCCAGTTTGTCAGTTAAATATCGAAGGAATTTCGGAGAGTAAGTACGATTTCTTGTCGAAAATGGCTTCGAGGGGTCGTATGGATGACGGCGTTCTTCAAGAGGCTCACATTTCATCGGAACTGGATCTCTTTTTCCATGGACAAATTCCTGGCTACACTTGTTGGAGAGCTGCGGAAAACCTATATTGTCGATGTGCCCAAGCGGAGTAAATTGCACATTTTGTCCAAGAACGTCGATTTTCAAGAAGGCTTTATTAAAATTTATGAGTTGCCTCCAGAAGTTAGAGTCAAAAGTTAATATCTTATATATACTTTTATCTTGTCATACGAAAATAAATAAATAATTATCTTATCTTATTTACTTTTTTCGCTCATTATATTCTGTTTGCATTTATTTTTAACTCAGTGGGATTTATAGAATTTTTAATATGTTGTCTTGTTTTTGTAGAACGTCGTGGTACTTTTTGTTTTGTTTAATTTGCAGTGTTCAAGTCTGGGACTACCTCCACTTTCATTGTTTAGATTATATCTTATTGCAGCTCCGCAGTTTAAAATACTGTACGGGGTCCGCCACCTAAAACTCCCCATACTCGTATTTTCTTTATTTTTTTACGTACAACCTTAAGTTATATGTCAATTTGTAGGTCTTTTTAAACTCTTTAAAAATAGCATAGTGAGGAACCAAAAATTTTTTTGCATATTGTGATATTTTGCAAGTAAAGTTAGTCTTTGTAAATGTTTTTTAGCCTTACCCCGTATAATAAATATTGCTTCATAATTGGATGCCGATTTTGGTCTTCTTCAATTTGTGTCATTACCACGTATGTCTAATTTTTACTCCTTCTTAGTAAAACACAAGAAAAACTAGTCGCCGCCATGTTCTGTTATATATAGGGCCGTTCACAATTTCTTAGGTGTTAGTTTAGTAACTTATTATGCTACAAATTATGCCTGCATACCCATCGCTGCACACAAAACCCCAAAATTTTGAGTAACTTTTAAATAAATCAAGTACAAAGTTCGTTCTAAAGAGAGAGAGGCTAGAAAGCGAAACCCTGCGATGAGGCTAGTTTGGTTTTCTACATCGCCTCGTCACCGGGTTTCATTTCCTAGCCTCTCTCTTTAGAACGTACTTTGTACTTGATTATTTAAAAGTTACTTAAAATTTTTAGGTTTTGTTTGCAGCGATGGGTATGTAGGCACAATTTTTACCGTAATAAGCTACTAAACTAACACTTAAAAATTCTGAACAACCCTATTTAAAGAACATGGCGGCGACTAGTTTTTCTTGTTTTTCACTAAGAAGGAGTAAAAATTACGCATACATGGTAATGACACAAATTGAATAAGACAAAAGTCGTCATTCAACTGTGAAGCAATATTTATTATACGAGGTAAGGTTAAAAAATATTTACAAAAAATAACTTTAAACACAAAATATGATAATCTGCAAAAAAAATTTTTGGACACCTACCAAGCTATTTTTAAAGAGTTTAAAAAGACCTACAATTTGACATATAACTTAAGGTTGTACGTAAAAAAATAAAGAAAATACGTGCGTGGGGAGTTTTAAGTGGCGGACCCCGTATAGTATCATGCAGCATCATTTCATTGAGTTCTCGTATTAAGTCGAGAAGGAATTCCGTGGACTGCTGTCTGGACGGCTTTGGCTATTTGTTACGGCTCTCGCACTGAAATTTTACTAAACGGGACTGCAATTTAAGACCTCGAATTTTAGTTACAGTAGTTTTATGACACTGAAAGCAGTAGGTGTAGATGTAGGAATTACAACTTATTCTACTTTTCGTTTCCTTAGTGGGATATATATGAGAGTTTTTGTTAGTACCAACTTTTTGCTAGTTCTTTTTGTATGCATGGCACCACCTGTGTGAGCAATGAGTGGCCAGTGGTGCAATAAACGGTGCACTGAATGGTTATGTCTTTCTCAAAATCCCAAATCCCACAGATCTTACAGTGACGACGAGGATATTGGAACGTAAAGACTTGCGGAAAGTCGCGTATAACATTGTTTAGTAGTCACGGATACTGTACCAGTGATTGTGAAAATATATAAAAATGCCGTTGGACATACCGCCGGCAACTTCCCCGAGTCATATTATATGGACGCCTGCGAGAGTTTCATCCATCTGTAGCCGACTGGACAGTGTATCAGCGCAGTATGGAAAATTGTTTTATTGTAAACAAGGTCCTTGACGACAAAATGAAGCGGGTGATGTTGCTGGATGCCCTAAGTGAAGAAGCATATCAACTGATGTTTAATTCGTGTATGCCAGCAGTTCCAGAAGAGCAGCCTTTTGGACATTTGTTGCTATTGTTCAATACACATTTTAGGTCAACAGAATCCTCGTTTGTAGCGAAGGAAATCCATGGGTCCGCACAGGAGTGAGCAGAGCGTCTTCGAAGTCCTGCAATTAAGTGCGAATTTCCCGAAGCAACCTTAGAAATAAATTTATCATGGGATTTGAAAGGGGGTCGGTTCAAGAGAGGCTTGTAGAGGAAAAATTGACATCAAACTTTTTGATGTGGTGGCGTCAGCAGCAATCAAGATGGCAGCCAAAACGGTAAAATCCGAGTCAATCCGGAACTTTCCATCATCTCATTCCACATCAAGGGCTTCAGCGCAGAAGCGGGTGAAGGAAGATAACGAAGGTGGTAGTGCCAAAGTGCAATGTACAGGGAGTCCCATTTTCGTTGTAATTGTAGGGTATCTCGGTAACTATTAATGCTAGAGCGTTGCGGTTTCGACATTACTTTATTACTTTTTTGTTGTGAGTTGAGCTGTACCATCGCCATTTCTGTATCGTCTTTTGTTTTAAAGCCATAGCCAACTTTTGAAAAATGTAACATTTCTTCGGTTCTCAATATTTCGATTGGCTATGTAGGCACGAAAAAACTGTAGAGACATTTTTATAGATATTTTTATTCTGAATCCAATAGCGTACTCAGAATTTTTTTAGGGATCACATTTTTGAGATATAACATAAACTTGCATTTTTTAAATGGAAACCATAGTTGGCTTTGCTATAGTTGAAAAGAACTATTTTTTCTGATTAAGAAAATGTATACATTGTTAGGTTTTAATTTTGGTATTATTCCAATTTTTGTAATAATTTAATGAGATTTTACGTTTTTTTGTCAAAATGGATGTAAATACTTGATGAGAAACAATGCATAGGTTCTAGTGTCCAAATAAACAATCATTTTCATTAGTTACATGGCCTCCTAGATTCCTTAGTATTCAAATATGCATATATTATTTTCAAAGCATTAAATTTTTTACTTAATAATATAAATTATATCGTGTGTTTTATCTTATTCCATAGCCTACTGGATGTCGACTTAAAATATGATTAAATTATTTAAAAAAAAATGCAAATAATGCCAAAATTAGTAAAAATAAACCTAACAATGTATACATTTTTTAATCAGAAAAAATAGACCTTTTCAACCATTGCAAAGCCAACTATGATTTCCATTTAAAAAAAAGTCAAATTTGTGTTATATCTTAAAAATGTGAACTCCTAAAATATTACGGGGTACCCCAATGGATTCAAAATAATCATATCTGCAACATATGTCTTTACAGTTTTTTTTTGTATCTACATACCCAAGCGAGAAATTAAGTGCTAGAGGAATATAACATTGTCCAAAAGTTGGCTATGGCTTTAAAACAAAAGACGATACAGAAATGGCGACGATACAGCTGATCAAAAAAGTAATACAGTACCTAATGTCAAAACCGCAACCGTCTAGCATTAATATTATAGTTACCGAGATACCCTACAATTACAACGAAAATGGGACACCCTGTACAGTTTGTGGACGGCGTAATCGCGTAATCATAGCGCCAATAAGTGCCGGTTTAAAGCGTATAGGTGTCACGTATCTAAAGTTGGACACCTGGCACCCATGTGTCCAGCAAGGAAGCAGGAGCACGGACGCAGGCAGATTTGACCCGGAGTAGTACACCAGGTTTGATAATAAGCAAGTAGGACCATTTTCGATGCGCTCCTCAAAACGTGGTCCGATCGTGCTCGAAATTTTATTGAACAATGTTAACATTAGAGGTCAATTAGACTGTGGAGGTAGCGTATCGGCAATGTCAGAAAAATTTTGGCAAAAGTATTTTGCGAATGTATTAATAAATGCGGATACAGATATAGACTGGTTTGTTTGGCACACAGAGATAATCTGGTAGTGTTAGGTTATTGTACATTTAACATTACGTTTAAAAATGTCCATCGCACGATTAAATTTTATGTGGTAAGACACGGTGGCCCGGTGGTCTTAGGGAGAGACTTTGCGGACCTATTTAAAATTCAATTAACACAAATTAATAAGTAGTCATAAAGAAAAGTTATTCGCCAAATTTCACAAGGTATTTTCGTCTGGTTTGGGTACTTTATACAAAAGTATGGTGACATTTAAGTTAAAGGAGGAAAATGCAGCTCCAAAGTTTTTGCGTGCAAGACCCTTGTCATTTGGTATCAAGGCAAAACTTGAAGCTGAGTTAAAACGATTAATTCATTTAAAAGTACTTAAACAAGTTAATTTTTCGAATTGGGCAACACCACTTGTACCAGTGTTAAAGAAAAATGGTTCAATACGTATTTGTGGTGACTTTAAATAAACTATAAACCTAGTTCTAGAAGTCGACCAGTTTCTTCTGCCGCATATCAAAAATCTCTTTGTGACGTTGAGTGGAGCCACAACTTGTTCTAAAATAGATTTATCACAAGCGTACAACCAGTTGTGTCTTGATGATAAGTCAAAAGAGTTGGTGACAGTGTCAATGCACAAGGGACTTTTTCGCTACGAAAAATTACCCTTTGGGGTGGCCTGTGCACAGAAAATAATTGAGCCGCTTCCGAGTGCTATTGAAAGGGTCGTATACTTTTTAGATGATATGTTAGTTTGTGGCCGTTGTGTGGAGGGAAATGTCACACGACATGAACTAGTTTTATCAAGACTACAAGAAGCAGGGTTAAAAGTTTCCATTGATAAGTGTAGTTTTTTTGAGAATCGCGTGGAATATTTAGGATACGTAATCGATTAAGATGGATTGCATACTTCATCAAAAAAGATCGAGGCAATTCAATACGCTCCGGAGCCCACTAATTTAACAGAACTAAAATCGTTGTTAGGGTTAATTAATTACTATGGGAAATTTGTTCCTAATTTAGCGACAGTCTTAGCTCCTTTATATAAGCTAATGAAAAAAGATATTCAATGGGAGTGGAACTCCGCTTGCCAAACCGCATTAAATAAGGTTAAACATTTATTGACACGTGCGCCGATAACACACTTCACCCGGACAAACCGATTAAATTGACAACTGATGCGAGTTCGGTCTGCGTAGGTGCGATGATTTCTCATATTTTACTGGGTAATGAAGAAAAGCTGATTGCATATGCATCTGGCACTTTGTCCGAAACTCAACGTGGTTGGAGTCAGATTGAAAAAGAAGCTTATGCGATCGTTTTTGGACTAACTAAATTTCACCAGTATTTGTATGCTAGAAAATTTTAATTAACATGCGATAATAAACCAATGATAGCAATTTTCAATCAAAAAAAGGTATCCCTCAATATTTTTCCAATCGTTTACGTCGTTGGGCGGTATTTGTATCCAATTATCAATACGAAGCATTAAATCATTAATTAAATCATAAGAGAACATAGCAGATTTTTTAACGCGAATGCCGACTGAAAAAGCCACGACAGCACCGGATATCGATTACATCAATTACTTTGCGAATATGCCTTAGATAAATTTCGCTTGTGTACAGGAAAAAATTTAATTCGATCCAGTCTTACCTAAGGTTATTAATTGTATTAGAAACCAGAATTGGATTAAGTGTGCAAAAAAAGATTAGCTTGTCAAACCATATAACGAATTAAGAAATCAATTAACGGTTGAGAGGGGACTGTTGTTGTGGAATCAAAGGGTAATTATTCCACAAAACTTAAGAAAGATTATGTTGCCTCACCTTCATTCTTTACACTTAGGCGTAGTGAAAATGAAAAGTATAGCTCGATCATACTTTTATTGGCCGGGAATAAATGATGACGTTGAACACGTGGCTAGAGCTTGTGACAGTTGCGCACAAAACAGAAACAATCCTCCTAAATTAGAAGTTCAGAATTGGTCTTGATCAGAAGAAGTTTTTTCTCGAATTCACATTGAGTATTTTGGTCCGTATTTCGATAAATATTTTTTAGTAATTTTGGACACACACTCAAAATGGGTTGAAGTACTTTGGACTACAAATGCAATGACCTTTAGCATTGCGGCTTTAAAAAATGTAATTGCTCGATTCGGGATACCTAAATGTGTTGCTTCGGATAATGGAACTAATTTAACTTGAGCTACCGAATTTCCGGTTTTGTTACAGCTATTTCAGATTAAACAAATAACTTCTCCAGTACATCACCCATCTTCAAATGGGGCAGCTGAAAATTCAGTAGGCACGGTCAAAAAGGCACCAAAAAATGCATTCGGTGAGATAAAAATCTGGACATTACAGACAAGTTAACAGACTTTTAGTTTGATAATCCGCAGTACCCCACATAAAATTACAGGGCTCCTTCAGTACTGATGTTAGAACGCGATATCAAAACGAGGTTGAATCTTCTGCGACCGGATTTATCCGTGAAAAAAAAGGATTCAAGGTGAACAGGCTAAACAGAAATTTTACTCGGGCAGAAAGAAAATAAGAGAATTTGCAATTGGGGAAAGGGTTCGTGTGCGTGACTGTCGTTTTAGTCAACCTAGTTGGGCTCGTGCTGTCATTACAAAAAAAGTTGGACGTTGTACTTATATGTTTAGTTAAGTTGGTGGAGAGTTGACATGTTTGGAAAACGCACACCAACCAAATCCAGTCGGGTGTTCAAAGTAGTCTAACTATTCCCGAGCAAAAAGTAAAAGAAAGAGATTTTACGGAATTAGTAGCCGGAAAAAGAGAGGCTACATCACCTCCACGAATTGTTCGAGAGCAATGTAAACAATTTAAAAAATCAGATTCACCTGCTGAACGACCTAGGCGTCATAGAAGAAAGCCGGATCGCTTAATGTATCATAAAATAACAGAAATTATGGTAAATGTATGTGTTAACTAGTTTAAAGGGGTAATAATGGGAGATATATAAGAGTTTTTGTTAGTACCTACTACTAGTACCAGTACCTACCTGTGTGAGCAGGGAGTCGCCAGTGGGACAATAAATGTTGTACTGAATAGGCGTGTCTTTCTCGAAATCCCAAATCCTCCAGATCTTACACTTAGTATTTCCTTTTTTCTGCATTTTGAAGACGTTTCAATATTTTTTACTCTATTTATCCCACTTTTCTCCTTTTCATTTTCTGAGTCCTCCATGATTTTTAAAATGAGAGTTTATCCTCCTCTTTCCGTGAACAACTTCCTGCATTTGCCATGCAATCCTTGCAGATTTTTAGCATTTTTCGTAGTTAAATAATTAATTTTAGCTGACTTGAAAAACACGTGCAAAGCCTTGATGTTTTGATTATTTTTGTATTAAAAAGATGACTGTCATATTGTGAAGAGAAGCGAAGAGAAACCCAACATTTACCGGTCATTCTGAAATATTGTCATACAATGTTGTGGAAAAATTTACGATACAAATGAAAACCGCCGAATGTCGTAACAGTTCAGACCTTTAGAACCCTTACTCTAGAATGTTTACTCTAGAGCACCTTATGGTGCACTTGCAAACAGTATATAGAGAAAAAAAGAATACACAGCATGTAAGTGTAGTCCTTAATAATGATCATCAGTCGTTGGTTAAAAATCCCGTAACAAAACACACTCAAAACTCACTTGCTTCTTTCTATTTAATTAATTCATTTAAGTAAACAGATCTGATACGTGGAGGATAAACCAACAACAGCACTGACGAAAAGCAGAGCTTTCGTCTTTTGTTCACATTGTCTACGCCCCGTTACATTTAGAATGTCAAGGCGTACAAAGAAAATCCAGACCTACAAAACGATACCAAATCAGCTTATAGGCCCACTCCAATGGCCAGGGGTAACAACCAAACATTTCTTACACTTCCTACACCCATATCACATAACGTCACATTACCAATTTGCAATGTTAACATAGACTTAATGGTAACAAAATGAGTACTTTTAATTTGAAAATTTATGTTATTAATTTTGTGTATGGTTACTTTCAAATATGAAGGTCTTACCAGTATCGACACTCGAAAATGAGAAAATTTTATAAATGATTACGAGGGCTGGGAATATTATGGGGTCTTAACTTCTAGACAAGCCAAGCTCTGAAAAACCTTTTTCAAGTGAGTTGCAATAGCGGTAATTGCGGGACAAAACAAATTGTTTTAGCGTATCGCCCACATATCCTACGATAAATCTTAACAAGCTGTAGATACTGTCATTAGGTACTTCGCTCACTAACAAATTTCTAGATATTATAGCATGCTTCATTAAGGCAGCTACTTTCCTTGCATAGCGACCTTATCTGAATAGTGGTCTATGAATACTACTTTAGATTATTAGTTTCAAAGTTATTAAAGTTCCCTTATTCAAGCTCCCTCAAACTTAACCGTACAAAAACACAAAGAGGTTAATTCCGACAGCACACAGCATTTCGCTTTTTCAATTACCGACCTAGAAAATGTTTTAGAATTTCTCTTTGAAACAACGTCTAGCCTCTATGATTCCAGAAACGGTGGAAAATTAATAGACGTTTCAATTAGTACGTCCGCTTAAAATTTCTTTGAAGTCATTTAGCGAAGCAATTATTTTTGCGCTATAGTCGATGTACCCGGTAAAGTTAAATTCCTAATTCCTAGTATTATAATACGAGCTACAACCGTTCGCAATAGAAAGCATATAGTGTATATAAATTAATGACTTGTTCAGCACGTTTATTATTTCTTAAGATATCGTCTGTCGTACTAGCAGCCACTAGTATTTGTTATAATTGCCAGAGCGCCGTTGCTGGTTAGTACAAAATATTGTATTACCAGAGCTGGGCATGCTACTCGTAAAAATAATTAACTACAAACTACAGTACAGAACAATACAGTACTTGATGACAAATTATTTTAACCTCGCATAATCAAACTACTTTTGGAACAAAATCTTTGAAGTACTAACTACGTTCTACGTAGAAGTTGAAGTAATTAAGTACTTTTTCAACTACTTCAAGAATATTTAAACAAAACAAGATTTTAGAAATGTTTTTAATATTAATACGTACACAAGGTTACAAACGAAACACCTACAATAAACATAACAAAAATATTTTTTTAATAACGAAATTTCTTTCTCCAGTACTATTAGTTGTTTAAATAGTATATCGCATGGTGCATTATGCCTCAAAGAATTTATATGAGTAGCAAACAAAGTCTCAACCGGAGCCAACGACCTTAAGCACATGTATCTAATAAAAATATGTTTTTGTCATTTTATAGTCATTTAACGTATCACAGTTGGTGCGTCTCTTTTTCAAGCATTGTAACAGTTCTAGTTCTAATTTTAGTTATAGACATTTGGCTATTTTCTGTGAGTGTCAGGCAAGTGACACGACATCTGGCGGCAGATACATAAAATATTAAGAACAGTACTTTAATGCTGGAAAAGGCGGGATTGTTGTGTAATAGGGGTTTCTGTTATATCGTATAAGCATTTTTAAATTGTGAGCATTGAATATTATTAATAAAAAGAGGATAAATGTAAACACAAATAGCATATCTGATATTATATTGTAATTGTAATATGCGGTTATGCGGTTAAGCGGTTATCACATAGGTTATTGCCATGATAGTGTGTTTTGGTTACCGTTACCAGTTCCTTTGTAATAATTATATTGAATACACTCATTTGCGAACCCATCTGTTTAATTACGCGATAAAGACGAGTATATTATAATAGCGAGTACTGTTCATTTCCGCCATATGCAAAGCCACACTAGCGCCACCAATGGTCGATAAATTCTCCTATTGCATGCCTGAACTTGCAATATTAGTAATTGAAATATTAAAAAAGGTAATTGAGTTAGTTTTTATTCGGGTAATTTAATTACTGGAAGTTAATCTACTTTTGTAAACTATAGTAATTGAAATATTAAGAAAGGTAATTGAATTATTTTTTATTTAGGTAATTTAATTACTGGAAGGTAAATCTACTTTTGTAAAATATACAGTTAATTTTTTCTAAGAGTAGTTAACCTACAACTAATTTTTCGTGAAAATACTTAAATAAGTAGTATAATTAAGTACTCTTGTAGTTAACTACTGTCCAGCTCTGTGTATTAAACAACATTTAAACCAGAACAAAAATGGGTTATCTGATAGTCTGATGATTATGTTTTAAACAACCGTCACTGCTTCCCAGGTTCGCTGCTCGTGATACGTGTACAACGCAGCAATTTCTGAACACTTGACAATAATTAATTTCTATCGAATCAAGATAAGTGTTTGTTTTTATATTTTCTGTTGACTATGTGAAACACATCTTTTCTTGTATTAAAATCAGGTATACCCAAGAAAAAACAAATATGTACATGTGGCTATAAAACTGTAGCAACTTAAAATTCAAATAAAATCGTGTTTTTGGCAATGAATTATGTAGGAAGGCCTGGATAAGTGATGTTTTGTACCGTAGTTGTCTTGCGCTGCGGTACCAAACCCCTAATACCCATAATAAAACGTTTTGAGGTCTTTAAAAAAATAGAAATCTTTTAGTAGCTAGTGGATGAATCTGCACTCTGTTGCGGGCATATTTTGCATTAAAGTGCATACACAATAAGCCCTATCATTTCAACTCATGTAACCTATACTATTGGCAGATTATATGAAGCAACTTTAACGAAACTTTATTAATGACTTTTTTTGTACTTGCACAAACATAAATAGCAAATTGAGCCACATCGAATAACTTTTGTCAAAATCGCTTTATTTTGTTAAATACCTTATTAAAAATTTATTAAATACCTTATTATAATAACTACGTTTCAACATGTGGTAGGCGTTTTCGCATACCGTTTTTCGCGTTTTTCCCTAACCGGCCAACTATGTGGAGAAAGACGTGAGTTAGGAAAGGCTATAAAACAAAACAAATGAATATCTATAGAGTTTGAATTGATGCCGAGTAGTTCGTCAAATATAGAGCAGCGAAGGCGAAGCACTACCAAGTTCGCAAACGATTAAGTTCTGTTGTTATCAAGCAAGGAAAAGAAAATACTGTGAGTAACAATAACAGGTATAATGAGCCACATGAGACGCTTACACTCAAGCAATATTGAGTTTCTAAGAGTAAATCAACTTAAGCAATTAAATGAAAAACATCCACTAGCATTTCATTCTTATAACTATAGAGAATAACATGAAACTCAACAAGCTCTTCTTTTGACTACCGATATTGAGCTTATTAGGCAATAAAGGTGGTCGCTCTTGCAAGAATGGAGGGGCTTAGGGTGGCACAATACTTGAGTCAACCGCCTGAAATCCTCACAAATCGTAGACTTAACTATTATTAATGGGCTGCTGAAGGCCGGGTTCCTCGATTATGCTACTATTAAATAAGTGGCTGAAGGCCGCGTTCTTCGATGAGGATTGCTAAATGTTGTGCTTCGATAGAGATCGGTTCTTGTGATATAATTCTAAGATATTAATGACACTTCAATAGCGGGTTCGTTTTCTATCAAGCTATCTATTAATTGCTGAACGGAAAAATACCACGGTTGAACGACAATAATTATAACAAACAAATAACAGCGATAATAAATTCCCAAGTCGGGTTACTAAGAGCGGTGCCTTTGCCAGTATCAGCGGACACGATGCGACGAGCTCCTTCCTAATCTTAGGCCACAGTCCTAAGTCCTGAACGATCTCTGCGAAGAAGAAGAAGCATCGCCCATTTCGACACGCCTTCGCCAGACAGGATAACAGATAATCGTCTAAACAATTATTGAGAGTCATCAGTAAACTAAACTAAACTAGAAGACCGGTACTCACTCCCTGTACGGAGACGATGGTAGCCAGTGATGGGCGTTTACGCGTAAATTATAATTTTCTACATTACCCGCGTAGAAAATGTAGATAAAGCATTTTGGCGTAGATTTTGAGTAGAAAATATGTGACGAGTATATTATGGCTATTGTATATTAAGTGTATTGTGCAAATTATTTTGTTCTAATTTCCCTGCTTTATGGGTCAACTCTTAAATATTTTTAAAGCGCTATAGTTTTTTAATATTTATATTACAAATTTGCATAACTTATTTTAGTAAGTCATCAGAATACCCAAACGGTTTTCTTACTTCTTTCGGACAAAACATGCGTTTCGAAGTCTTTTCTTCTACGAGTATATTAGGTATAATGGGTAGCATATGAAATAGCCAGTTCTCTTCCGTTTATAGACAAGAAAGATAATAAAATCATAGTTTACAGTCATTTAAGAACCCATTGACCGATTGAGGGCTCCAAAGCACGCTTGTGCCTTCTGACCCTAACAAATGTATGTCGAAACGAGTTATTGTTGTTTAACGTGGCTCTAGTTATTTTAATTACAACGAAGTAGTATTTTGTTTAGTTAGGAAGCAACAACCAGTGGAATCGTCCAAAACGAAAAAAACGTTCTCCTATGATCGACTCCAGGTAGTTCCGATCGTGGTCCACGCGTAGTTCCAACTTACTGACGTTAGTGTACGGCGATCTGCAGCAACTTTGATGTCCTGTAACTTTTGAACGGTGAGATTCTACAGCATAGGGCTCCGGATTGGAGCTCAGAAGGTCATGGGCTATTACCATACCAAGTTTGGTTGTGATCGGATCAACTCCGTTCCATTGAGTGATATATATGGTATATAGTTCTCTTTTTCACGTATCTCGCGGTACGATCGATGGGAGAACGAAAATAATAATATACAAAATAATACTGTCATTTGTGGCATTTGGAGCTGTTAAAAGTACTAAATATTACTAGTTTGCTGTTTATCTACATAAAGTTATTTTCTACAGTAGACTTTTAAAGTAGAATATTACATAGTTTACGCGTAGATAATGGCGTAATCTACATGGAGTATTCTACGCGCCCATCACTGATGGTAGCCACAACAATGTGTTGTGTATATGCAAAAGAAGTGGGCTTACACAACCTCGCTGATAGCATGATGCGTTAAATAACGTTTCTAGTGCCACAACTAAAATGCACGCACGGGAAGAGAACCACAGTGAACTGAACTAGTGCTGTGTATATGTCTGATCTCGAAGATAAGGTGAGACTAAAACTCCCGCAAAAGTGATCCGATGCGAATGTGCAGCTAAACAAATAAGATATCAAACTATAATGTGAGAGTATATAACAGTAATAGCGCGCTATTTTCATCAGTCCAATAAACAAGGAATACATCAAATGGGCCAAATGTGGAATATTCATCAAATTGTATGAACTATGTTACGAACAAAGGTACAAAGAAAAAACCTTCGTTTGCTTGACCCGATTTTTTATGAACGCCCATTAGCTAGGCTTGAACAAGTTTTTGGACGGCCCGTGTTTTAGATATTAGTGCAGAAAGGGAGATAAAATGGTAAATTAATCTAAGTGGTTAAATCATTGTTGTCGTAAAATTATATAATATCTGCTTTCTAAGAAGCATTAGTAAACGACTCATTCGTTGCTTATTGCCTACTTATACTTGTMCCAACATTGTGCCTGTAGAACCATATTTATGAGTTTTGCCTAAATATATATAGATAAACAACTGTGAATATAGATAACCGCCATCACATACTTCAATATTTGAGTATTAAAAATTTGTTTAAAATTATATAAAATACCCAATTGCATTGTAAAAATCTTTCAAAAATAGGGGTATCAAAGAAAAGAGTGTATTCTAATCTTGATGATATCTTAAGAAACTCTGGGAGTGATGAGGTCGAAACACCATTTACATCGCTGTTTACAGTTTATTTTCAATGTACAGGAGAGCAACTAGATAATCATTTTGAGCAGCCTTCCACGCCCCCTTTTTGTATGAGATAAGGTTTTTGCTGTTGATATACGTTAGGCATTACAAAATTATCTACGCAGTACCTTAAAACAGCACATGTACAAAATAAATACCTATACCCCACGATAAAATCTGTAAAAAAGGACTGAACTCGACACTGAATAACTGCTACATGTATATGCATGCTGTTCGCTCTACAGAGATGCCAATGTAATTCATTCGATGTTCCCGATATTAAGTTCTTTCAAAACCCTTAGAGCATTTCAAAAATAGTGATTGTTACAAGGAAGACTCCGGAATTTTCAAGCTACATTTATTTTAATAACTATTTCTCCCCCATTTCAAACGGTCTTTTGGCATGGAATTCCTAAGTGTGCTAACTCTCAAACCGAGGGCGTCGAATGTCACTTTGAGTCGTGGAATAGTCGTTGAAATACACACGTAACTTGCGTTAATTAAAGGGGAAACGCCTGAAGCGTGTTGCTTCTCCTGTAATCTCATCCGGTACGAGTTAGGTAAATAAAGACTCTGCTTTGCGTAATTTCGTAATTAATAGAATAAGACAACATAATCAAACGTTGAGACGTAGGGAGAAGTCACACTAAATGGCCTCTGTGAACGTCGAATCGGCCTAGATGTCGTTTGGTTGCTGTTAAACGGTAGGGTACACAGCGTGGTATAGTTAATGGTGGAGGGAACGCATAGATTGCTGTTTGCGAACAGAATACAGCGTTTGTTATCTTTCAAAACTTTGAATGTATTCCAACACACTAAAGCTTGTGTCAGCGACCTGGAATATAAATTTATGTATGCTGATGCGTTCGTACAACTTGTAGTATGTCACTGGTGGTGATAATAAGTATTTTTACATGTATGCTTAACTTTTACTGACGTACAACTCTATTTCCTATTACTTCAAACGGTTATTAAAGGAATGTTAACTGAGTAAGCCGTACTGGCCTTGATAGTTTAGAGGTTTTATGGGTTTTTAGGGGTTTTTTATTATAGGGGTTGTTTACGTTTTTCTGTACTATAATATTGCTCAGCTGTTAGCAATACAGTAACTTCACTAACATGTTTAGTACATGAATATATACCCCATAACCGTGCGCCATTTTCAGATTTCTGGTATCTTCAACGATGGTTATGTACTGTTATAGAGGTAGGTATATTGCTATTGAAAAAAAATAATATAATATAACGGCGAAGGAGTGTGGACGAGGTGATCCTGTGGTAGTCCAATTCGAAGCCGAGGTCTCTCGCACTGGTAACCCCCATTGCCGACGCCAGGTCATTCGTAGACGAGGTGACCCTTGTGGAAGTGCCAGACCTGTTTCACCGTAGGTAAACCCAATTACTGACGCTCATTCCTCCGTGGACGAGGTGACCCCTTGGAGAATTACCTGTCTTAGTTCCAACCGGGTGCTCCATTGCTGACGCCAAGTCCTCCGTGGACTAGTTGACTCTTCGGTGCAACTATCAGCATCTTAGCACTTAACACCAAGGGCACCGTTCCGTGAGTAGCACAACAAAGGCAGCGCTCTGTAACCCTAACTGATGGTTTCCATTCTATCCCAGGTCTACGTAGCCGATGACGCCTCACCCGGAACCCACCACGACAGTTACCGAGCTAGGGATGTCACGACAGCTAGCGGAAGAACATTATAAGCGTTAGGTAACACAACTCCTCATAAAAATCTTCGTATATACCATTGAAATAATCTCTTTCATACCATCAGATTCGTCACAAAAATATTTATGCTAGTATTTTGTGTTTTTGTTTTCTGAATTTATTTATTGTGTCATTAATGTGGTTCATGACGTCGCCCTATCCACAAGCTCCCTATTTCGTCTAAGCTATCGTTCTTATTGTGTATTAGGCCACTGCAGGCGTGACTTCTTGTTGACCATGCCTTTAGTAGAGATTAAATGCTTTAGGCTACCAAGATTATTCTACAACGTGGGTGCTCTCGAAGCTCAAAAGGCTTCATCTGAGAAGACAGTGATGATGATCTCCTTCGAACTCAAGGCAGTACAATGGCAGCATAACACCACGTACAAAATACCGAGTCGTGATTTACTGCGGAACATGGGATTGTTTGTGTGTTTAATAATATTCCTTTACAGCTTAATTCTACAATTGCTTCACATCAACAAATATTCCTGGTCATTGTCGCCGCTACTTTAACAGTTCGGTTTGTTTTTCACCAAACATATTCAGATCCCTGCTGCATAGCTGACCCTTGTGAGGAGCCAACGATTTATGACACAATAGTGGTGTAGGGACCCGTACTAAAGATTAATTTCTTTTGGTAATCAGGTTACCCCGTTGCGCTGGCGAAGGACCAGTGTATTTTTTTATAAAAGAAACACACGAAAACTTTAACATTATGTCTATTAACAACACTTACATCTTTCATACATGGTCTCTGTGCGCTGTTCGGCACAATACCCTTTACAGTTGGGTTTATTTGGGGGTGGCCGACAACCCCTCTACCCAGGCAATGCCATAAATCATTTGGGCGACCAAACATGCACCCGCCCATTGAAATAATGATTTCAATTAAACTGAATAAAGTCACAAAAGATTATGAGGTAAAAAAATGAAAATACTATATAAAAATATTAAACTAACCTAAAGATGTATAAAAACAATACAATACGGAACAAGTTCATACATGAAATAATGAAATAAAAGCACTATAAAAAATATAAGAGTCACTGGCTACCATTGTTACCTTGGCGCATTAGTCATTAGCACTGGGCAATACACAAATCTTGGTAATGCCTCTTTTAAAAGTTCCAGACACTGTTTTTACACTAACTGTTCGTATTTTGTTATCTTCTTCCGGATACACCTTAACAATTCTTCCTCTTTGCCATTGTAAATGTGGCAAATTATCCTCCTTTAGAATGACCAAGTCCCCGACTTTTGGAGGKGCTGCTGCGTTGCCTTTCCACTTGCTTCGTTGTTGCAGCTCTGTCAAATACTGTTTTGACCATTTCTTCCAGAAATTTTGCTTCAATCGTTCTGTGTATTGCCATCTTGATAACGTATTTAAAGCTAGTGGTTGCAAATTAGGCTCTACTGGTGCCATTAACGATTCACCAATAAGAAAATGTGCAGGGGTAAGGATCGAAAAGTCATTTGGATCGGAAGAAAGGGAGTTTAAAGGACGCGAATTTAGACAGGCTTCGATGCTTACAAGTATAGTATACATCTCTTCGTATGTTAAAAGTGCATTTCCGACAATTCTTTTAAAATGATATTTGAACGATTTAATTGCTGCCTCCCACAGACCTCCAAAATGAGGGGTTCTGGGTGGTATAAAGTGCCAGATAATATTAATTTTCAAAAGTTCTTTGTTTACCTCAGTTTTTGCAAGTTGTGATGAAAAAATGTTCAAATCTTTATTGGCACGAACAAATGTAGTTTGATTGTCAGAAAACAGATTTGCTATATAACCGCGTCTAGCTATCATCCTTTTTAATGTGCTTAAAAAACTGTCAGCTGTTAAATCAGTAACTAGTTCTAAGTGGACTGCCTTAGTGGCGAAACATACAAACAAAACGACATACGCCTTTATGATTCGTTTTCCTCGTCCTTTACTTTCTTTTATGTTGAAAGGTCCGGCATAATCGACTCCGCAGTTTAAGAATGGCCTTGCTGGCTCTACACGGTGTTTAGGTAAATTTCCCATCAGTTCCGTACAATTTTTAGGTGAATTGCGATAACATATTATGCATTCATGTAACAACTGTCGTGTAACATTCTTTGCTGAGGTTATCCAGAACGCTTGTCTCAGAGAACTTAATGTAGCCGTAATACCGGCATGTAAAAGGCGTTTGTGTTCTTTGAGGACCAAAAGTTTAGAAACATGTGATTTTCCAGGCAAAAGTATAGGACGTTTTTGGTTATACTGTATGTGTGGTGCATATTTAAGTCTGCCACCAACTCGGAGTAAACCATCTTCACTTACAAATGGATTTAGGGACAGAATATGACTGTTGCGTTCTAGTGATTTACCAGCCTTTAACTTACTTATTTCAGTTTTATATTCAATAGCTTGAACTGTCTTAATTATGAAAAGCTGAGCGTCGTGTACCTCATTTACAGTAAGTGGAATGTTAATTTATTTTTGTTCTTTAAGTTGTGTACAAATCTTAAAACATAAGCGAAGACTCGTTGAAGTTTATTAAAGTCAGGAAAACGTTCAAAAATTTGCAATAATTCCGTCTGATTAGCGATAGAAACAGAACAGAAGTTTACTACCCGCCTTTCAGGTATGTCATTTGCGTTTTTTAGGGCTTCCTTTGGAACTACCGTATTCGGTCCGTTCCACCACAAATCTAAGCTAATTAATTTGTGTAAAGTGGTGCCTCGTGAAATGAGATCGGCGGGGTTATTTTTTGAATTGACGTAATGCCATTGAGAATAATCACTGTAATTTTGAATTTCTGCGACTCGGTGAGCAACAAATACTTTCCAATTGTGAGGGGCTTCAGCGAGCCAAGAAAGAACAATTTTTGAATCTGTGTAGTATTCAGTACGATTTATTTTTAAAAGAGGCAAGATTGCAATTTATTTACGAGTTTAACTAGCAAGACTGCTGCGCAGAGTTCTAGTTTTGGAATTGTAATGGTTTTTAAGGGTGTGACCTTTGATTTTGCTGCAACTAAATGTTGCGTTACATTTCCTTCATTATCTGTAGATTTTAAGTATACGCAAGCGCCGTATGCCTTTTCCGAGGCATCTGAAAATCCCAGCAGTTCAAAGTTGGTTGCTTTAATTGTGGATATATGTCTTGGGATATTAATGTTGGTCAAATGAATAAACTGAGATATAAAGTGTTGCCACTCTATTGCGATTTCTTTAGGTACTCGTTCTTCCCAGGTTAATTTGGAAGACCACAATTTTTGCATGATTATTTTTGCTGTCACTATAATAGAACCGATTAAACCCAGAGGATCAAACAATTGAGATATAGTGCTCAAGATCTGACGTTTGGTAATGATTTCAGATGTCGCAAATGACTTACTGCAATATTTTAATTCATCATTATGACAGTTCCAAACAAGACCCAAAGTTTTAGTTTCACCTTGCTGATCTAGAGAAATTGTTGTAGGGGAGTTATTGTGTAATGGTAATAATTCGTTTTGGATTGACGCCCATTGGCGTAGTTCAAATCCCCCCAGTCCTAGTATGTAATTTAAATCATCGCGTAGTTTGATGGCTGATTCAATATCGTTGGTGCCAGTCAACAGATTTTCCACATAGAAATCTCGTAATATTATATTTGACGCGAAGTTTGCGTAATCGCTTGAGTCCATAGCTAACTGACAAAGAGCTCTGATTGCTAGGTATGGCGAAGCAGCCAAACCAAACGTTACAGTTTTAAGGCGATATGTTGTAATGGAGTCTTCAGAATTATCTCTCCACAATATTCTCTGGTAATCCCGATGCATTGGATCGACTAGCACTTGTCGATACATTTTGCTTATATCCGCGGCTAGTACATATGCATGTGTGCGAAATCTAATTAGTATTGAAAACAGGTCGTCTTGTACAGTTGGACCTACCATGAGAGTGTCGTTCAAACTAATTCCTGTAGTGGTTTTTGCGGAACCGTCAAAAACAATGCGCGTTTTGCTTGTTAAACTATCTTCCTTTATAACCGCGTGATGAGGTAAATAGTATGAACGCGGGTTGGACAGCTCATTAGGAGGAACAATTTCGATATGTCCTAAATCTACGTATTCTTGAATGACCGTTTGATAATCATGTTTTAGTTTTGGATTTTTGCTAAGTTTATTTTCCAATGCATAGAAACGTTTGAGGGCCGTAGTTCGAGAGTTTCCCAATTCAGAAATATTATCTTTAAATGGTAATTGTACCATAAACCGACCGTTTACTTTACGATGGGTTTTTACAAATAAGTTCTCGCAGGCAACCTCTTCAGCAGACCAGATGTTATTTTCGTGGTAGGTTTCACTTTCCCAAAATTTGCACATCTGCGTTTTTAAGGTATTGAGATTTACGGTAGTGTTTGCGGTACCAATTGTAGAAGTATTAAATTTACTGTTTATGTTTATGGCACCCCCAATAATCCACCCTAATTCGGAGGACTGAAAGAATGGTTGGTTTTTACCCGTCTGAATCCTTTCCGGCTTAATAACCTCCCAAAACGTATCCGCGCCTAAAAGCAGGTCTACAAGTGCGGGCTCATAAAATTTATCATCCGCAAGCTGCATTTTAATGTTCTCGGGTATTTGTACCTGTTTCGCAGGTATAGGTATGATTGGCACGGTAGATGTAATTGTAGGTAAAACAAGACATTCAATAGTTTTGCTAAATTTAGTAAATCGCGATTTAAAAGTAACCCATATTTTGTATTTGATTGAACTGGTAACTTCATTGACCCCACACACCGTGACGTCAATTTCAATAAGCTTTAGATCTAGTTTTTTACATACTTCTAGCGTAATAAAATTTGATTGCGAACCGACGTCTAAAAGAACACGTAATTCGGAATGTGTTTTAGGTACCTGTACAATCGCAGTTGACAACAGCACTTGTTTTGTTGAATCGCTACTAAAACAGCTAGTAGTTGCCGTAGTTGGTGTTATTTTATTTTCTTCATGATTTTTAGAAATTGAATTTGTAATTGCGTCAGAATTGTGCAATAATGTATGATGGCGTTTGTTGCATACACGGCAATTAACACGACCTTTACAGTTACTTGTAAAATGATTGGATTTTAGGCAGTTCTTGCATAGTTTAAAGTCTTGTGAAATTTTAAATCGATCAGTAACACTTAAATTTTTGAATTCTTCACATTCCCCGATGTTGTGAGAATCCTTGCATAGAATGCATTTTATTAAATTGTTGTTAGCCGTAACGTGGAGGACATTACGAGGTGTATTAAATTTACGAAAAGTATGCTGGTTAGGTTGAACAGATACAACTGATTTAGTGTTTTTGTCTATCCCTAACGACTCTAAGATCTTACAACGTTTGTTTAAGTATTCCATAAACTCTTGGAACGTGGGAATATCCTTTAAGTTGGTTTCTTCCCATTCGCGTTTTGAATTAAAATCAAGTTTCTGAAGTATAATATGAATCAATAAAACGTCCCATTTGTCAGTTGGTAAATCTAGATTCTTTAGAACTTTGATATGTAAATTAACACTATCAACAAGGTTTCTTAAACTGCTTGCAGTAGCTTTACTTATAGTGGGCAATTCAAACAAAGCATTAAGGCGATTTTTTATTATTAATCGTTTGTTGTGATATCTTTCCGTTAAGAGATCTAATGCAATTTGAAAATTTTCGGATGTAGTTGGTAATGTAGAAATTAGGTTAGCAGCTTCATTTTTTAAGCACGATTTTAAATAATTTAGTTTTTGAAAGTCTTTTAGGTTTGGTTCATTGTGTATCATTGACATGAATATTTCATGAAAATTTAACCATTGCTCATGTGTACCGTCAAAAGTAGGTAGTGATATAGATGGCAATTTTAGATGTGACGGCAGATTGTCATTAGATACAGATGAATTTTCACTTATAGTTGCGGCTTGCAAATGTTGACTGGATTCAAAATGGCTAATGATTTCTTGTACTTCAGTGCAAGTATCATAATATGCGTTTTCAAACTCATCTCTGTGATGATCTTGATTAGGATCGAGTAGCTCAATCTTAGCTTGAATTTGATCAAATTGATTTAGTATGTCTGTAAAGTTTTCATAACGAATTTTCAAGTTTAAAATCTGTTTTCTGTCAGGATTTTCAATGTTACGCACAAAATTGCAAAATTTTGTTAACTTTGATTTAAATACAGTTCGATTGCCAATTAAAGGGGTTAATTCTTCTTTGGATGTCATTATTTATTGTGTTTAAAGAAAATGGTAAGGTATGTATACTATATGCTTGCAAGAATGAGGTCGTAATGACAAAAGGTAAAAAATGGTAAGAAAATAGGAGAGCACTGACCTTGTTTATGGCGAATTCTTGCTCTTCTTGATGCAGACGATGCTTGATAGTGGATATCGCAATGTATCCGACGGATCTCTTGATGTAACGTGTTGCTCAGCGGATATCGCAATGTACCCGATGATTTTTTGTTGGGACGTGCCTTGTGGATATCGTAATGTATCCGACGATGCAGACGTACCTTGGTGGATATCGCAATGTATCCGACGATGTATATAACCTTGGTGGATAACGCAATGTATCCGACGCTGTGTATTTGTTGAATATCGCAATGTATCCTATGACTTTCTGTTCATCTGATGTCCGGGATGTGGCTCAGAAGAAAGATCCGGCCCGAAGGACCAAAATGTAGGGACCCGTACTAAAGATTAATTTCTTTTGGTAATCAGGTTACCCCGTTGCGCTGGCGAAGGACCAGTGTATTTTTTTATAAAAGAAACACACGAAAACTTTAACATTATGTCTATTAACAACACTTACATCTTTCATACATCGTCTCTGTGCGCTGTTCGGCACAATACCCTTTACAGTTGGGTTTATTTGGGGGTGGCCGACAACCCCTCTACCCAGGCAATGCCATAAATCATTTGGGCGACCAAACAAGTGGATATTTCAGTGAATTCAAGTCTAGCCTGATTTGTTACAATACAAGTGTATTTTTCATAGTTAAATATAACATGTATTTACTAATACCATGTAGAGAATAGAGCTTTTCCTGCTGTTTTCTTCAGTATACTGTAAGCACTCCGCAGTTTTTCGGTGCAAAATATACTATATACAAAGTGTTCCATTAGTGCGCATTTCTGCTGTATCTCCGGGTATTAAAGATATGAAGATATTCATAAAATTTAATAATAGTGAATTGGTTTCAAATTCTCTACAACATAAAATTATGTACGCCTACACAGGGTGGTCCATAATAGCGCTGTAGGTACTAACTTTCTTATTTTAAATAGAACACTGTATATTATTGCATTTTTGGATTCTGCGTTGAATATTAATATAACTTTGTGCAAGGTTTACCATTAGCTACATATTACCGTTTTTTTAATAATAAAACTTTTTTTAATTTGATATTCGTAGAGGTTCACAGAAATAAAGATTTTTAATAAGAAATTTGGTAAATGTAATTTTAACTAATTAAATATTAATGCATGCTTTATAGCTGGATACTAGTTTTTATTGTGTTACTCGTACAGGGTGTTTAGTAATTGAGGTTAAAGAATACAATTTTTAAATGACAATGACTTCTTTGCCAGTTCACTTTGCTTTATAATTTTTTTTCGTATCTTTAATACTCTCGGAGATACAGAAGAAATACGCACTAATGGAACACCCTGTATATGTAACATCCAATTATGCGTCGTTTGTTACCTTTCCGTTGTAGAGTTACTTATAGAACTAATTCAAGCACAACGTAGTTTTTGGGTTCTACTAAATACGAGATGGTCACAATTATAAAGCAACTTACTCATAGTATTATGAACTTTCTAACTTTAAATATTTGGCTTGGGTAGGTTATGCAACAATACCTTACGCCATATGTATGCCACATCATAGGATCGCTTGTTGTAGCTTCAACATGCTTGCCGTCTGCCATATCCTGACCCGTGTTCCTAAACGCGTAAACATCAGAGCTGCTGCGTAAGGAACCGCGAACATTGCAAAGAAAACGTCCGACAAATCCGTTTGAACAGTTATGCGAGAAATGTCCGCTATGTGTAGGTCGACGGTTAAGATGGACGATTCTACGCCTATTGGGATTCCTGTCAGTGTGATGAACGAGCTTTTCTCGTCACTCACGCCGTGACAAATTACGTCGATGCTTTTGTTTCGCGTTAGACTGGAACAGAGACGAACAAAAACAGCTCCAACTCTAAACAGGGTGAACTGAAAAGATTCCGGGGGCACTACGTGCTACGTCGCCGAGTGATCCCAACACCTCCAAAGCTTAAAAGAAGCAAAAAAGTGTGCCTTTTAAATTTTCGATTAACCTCTTCGGACCCAAGAATGTACTCTACTATTGATCTACTTAAAATTAATAAATTATATTTGATCTGCCGTTTTTTTTAAATACTGGTATATCAATAATATGTTGATTCTGTTACTACAATAATATCTCTGGTCCAGCCTGGAACATAAAAATTCGAGAATAAGTTATTTATTTAACATTTGTTTGAGAAATTCAGGAAGACAATCCTAGTACTATAACACAGACGAGCTTATCCGGAGCAAACACTTACAAAATGATATGCCTCTACATCTGAATATATTTTCAGGTTCGCGAAACAATTAATATCGTGCGACATATTTTGTGAGACGAAATATTGGGAAATCGTATTTATTCTTGTGGAAAAAAATGCAACAAACAGATAACTCCCGAAACAATTAAATTATCTAACATATGCTACATATTTGCTAATAGAAATGAAATTAGTATTGTTTTAGTTTTGAAAAAAAAATAATTTTACTTAAAAAAGTAGGCAAAATTACATTATGCGTTATGACTGAATACATTTAAATAGTACTCAGGACTTATGTCTATAATAAAAAGTAAAATGGCGTCCTATAATTTACACGGCGAAAAGCCGCACAAAAGAAGGCAACGCCCAGATATATACCGACATAAAATTTGACATCGTCCAAGGTATTTATTTAATTAGCGCGGGCTTTCTCCTGGACACGAAACCTTATGAGAGAACTAAGCTTAGCCGGGTAGAGCTTTGCGCGGGCTTGCAATATAATTTGTGGTTTTTGGGACGGTATTCTTAAATCTACAAGGATTGGTTGAGTTGGCTAGAAAAAACACTTTGATTTATAATAATGTATTAGTGGCACTGATCGTTATAGGAACTTTGTACAGCAGCTTGCTAGCTGCACCTTTTACTACGAGTACATACTTAAGTCGATAGTGTTTACTTTTATACACTTACCAAAGCGTTCTAAACAATTATTGTACTTTCAAACCAATTTGCTTTCTACAATTATTTAGCAAGGGTTTATTTATAGCCTCAAACGAATCAGTTTTATTTCTAACCTACAGGGAGTCTCTTATTGTTAGCCGCAAAAGAAATGGAAAGACACAAATAAATGTAGCTAATATATTCAATTTAAGAAGCTTCAATCTGGATACAGACTGCAATCAGACCTCACAATTAATGAAAGCTTTCAATTCACGCAAAACAGAATTGCAACTTGCCCGTATAAATTAAAAATTTCCACTCTATAAATACTGCAATAACTGTTGGTATAAAAAATATTTTAATAAAAATAAAGAAATCAAAAGCTTATGTATAAACGTAAGGTTAGATTGTGACGACACTTGCGAGATATGGCGAAAACAAACTATATCTTTTACCTGTCTTGTGTTTTACTGCTGACGCCACAAATGTCTTCGTGCAACCAACATTTGCACGGAATGTACTGGATCTCATTTTATCGCATTCTGAAATTCTTCGTCCCCTAATTGATTCGAAATTAAAATCTTGCATCTATTTGCAGTTGTTTACCGTTTCAAAGTCATAAAACAAAAGTTACCTCTGGCTATTTGCGGGCTCTTATATTTTGCGCACTAGAAGAAATCGATTCTTCTCAGTCTTTCGTTTGGTTGCTGGTGCTCAATGTCTGCATTTATTTTTTGTTACAAATTAGTCCCAATATAGAGTAAATTCAATCGCTAGCGTATTCTTGTGAAGCTCACCTCTATCAATGAAGTGTTATGTTGGTTTTGGGCATTTTTAGCTGCATGAGGTCACAATTCTTTATCGTGTACCTATGTTATTTTAAGTACTTGACAATAATTGCAAATTTCACTCCTCCAGATTTTATTATCTGGATTCACCGTTACATTTTTTGTAGAAAAGGAGTTATTATAATAAAATCATTTGCCCTGGCCAGTCTGCTCTCACCCTACGACTAGCTTCGCCCTGTTGGGGATCATCAGGCAGGGGTAGAGAGTAGACCGACCAGGGCAGACCGTCGCCTATAACCACGGCGAGCGGACTGACGTACGCGTACAAGAGTTATTATGTATTGCAAAAATAATTTAGAGTGTTGCTAACATATTATTCTTTTGTAAACCAATTATGTACCTAGCTTGGAATCAAGCTGATTCTTTTTGATGTAATTCTTTGTCTCATTAGACTCAGTTTGACCTAAACGGTCATTATCAAAGAGAATACAGCGTTGTACTAAACTTAGGTTTGCGGAATTAAGTCGACGTCCCCTAGATAAAGAAAAGGATAGGGTTCTTAATTTTCTGGACTTATCTATGTTGTTAAGGATCAATAAAATTAAGCATTTCGTGTTATTGAGTTTAATAAACGGACTAGTAAATATATCAATTAAAAAAAATTGAAAAAGAATTGGCAACAATTAATCAGTTAGCTTCTAAAAACGAATATGACACAAAAATTGTAGACCAAATACATAAGAAGGAATATAAAAGTAGAATACAAAGAAAGCTGTTCAATGTTAACATACATGATAAAGGACATACTTTCTTCGCAATAAATTGTATCAAAATGCATGTCTATGCTGTGCTGTCTACACCTCAACCAACTGCAGGTAGATCTATTTCGCTGTCATTACAGCTCATCAGTGCAGTTTAGGTCTAGTGTAGACAGCACGGCATAGAACTAGCTTTGCTTATATACCAAAGCAATGGTATGATGTAAGTAACAATTTAGMATGGCAATGCCATCTGTCAGCATTACACTGACATCATGGCAAAGCCACCTAGCTGCCTTAACGGGTACTACTTCCTAAAGGAAGTGACTTGTAGCCTGACAAATTGGCATGCAACTGCATACTTCAATTTGACAGCAGGCCCCCACGGCACTTTATACTAGCGGACAAGAACCGACATACATTAAAATGCATGTCTATACTGTGCTGTCTACAACTCAACCAACTGCAGATAGATCTATTTCGCTGTCATTACAGCTCATCAGTGCAGTTTAGGTCTAGTGTAAACAGCACGGCATAGAACTGATTTTGCTTATATACCAAAGCAATGGTATGATGTAACACTTTAGGGTGCAATGCCATCTGTCAGCATTACACTGACATAATGACAAAGCCACCTAGCTGCCTTAGCGGGTACTAATTCCTAAAGGAAGTGACCTGTAGCCTGACAAATTGGCATGCAACTGTATACTTCAATTTGACAGCAGGCCCACACGGCACTTTTTACTAGCGGGCAAGAACCGACATACATTAAAATGCATGTCTATACTGTGCTGTCTACAACTCAACCAACTGCAGATAGATCTATTTCGCTGTCATTACAGCTAATCAGTGCAGTTTAGGTCCAGTGTAGACAGCACGGCATAGAACTGGTTTTGCTTATATACCAAAGCAATGGTATGATGTAAGTAACAATTTAGGATGCAATGCCATCTGTTAGCATTACACTGACATGATGACAAAGCCACCTAGCTGCCTTAACGGGTACTACTTCTTAAAGGAAGTGACCTGTAGCCTGACAAACTGGCATTCAACTGCATACTTCAATTTGACAGCAGGCCCCCACGGCACTTTTTACTAGCAGGCAAGAACCGACATACATTAAAATGCCTGTCTATACTGTGCTGTCTACAACTCAACCAACTGCAGATAGATCTATTTCGCTGTCATTACAACTCATCAGTGCAGTTTAGGTCTAGTGTAGACAGCACGGCATAGAACTGGTTTTGCTTATATATCAAAGCAATGGTATGATGTAAGTAAGAATTTAGGATGGCAATGCCGTCTGTCGGCATTACACTGACATGATGACAAAGCCACCTAGCTGCCTTAACGGGTGCTACTTCCTAAAGGAAGTGACCTGTAGCCTGACAAATTGAAGTATGTAGTTGCATGCCAATTTGTCAGGCTACAGGTCACTTCCTTTAGAAAGCTAGGTGCTAGGTGGCTTTGTCATCATGTCAGTGTAATGCTGACAGATGGCATTGCCATGCTAAATTCTTACTTAAATTGTATCAAAGGTTTTAGTTAGTTAGTAGTGTTAAAAATAGCCTCAATAGATACGGAAGAAAAGCAATACAGGTAAATAAGTGTAATTTGGGAGGTCTTCTAGTTAACAACAAGCCAAACTCCAATAGTTTAAACAGAAACGGTATTTCTCGACTAATACGTCTATGAAAATGCCGAAATTAAGAAGCCAGGCGCGAGATTCTTACAACCCCTAAAAATAGTGGATGTAAAGAAAATTCCGCGCATCTGAATTTAATATAACGCTGTTATCTCTTTGATAATGACCATTTAAGCCGAAACGATCTTCAGGTTTAGCTTATAAGTCTATTGAGACAAAGCACATGCATTCAAAACAATCAGCTTGTTTCCAAGCTACCTAATTGATGCAGAATGTTTCACAATGAATACACCTTTGAATCCATTTATCATATTCCTTTGTAAACATTTTTCGTCATCGTTATCAAAACAATAGTCATGGTCATTTAATCAATTAATTATTTTTATTATTAATTATTATTAACTAATTATTTATTTATATCAATTAATTATAATGTTTAGAGTCTCGTTATATTTCTCTGTTTTTATTTATACCGATATAATTGATAAGTATTCTGTCTCTCATCAAGTAGCACTTGTTTTTTTCCATAACATTGCCTGTGAGGTAAATGATTTATATTCCCGGTTCTGGTCCAAAAGCAAATATAACCGATGTATATATTATTACCAAATTATTACAGAATTTAACATTTCACAGCCAACGTTCTGCAATTCCCTGTGCTTTTCTTACTTTGTCTCTCCAAATATCAACCTTCTATGCTAACAGATTCAAGAAAGTTGTCTTACTTCATTTGCTGCGGTGCCAATGGAGACTACAAAGTTTTTAAGGAAAATTGTATTATATCGTGTGCGTGTTCGAAAAAAGCGGATTTCTAACTTAACTTGTTTTAATTAAAACACCAATACCAAACAAAATACATTAAATCCGTACACAGCTATTAGGCACTTAGAATACTGGCACTTAGAATACTTTAAAGCACCTGGTTCGTTTTTGTTCGCTTCTTAAGTAGCTTCTCGCCTACGTAACGTAACTGCGTAATACCTGGAATGTTACTACACTGTTATCTGGTGGACATTTCCCCACCATATGTATATTACTAGAATCGCTAACTAACGTATAGCAGTGTCCTATTAACACGGTGTACTCGAGTCGCTCAACAGATATAGCAATAAAAGCAAAAGCAAAAAAAGAGTGTAGCGTTGTAGGCAACAGTCCGCTTCACACTAAGTAATTGTGTTACGTGGCGGGCCTTTTGAATCGCAACGTGAAATTTGACGTCATGAAAATACGACAGAACACAGTAGCGTTTTATTACTTTTATTATCATATCTGTTGAACGACTCGAGTATAGCAGGTCGGCATACCTGCAGCTCCGGGTCATGATGGTGCTGATGGTGTCACGACATAGACACCCGCTGATGCGTAGCAATATTTCATCATCAACATCTCCTGCATTTATGTCATAGAATATTTTCTATTGTTTTGGAATCCCCAGGTTTAAACTGCAATATCACATGTTATACTAATGACATAAATGTGAACATATTCTACAGAAATAGTATTTCTATAATTTTTTTGGAACCTGTTGTTCTAGCGGCTATTTCTGCAAGTCTGAGACACTTATGGCTTATACCAATAAAGGCACACGTTCACAAAGAATAGTACGTACAAAAAATAATATTAGACAACTTGTAGTTCCCACAAGGTGTTGCACCTACTTGCCTCCTGACATATTTGTGACATCGTTAATTAAAGATTGATTGGTCGGTTTGGTCCTGTGCGGTGGTCTCTAAGAAGTACCGATTTGAATACGCTAGATTTATTTTTATGGGAATGTTTAAAATAACTGATTTACGGTGAAGTAATTAAGACCAGATAACAGCTAACAGAAAGAATTACAATGGCTGCTAAAGAAATTCGTGGTAATTTAAATATGCGCCATGGGGATGCGTTGCAAATACGACGCGACGGACTTATTTGACTAATGATTAATGAATTTGTTTTGCAAAAAATCCGTTGTATGTTTACACACAACTATGGCTTATTCCTGCAACTACTTTTATCGATTTACTCCGAAAGCGAGCAATTCACTGAAATTACGTAAAACTACATTCTTCTAGCAAAATAATGGAATAATCTAAAGAATTAATCCGTTTTACTGTTAGTCAGTGGCGCAAAATAGTTTTTTTAGGTTCACCATATTGATGATTCTACGACACTGACTTTTCTATTTTGCTGGCTATACGCTGGATAATAGGTGCTAGTAGTGACATTCACTTCACCAAATTTCAAAATAATCCTTTCATACTCTTGGGAGGTATAAGAAATAAACTTTTTTTCTACATTTCGAAACCGTCTTTTTTGCAATTTTTGGATCAAAATTTTGTTTGGCGAGAAGAATCTTCATTCATTTTTTACGCATACTTCTGGACACCCTGTATAGCCTGACGAAAAGAGTGCGAGGAAATCTGATTCGAAAATAATGAAGCGAGTGAGAACCGAGCGAACGGAGCAAACCAAGTATTTAAATTGTTCTAAGTACTAGTGAGTGCAGTATAGTATTCTGAATAGTTGTTTACTACATTAGTAGTGTTTTGAATTTAGTGTATTTCGATACAAATATGTAAATAAAGGAAGTTATGTAAGAAACTCGCATTTTTTGAACCCGTACTCATATCAATAGTAATTATTAAAATTTATACAAATTTTTCCTGTAAATAGACGGGTACAATGGTAATTCGCATACATTAAAACAAAGTTAGTCCACGGAGCTACTTTTCGTTTTCATGCAGAAAGTAAATGTTACATAAAACATCTAAATTCACTAATACATATGCATCTTGACTGTGGAATGAACGCTCTCACAGATTATGGTTTGATATTGGGCGGTTACGACACATCCACTGTCAATATCAGCTTGAGGGTCTTTCTAAAGACGGATAAACGTGGACTGCACACGGTTCAAAGAGCTTCTCCTCTCAACCTACGAGAAGTCCTTTTCTTTCCAACTGCCATTAATAGAACAAGTTAGATGCTAAACGGACTATCTCTTATTTCAAAATGAGTCCATACAGGTCTAAAATTAGCTTAAAGTATACTTTGGCATATACATATAATTTGAAACAACTGCTTTGAAAGGAAACACATACTCGGATATCAAAGACTAATCCATCCCAAAGTGCACGATCTGTCGAATTCTAAATTTTGCTTGAGTTCTTCGTCAGGCCATTCAGTGCGAGGGAAACGGATTGCTTGCTATAAATTTGAGAGCGAAACGCCGGCCAGCGTCCGCAATAATCGTTTGCGCTGATCCCCAAACGGACGTTTTCAAAAAAACACTTTAATATATATAGAACGTGTGTGGCTTTGACGGTAAATTACTTTCCCTTTAGGGTTAGTAACAGTCAATAGTGTGTTGGGAGAGGGTGGCTATTATGCCCCAAGATAAGGTATTATAGCGCGTGACTCGCTATCAAGAGCGAGGTTTATGGAAGATCCCGGAGGCTCCCGAGGTAATCCAGATTTTTCGACATTACAAGGATATTAAAACTATTACGCATTCCTTGACGAACGATCCCCGAGGTAAAATTGTGAGACGCCATCGGCTTTTGTTGGGTGTTTCCTGTGCAGATGTCAAAAGGCCCGCTCGGGAATTCCGTCGGTATCGGATCGAATTTCACTGCAAAGCGGACAAACACTCCATGCCCCGCGAGCGGGTTCCAATTTTCCCTTGATGAAACGAAACTTAAAACCTGCTTTGATGAAAACGGACTCGTAGTAAGCTTTGCGAACACATTCGGCCCATTAGCGGTTCAAAGGAATACAGAAATCAACGGTTACGTGCGGACCGTTAATTTGATAAACCCAATTTGTGGCGGTAAAAAGTGTGGCAGCAATTAAATTTTTCAAGTGTATTCTTTGAAATACTGACAACCGACATGGAATGTCCATTTTCCCTGTTTATATCAAACCGCAAATGACTATCGAAAAATATGAGGAAATTATTTTCTCACTTGGCTATGTTATGTACTCTAGAGGACAAATTTTTAAAATCAAGAATTTGGAGAAGTAACTTCACAGCCTACCAACTGTTCGTGTTTTTTTATGTTTACAAACAAAAGCAACTTTTTTACAGAAAAATTAAAAGAAGTATGCTTTAAGTTAAGCCAATGCCTTTTACTTGACGGATGTTCAGAGTGGATGGTTGTCTCAGCGTCATTATAGCTGTGCATTATGGTTATGCGAGTATTCTGCTTGAAGATAGTACTTTGTTAATTGCGAGGTAATTTTCCAGTTAAGATACCATTGCTTGAGATATTGATTATAGAGCAGCGGATATAATGCTTTACAATTGACATAAAGAATAATATAAATATTATGCGCCACTGATAGTTTTGAATAATACCCTCCTGTGCATGTGCGTCATAGTCTTAAAACAACATGCATCGTCATACTTGGCGTCAAAAGCTGCGTTCAACGACATCCATCAAGCAATATACTAAATTTAGGATGAAAAATTGACATTTGACCTCAGGGATAGCACCTTAGTGATCCTAGTGTTTGGGCACGCCTATCTTCTACCATCTAACGAAAACCCGAGGTCGATCCGATACCTAGCACTAGATTCCACTATGAAAGAACGGATGGACTATCTAGTATATAAGGACTACCACCTTCAGAGGGTTGCGCTAAGAAGATGCCTCTGTATATACACATGATCACAATACTCTAATATCAGTGGACTTGATTTAATATGAGACAAACTAAAAAACTTACACAAAGTTACACAAAGCTTTCTTCTCGCGGAGTGTTCGAGCACATGCCACTTAATTTATGCTAGTGTTTATATTGTTTCAACGTGAATGACTAAAAGACAAGTTTGATTCTAGTCATTCTAGGTTTAAGGTAATCTTCAACTTGTCAAATCTTGGTACAGTTAAGAATCCTGATCTGTGTAGCCTTTTCACCCTCATCGACAACCTACTATAATACAGTAAATAAGACAATGGGCACACTTGTCTCTACATTACATACGTGTCACAATGTTAATTTTTCCGGGAAACAAAATATGCCGATTGTGCCACTAAAGCCTCAAATAATTTACGATAGTTGTTCAAATTAGTTGTATTTCATTTAAATGTACAATAAAAATTCAATTGGATCTGTTTTATACTCCTACATAAATAAAAAAACTTTATTCTGTTGTGTGTGTGAAACCTAACTCTTTTATTAAAATGCATGTCTATGCTGTGCTGTCTACACCTCAACCAACTGCAGATAGTACTATTTCGCTGTCATTACAGCTCATCAGTGCAGTTTAGGTCTAGTGTATACAACACGGCATAGAACTGGTTTTGCTTATATACCAAAGCAATGGTATGATGAAAGTAAGAATTTAGGATGGCAATGCCATCTGTCAGCATTACACTGACATGATGACAAAGCCCAAATGCCGTGGGGGCCTGCTGTCAAATTGAAGTATGCATTTGTATGCAAATTTGTCAGGCTACAGGTCACTTCCCTTAGGAAGTAGTACCCGTTAAGGCAGCTAGGTGGCTTTGTCATCATGTCAGTGTAATGCTGACAGATGGCATTGCCATCCTAAATTCTTACTTTCTAACTCTTTTATATTAAAAACGAAATAGGAAATATTTATTCATATTTATTTAAAAGTTAATGCGTAAAAATGATATTGTGTGTGATTAATATAAATATGTTGTAGATATATCTGTAGAGATTTGTGACATGGCTGCCATTAACATTTCTTTATATAACTTAATAAGAATCACAATTTAAAGGCCTCTGTCAGGAAAGTTTTCACATTTTTCTTGTCTATTATGCAGGATTTGTTTGTGAAAATTCATAAGAAAAGTAAACCCATTCAAATAAGTGGTCACTTCAACATTCATTTCCATTCCAACAATACAAATGATGTATTATTCAAAAATCTATGGCAGTCTGTCAGTTTTACTACTCATGTAAGATGTAGCACAAGAATTAACTACTTACTACTAATGGAAATTTTTTATTAAAGTCCTAGATGCAAAATTATCTGATCATAAAGAAGTGTTTATATCCTATAGTAAATCGATATCTTCCAGAGTTTTTATTGCAGTCCTCTTAATTTCTCTATTCAATGGTATCACAATTATGTAAGTATACATACTTTTAAATAATCTTTTAGATTATGTATACTAGCGCTTATGTAACCTGTAAGTAATAAGTACATATTCGCTATAACAGACATTTCGTATTTTTATGTATTCGTAGTACAGTTTTCGTTGAACGTGGTTATGCCAGTCAAGATAGTAGATAATGAGCAACAAAATGATTGAGGAGCTAATATTTCATGCAGCAAAATCTGCACCACTTGTTGCAAGTGTACTTCTCGTAGTGTATATACTTGCATGTTATGTGAACACAATTATGATCATACTTAAAAATTTGTATGACATATGTGTACTTAAAAATGTAATAGCAACAAATAAACATTCAGAAACACGAAGACAAAACATACCAAGCCTTTGGTATATAGGCAAAACCAGTTCTATGCCGTGCTGTCTACACTGATGAGCTATAATGATAGCGAAATAGATTTATCTGCAGTTGGTTGCGGTGCAGACAGCACAGCATAGACATTCATTTTAATGGTACAATACATTCTGAAGACAAACATAAGGTGGCACAAATCTAAGAAACTGCATCCATATATGGGTTGTCAGATTTAGACTGGTATTTACCACGTCCCGTTTTGTTAACGGGATAGCGAAACATTCAGTAGTGTATACGCTTTAACATCTAATAAATACATCCTTTAATTTTGCTTTTGTCACCGACCGATTTGGATTCAGTGACATCTTCGAATATGTCTTGATATTTCATGATACTTTTTTCAATGATTGAACGACTGACATAGTCAAATAATCGTGGGCAAATGCTGAAAACTTTAATGTGATTTGTCGCTCTGTGAACGACGAGCATATATCCATGTTTATTTGACAACGGTATATTTTGTAAGCTTGTTTTGTCAGGAAATACAGAAATTATGTTATTTTAAGATAGGGAAACCATTGAATTGGGTTTCTACAAACTACCTATTGAGTTATGCTTCTTTGTGGCAGCTGCTGGATGATTCAAATAAGTATTACATAATTAGTTATACAGGTTTAGTCCAAAGTATGTAAAAAATTGTGTATTTCGGCAAGTATGAACTTTATAGGATAATTTCCTTAGAAAAAGCTTCTTTGTTAATTATTTAATAACCTATTTTTTGTTTTCGCATGCCAATGCAACCTAACCAAACGCTTTTTTATGGATTTGTATTGCTTTCTTTATCCTTAAAATTAGCTGTTATTTATTTCGAATGGTCTGACAAGTAAATTTGTGTAGTGCCGTGTTTTAAAATAAAAAGGCGGTTCTGTAGGTGTCAATAATATTTTTTATAATTCTAGAAAAAGGTCAAGTGACCTCTGTTTTTTTTTTATTTGAAGTACATTTCAATAAGTCAAAAAGTTAATTTAATAACAGCACTAAACGAATTAAATAGCAAATAGCATCATAGCAAGATGTTTATGACCTATTTGATAACGTTCATCAAGAGAAAATCCTATTGCCTGATACGATGTACAAGTTCGTTAAAAAATTGAAAGAATTGTATGTGTAAAAATTATCCCGTGGTCCGGATGACCGAAATCGGCTACAAATGAAATCAAGGTATGCAGGAACGTAAGCCACGGCCAGAGTTAGATAAAACCTTGTTTTTTTTAAGTAAGATCGCGCCGGTTTCGACAACAGGGTCTACATTTTTCTCCTTTGGGATTGAACTGTGATGGTTCTCACGTTAAGTGCCACATTCTGTATACCTGTTCTGATAGGGCGCCTTACAAGAGCGGGCGAAATTAAACCCTAACTCTAAAATGTAAAAAATTGCAGCGGACGTGACCTAAAAAATACGCAGTTAAAGATCTTCATGTATTAGTTAGCGATATGGATAATTCACCTATATCAATCTAGTAACTTGCTTTGGGCATTATTCGGCAACACATGTTATAGGTATAGGTATAGGTATACTTCGTCAAAGGAAATATCAACCTACTGCGTGATAATATTTTACCTGAAATTGTACATTTATATCTTCATGAAAATCGAAGACGAATGCAAAACCGCAACATCTGGTTTCAACAAGACGGCGCGGCGCTCCGCCATTCACATGAATGTGGATAACATCTTCCCAAGTCGATTGATAGGACGTCGGGGAGCTACTAAATGACCTGCTACGTTGCCTAATTTAAGTCCATTTGATTTTTTTCTCTCAGGTTATCTAAACCGTCAGATGTACAAACAAAAACGCGAAATTTGCAGAATCAATAAATACCACCTGGATTGCTGCAAAATTCATTGCACAATTTCTGTAATACACTAGGTTATAACTAAGCCGCAGGAGCTCTTTAGTTCAAACATGTAATTTTATTTAAATATAAATTTAATAAAGCACTTGAGCATTAGAATTCAAGAATAAAAAAGCAACCAAAAATCGCTTGATTGCGGTTTAAGCAAATAAAATGAATTGCGCTGCCATGGAAATGGTTTTATAAAAACAAGTTGGGCAAGAAATTAAAAAAAATATTAACAAAACCAGTTTGTAAGGTCATTAGCCGTAAAGTTCATATTTACAATTTACTAAATTAACCTGATTGACCTTATTATCCAGTAGGATATTTGACTCTCTCTGTTGTAGATTACAAGTAAAATTAAGACAGAAGCAGCAACAATAAATGTTGAAACGGCGTCTAACGGGGACACGTATCTATTTATCTTCAAAAATCAATTATTCTTCACTAATAGATATTTTGTTTTTTAAAACATACCTTTCTACTTTGGAAGCTAAAGAATGTCCTGCAGGTGGGTTTGTTCTTCGGGCTGCAGATGTGTCCATCGCCATTAACCATCCACCAAATGAAAATGTACACCTCTAGATACAAGTTCCACATTAGCTTAAAACACAGTCACATAAAACTGCATTCCAAGTTATTACAAATGTTAGAGCAGTGGGGTTGTGGTATTATATAAGGCAATCTCGTAAAACTTCTCCATATGACAAGGCTTACCTAGATTACTACGCATTGAAGAGGGTATCCATTCACCGTTTTGAAAAGAGCCAGCGGGCTCAGCTTGCCATTTCACCGCGTCATATTTGCGTGCCACTCAACACCTCGTTTGCCGAAAAATGCCATAAATCGCCCGTCCCCGGCCACCCCCCGATTTAAATAATAAAACAAGCGGCTTCACTTTTCGTCCCCGGGATGAATGTGAGGCTATTTCGACAGGGGTTCGCGCCCTCCTTATCAGATTAGCAGAAGCCCGGTCACAGGGAAAATTAAGTCGGTATCTCTTAAACCGCTCCCTTCACGCTGCGGCACCCCAGACACCCCTAAGCTTATTTACTGGCCGATGACTCAACCGAATGATATACTTTATCTCCGCCACTAGACAATCGGTTTAATTATATCTGATCGACCTTAATCGCTGGGTCGAGTTTCTCTTTTTGGCGAGTGAGGCTGCCTTTATTTTTGAGACGCAATTAATTCCGCTGATAAGGGGGGTAATTTGTTGTCTGCCATTCGGAGCTACGGGTATGGTTCGGGGTAAGCTACAAAGCTAATCATTTGCCTTACACATTTTTGTTGGCTTATACATATTATAGGCCGGCAGCTCGTGACAGAAAAAGTGCCATGATCGTATAAACTACACAGTATGCCCTTTAGAGTTTTGCACGTTGGGTATGTGCTGCTTGATGTAAGATAAAAATTAAGGAGTGCCGCTGGGGCCTTGTAATATGAAATTAAATTTTAATTTGCATGAAAAAACGCGCTTGTTTGAGTGACAGTATACAATATGCAAATAGCCAAGGCCATACGTGCAGCTTAGGTCGTAATACAACCTACATTATAACGTAGGTTTTGACGCCAAGGAATTACATTGACTCTCGTCTCGTATAATGTTATATACAACATGCCCTTTTGAAATTGCGAAGTTTAGGCTATTAAATACATAAAATCAAAGGGCACACGTATACCGATCATAGGGGTAGATCAACTAGTTTAAGTGTTTACACTGCACTGTAAAAAGAAATCATGTAAAATTACACAAAAAATCGTAGGCAACTAAATAACCAGCGATAAACTGTGTAATTTTCATGGTGCATGTAAAATTACTAACTATTTTGGGATAATACACAAGCCTTATGTACTATCACATTTCATTTGTGTAATTTTGCAGTTGGTGTAGGCAAAAATACATGCATACAACTTAAAACTTCAGTTATCTTATGTAAAAATACATGAATGAAACTTAAATTTCCAGCTATCTTCTGTAAAAATACATGAATGGGACTTAAATTTCCAGCTGTGTTATGTAAAAATACATGAATGAAACTTAAATTTCCATTAACATTATGTAAAAATACATCTTTCTAAATTAAATTTTCCATATATAACAGGAGAAATTACATGTGTGATATTCATAATTTGTATGTAAAATTACTTGCAGGGTTATTAATAATTAGGAGAAGAAATGTAAAACGACAATTAAGTACTGGAAATATTTATTAAAATAAAGGAACAATGTAAGTACATGAACAGAATAATAATGTAATTAACGGAAATGAATAAATAATTAAATGTAAAGTATAATACTTTCAGTAAAAAAACTAAACTAACAATTTTTACTCGTAACATAAATATCAACAGTTCCCAAATCGGCAACATTTTTTTCAATATATTTCTTTGATAAACCAAATTCTATGAGCTTGCTTTTTTTAACTCAAACATTAATTTTTCGAAGTGTCATTCAATTACTAGTGGTTCAAAGAGTATGGGCCAATTAGCTTTAATCTCTTCCATAGTGGGGGGTTATAGGTTGTTTAAAAATAGTCGCTGCATTCCATAAGTTTCATTTAGAAGTGTTTTGTTAAATTGGAAATGTTCACCTAAGCTCTTATTTAATTGGTCCTTCTTTTCTTCGAGTCTGTACCCTTTTTGAACTTCTGGTTGCCAATTTGTGCATCCTGTAGGAACAAAACTTTAACAAATGCCGGTGAGATAATAGAATCTACTTACCAGCTTTACAGCTCATCTTTTTAATTTTGCTAGGAGGTTTTCAGTCACATCAGGGGTGCTATTAACAGTAACAGTTGATGATCCAGAAGAAAATGATACATTTAAGTTATTTTCTGGTCTCCACCGCTCTTCTTTTGATAACAGTATAAACGTTTCCTTATGAAATATTTTCAGAACTGCTCCAGTGTCTATTTCCGTTCCATCTGATTCCAACACAAGGGTGCTTCCCTCTATATTCAATTTTTCAGAGGCTGCAAATATTTCATTAAATAGATCTTTGTATACATTTTTAATTCATTTTGCAACTACAAACCTTTAAGAACTAAACTGCTATATAAAGCATAATCTAATTCTTCCTGTAGGGCAACAAAGACTTTTTTATCTCTGTTGAGATTCCATACTTTGAAACAGAATGGCATGTTTTGGAACTAAAACATACAACCAAAATATATGTATAAAAAAATAAGAAGCAAAATAACAAAATAAGGCATGGAGTAGTTTACATAATAGTATCTATGTGTAGTGTGTCTGTCTAGTAATTGCCCTTGTAAATAAAATCACAGAATATACGAACGAAATTGTTAATATGACTAAAACATTTATATTAAAAATTACTCTCTATGGAAGTTGCAAACTCTTAATAAAGGTGTGTTCTTAAATATGCTTTTTAATAATCTTCTTCAAATCTTCTAGGATTGACTTTACAGGGCACATTAAATTGTATGTATAAAAAATGTGATTTTATTTTATCAAGAAAGTTACAGAGCACATGTTGCTTATGCTGACAGAGTATGCATTTGTGTGTACAAATTTTAATATCACTGGTCAGTTGATGATTTTTTATGTACATACAGGGTTAGCTCAAAGTTCTATAGCATCCAAACAACTTTGTTACTTGAGAAGAAATTGTTTTGAAATTTGATGTAAATATATTATAGTGAAAAACAAAAATGTTTACATCACGTTTACAACTTTTAATCACCTCCGGTTTAAATGGAAATGCGCTTCCTGTACATTTTTGATAAAGAATGAAGAACTGTATTCAAAAAATATTGGTTTACAAAGAAATTGTGCAAACTTTCAAAAAATCCACCAAAAAGCTTAATCGAGGTACACCCTTACAAACCGATATTTTACAAAAACCCACCACACTTTTATTAGTCCATTTAAATGTAGAAAATTGTAAAATTATATTATTAATAAAGATTTGACATAGTGGTTTCCATTTTCTCATCCGCTGTTGATAAGTGTGAATTTTTAGTTGAAGTAAACCAGATCGTTGAATCTTAAAATTTGTATTTCTAAGCCGACTTTGGACTCTAGTTTGTCTTTATTCATGACTACAAAAGGAAAACCAGTTATGAAGCATATTTTTCTTTTTTTATATATAATAAACATTTGACATACCTTAAAAATTCTGATATTAAAGTTACATATATAGGCTTTGCAGGATCTAATTCTTATCACAAAAACACAAAATTAATTTGATCATGGAACAGTACATTGATCTACAGGGAATAAAATTCTGCAGGGAGAAAATCAGACACTACGACACATGGTTAGTGGCTGTTCGTGTGTCTGATTTTCTCCCTGTATAATTTTATTTCCTGTAAATCAACGTACTGTTCCTTGGATTAATTAATTTTGTGTTATTTCTACAAGAATACAAACGACTCAACATTTACTGCATTCCTAGTTAAATTATCATTGTAATTCGAGGGACAACGAACTGTGTGCATGTTGAAATTAGTGTATTTCGTAAATTCCTAAGTACATTCAAGATACTTACACACAAACCTAACTCCGCGTTCGTTTCGATGCAAACGTGATTTTCGAACTTGCAAATTTACATGTTACACAGATATAACTCATTATGGTAAACTATACTACGGCACTTACCTTACAATGAGACTTATATGTGCAAAGTGCAATGCTAAAACAACCAACAAAACCGGCAGATTGATGAACAGAAGCACCACGCTACACCAACACAAACGGATCACACCGCCCTACGATTCGCAATGGCGGATCACGTGTTCAATTTCCGCATACGTCATAGGTATGTGCGATGCTGCCATACTATGTTAAGGTTAAGAGGCAGAAAAAGTTATACCCTGTATATGTAATTCAAAATTTTGTATAACACACGCACAGTTTTGTTTGTTTATGTCATTTTTTCTTATTACACATAATAAAAAGTAATCTCTCCGTAAGACCCGTAAGAAGTTTCTAAACATTACTGAAAATGCGGTAGAAATATAAAGCTTTGTAGAAAATAAAACACAAAAATGATGGATTTACCGCAAATCTTCTTGTCCTGGCAGCACCGCGATACAGGGCACGCGAAGCAATGTATGAAAGCGCGCAAATTCCATATAAGGACTTGAAGGAAATTAGCGGGAATTATGATTGAGGCGTTGATATGATAATAATAATGTCCAAAAATTCATAAATGAGTTATTGGCGCCACTGGATTTTTTAAGACGTATTGCACCATATACCATTGTTGTTTCTGGTAAAAACAATATAAACACCGAAATATATAAGAACGACAGAAAAAAATTACATTTGCTCTTCAACTTTTTGCGTTAATGTTTTTTTATTATCTCAGAACTTACCTTTCGGACATATGTCGTTTTTCATATCAACGCCTCGATTATAAGTCGAGTGTCCATAAATAATAAGTAGTGGTACATTCATAAGTACAGGGTGTTTTACCACTCCAATGCCATAACTGGTATATATGTTTCTGAGATCATTCTGAAGCAAAAAGTATATACAATATGGAGCTATTATCTATATGTCCTAAAATGAACTGTTTTCTAGATATTCAGGGTGTCCTGTATTATGCAGGCAATCTCTTGGAATCTGAAAACTGGTACTTACAAAACCCCCCACACTTTATCGTTTAACTTTACGGTATTTTTTTCAAAAATATGTGTCGTTTTGTTTAATCTTTGGGCCTTTTAAACAAAAAAGGTACTCTTTGTTTCTGTTGACCCTTTCCGTGAAAATTCACATTTTCAGTGCTTAACTAAATATTTTTTTATCAAATTGGCCGTGATGAATGATAAAACTGTGTTTGATGTCATTGTGATATTGACATTTTGACAATACTTTACATTATTACTGCAAAATTTCTGAAATAATAATAATATAAATGAATATATGCCAACGTGCTCATTTATATGAATATCTCATTACTATTATTTCAGAATTTTTACAATTTTTTTGTCCAAAGATCAATAGCCATGTACCCTGCTTTAAAGCGCAACCGTATAATAATTATATTATATTCTATATTATATTCATGGATGTGATGAAGTATGGTGATAAAGGCAAGTCACATTGCATTAGAAGTCAGGTTTTGTTTTCGATACCCTTTACTAACTCTTCAAATCTTTAAAGTTTTCAAATCAGCTTTGTATGTACCTGATTATAAAAAATATGGTATTATGTCTCGTATTTGTGTTATAGTATTGTCGATTGGGCCAAAGTCATTAAATAACACCACTCCTGCATTTGTAAACATTATACAAAATGTGATTTATATATAGAGAAATACCTATATAAGGCTATCACGTTTTGTTAAATATAATAATATTAAAATTGAAAAACAAACTTATTTTCAACTCAGGCACACAATATAAAGATAAAAAAATATAGTATTTAGATATAAATGATTATTAAAACCTATCTAATAATCTGATTAATTTGTTTCTTTGCTGTTTTATATATAAAATGTTACTGTGCCATAGTTTAATACTTTTCAAAAAAAGAATTGTAAATTTTAGCATAATTTAGTAGTTTTACATAGATTTTCACCGTTTTCTCTGTCTAATCTGTGTAAGTTTACATGATTTATGTATATTTACATCCAATTTATTGTAACTATAGTTTTGCCATAAATATTAATGTAAAACTAACATGCTAATTAGAGTAAAATCGCAGTCATTTTTTACAGTAAGGTAATATTACATGCGCAGAGTTTAATATTACAACAGACTTTGTAAAAAAAACATTTGCATTGTGGCATTTTCAATAAAATATTGTAAATTAGACACTATTTTGTAATTTTTCACAAATTTTCCACTGGTTTTTCTATTTTTCTGTGTAACTTTACATGATTTATGTATATTTGCATCCAATTAATTGTAACTTTAGGGAGCCTGTAGTTTTGCCAAGAATTTCAATGTAAAATTAACATCTTAATTAGTGTAATATTGCAGTCCTTTTTTAACGCGATGTAATAATACTGAACTAGAGTTTAATATTACAATAAACTGTGCAAAAAACCAACTATTTTGTGGCATTTTCAACAAAACAATGTAAATTTATACACTATTTTGTAATCTTACACAGATTTTCCAGTGGTTTTTTCTATCTTTCTGTGTAACTTTACATGATTTATGTATACTTGCATCCAATTAATTGTAACTTTAGGGAGCCTGTAGTTTTGTCATGAATTTCAATGTAAAATTAACATGTTAATTAGTGTGATATTTTTTAACGCGATGTAGTATTACACCACTAGAGTTTAATATTACAATAAATTGTGCAAAATAACAACTATTTTGTCGCATTTTCAACAAAATAATGTAAATTTATACACTATTTTGTAATTTTACATAATTTTTCAACTTCTTTTTCAATTTTTTATCCAATTTTACCTGCTTTATGTATTTGTACACCTAATTTAACTGTAACTTTACACAGACTGTAATTCTGCCATGAATTTCAGTGTAAAATTAACAGGATAAATGATGTAAAATCACGGTCATTTTTTATAGTGTGTTTAAATGATTGTGTGCGGAACAAAAACAAGCGAAACATAAATTTTATACTTTGAATTGTTGATACGTCAAAGAGCGTACGGTAAATATGAGGCAAAAAAATTTAAAAAAATTATCTAAAAGTTACAATATTTAAAGGTTATTTTTGAATGATCAGAAACAGTATTTCATTTTGGTTTTCACTCACAAGTTTAGGTGACCTTTTAAACTGAATACGAATTATTCGAGGTCATTATACCACGTTGTTTAAATTGAAAATGCAAGAACATTTGTACGACTATCACTTTTGGTACTGGAAGGTCGTCATTTTCATCATCATCGTCTTCATCATTACACAACTCTTAATTGTGTTCCTCATTTTCGTCATCAACCTCTTCTTCCTCCTTCACACCTTCAACAGACTTATCGTCATCGAAATCGATATTCTTTTCTTCCAAAACTTGGCTACCTTTAGAAAGATCAGAAGCTGCAAATATGTATAGATAATATGCAAATTCTATTATATATTTAAACTTTCATCGTATTTTACCTTCCTCATTGGAGGGTTCTAAAATTTGTGCCGCAACTTGAGAAATTCCTTCTAACCAGCAGAAAGGCGGTGATTATAAGTGTTATCTCTGTTTGCAGAAGAAAACACACGCCAATTTGTAGTTAATATTGTACACTAAATGTGCTTTCAAAACCCCAGTTAAGAGTCCACAGAGTAAAAGATGATCTTTATTTTAATCTACAGTTGAGCCCGGCAATATATAAACGATCTGAAAATTGTATTAGCACCTAGATACTTAGGAGAATATAAATGGTATTTGTTACTTACGATTTAGCCCTCAAAGCAAAGCAAAGCTATAGCAATAATATTTTCGCGCTTAGCTCCTTGCACACATCACAATCTTAATACTAAATACACACTCGTTACACTCTTGGCCAAAGTTTGCAACGTGAATAATTTGATAACACCTACACTTTCACCACAAACGAAATATATCACGTGGGCGTATCGACCGCAGGTTCCATTTTCACATTGAATGTAACAAAATGTTCCGAATAATTTGGTTTAACCCTAATAGCACTAAAATGGTACTACAACTACCCAAGGATCTAAAAGGTTTGTAAAAATGTGGTTTATTTGAACAACATCCAAAATATTATATAAAGTAGCATTGTGATTAAATACTTTACATTTTATACAACCAGCAGCGCCCCGTTTATCTAGTTACTTTGTGTCGTTGGCAGCGTCAGCTACCTACACACGACAGGGATGCCTGATATTTCAAACCGCAAATCAGATGGAAAAGAGTTAAATTTAAAACTTTTATTAAAAAAACACTACTTAAAAAGTGCAGTATGTACACAGTGGTCCAGTTATTGTGCTTATCCAACTGACGGCTATGCTGCAAATCTATCTTAGAGAAAACCGTTTCGAACAAAATTTAGAGCAATGTAGCATACAATAGCATTCTGTTTGACAGTATTAAAGCAAACCTACGTTTTTGTAAATAAAACTACCAACTTTTATATCGAATATTATTATACATCAAATTCTAAGCAAAAAATTAATAGAATACAAATCTCAGTTGGCGACTTTATTTGAAATTTTAGAGAGAAAGGCTTCGAAGAAAAGTTTTAACACATGCCGCTTTTTTTGCTCTTATAGCTTTTGTTAGTAGAAACATGTTGGCAAAGTTGTGGGTTCTTTAGTGCTTTATTTATTTTATTTGTCAGTTGTACATAAACAGTTTTTGATATTAACATTTTTGATTTTGTTTATAATTGAGCTCATGAGTTCACTTGTTGTATTATGTTTATGTTGTGGTTGTTTTTATGTATTGACTCTCCACTTATCCATGCTGATGTGTTATCATCTCCTATATTATCATATTGTATTCACTATTGTGAATTTTGATTAAATTATAATAAGCCTGGATCTTGGGTGACGCTTTTATTTTGAAGCTGTTTAATAAACCATTTATATTTTACAATATACGCACGCTTGAAATATCTTGCTTATTCACCATAGTTCGTTTAGATAATGTAATATCCGTGTGACTCCACTCCATCGCCGCTTTCCGATTTTCTAGAAAACAAATCAGCTAGAATATTGTCAAAAATAATGGTGACCTCAAATCCGAACATCCCATAACATCGAGCTTGTGTTCAATAACATCTGATGCCGGTGCATATCTCGGAAAGAATTGAATATTCAGCGGCTGAAACAACGCTCGCGTTATTTCTGTTTTTGCGTCCTGTGCTTTTGCCGATGCAGGGCGTAAAGGAATGTCACATGAAGTTTTGATTTATTCTATGAATAAAACCGCCGGCCGCTATGTGTATTCCGAGCCATGTTCGTCGTCCTATTATAAGTGCAAACATATTGTTTTGTATGTATTAGAATGGAAATGATGGCGTCAGATGTTCATTGAGGTAGCAAAAACTGGGGTGTTACAGTGATAAACAGTAAAACTTTCTATTCTCTCCGACACCGTGATTGATTATGCGAGGGTAGAGAAGGAGGACTAAAAGCTACTGATGTGTGAATGTGACCTATCATTTCCACTGAATATTTTCAGCTTTTTTTAATTGTAGGTTAAACAAATAAAGCAGTAATCATAAATGCCGAACCGTAAAGCCGTTTTCAATTTCACAATACATTTGATGCATTTTTAATTTTCGACACACATTGTAACGACCAGCAGTCCATTAACTGACAATCTGTAATCTTTTGTGTACACATACGGCACTCTAATAAATTATTTTGACTGCAGTGGTAAGCGGCTGCATTTAATGTAACTTTATTATAACAATGTAGGTAAATTTTTTCAAACTGATTTAGTGCATCACGTATTGTCCAATTTTACACAGTTGGAGTGCAACAATGCAAATTTAAATTTTAATGTACATTGTAGCAAACGCCTTCTTTGTTTTAGTTATTTAGTTATGTTTTGTTGTATTTGAAACGCAGACTACGTCTTTCAAGTGCCAATGCTTCGCACAGCGTGTGTATGTCTATGGTGTCCAAGCCGAAAGTCTCATACACTGTTCCACCTTAACAACTCATTATAATAGTTGAAAAGATTACCAATTGCATTGTATTTAACGGAAAGCCGTTTACATTACTAATTTTCAGATTTTAATGGATTAGTTACCCTACAATAAAAGATCACAGAAACAAAAACAAAGGAAGCACTTATTAACTAACACTAATTGAGATTATTCATTACTTTCATTCTAACTGCTGTTACCACTTATGGATTAGTCGTGTATGGTAATGCTATTTTCATAAGATATTCTCTACAGTTTCTTCACAAAACTGGTTAGATTTTTTTACTGGAAGTCTCATTGTGACTGGATCTGATATTAATAATAATCGATTTAATGCAGCTATGCTGCAATGCATGCGTGAAAATATTTTGGAATAACCTATATCCACAAAAATGTTTATTTCGGGCTTCTGCGGCTTCCTCGGGTAAAACTTTTGTAGAAAGAAGTGCACCTATTAGTATTTCCATGTTGTGTCCCAAAAATTGCATTAATAGTCGATGTCATTGGATACCACCCATAAAGTTGAATATACAATTTATTCGTTTATTTAGTATACTTTGATTTTACTTTGAATTTACGTGATATGCACTAGATATAACTTACAGTATTACGTTAAGACTGTATATAACATCTATTCCAGTAATTTTCGCACTTTTCGCATAATCGCTGAAGAAACGCCTTGATGTATTTCCATCATTGAAACCCCATAACCGGCTTGAGGCATATCAGCTCAAGCTCAAGGACATCTTCGTTCAAAATCTAGAATAAAATTTATTGCTGTTAATTTAGTATTGCAATGAGAATCTGAGAATTCAATTCTATTTAACCACATTAACATATAGATACATGTCCTGTAATTTCTTTTGTACCCTTCATTAACGACCTCGATGTTTCTAACTTGTCATTTCTTGATTGGCAATGTACTTACAGGAAACATGTAGTAAATTTTCAAAAAAAAAAGAATGCTTGCACGGAGAATACATAAACCAAACTTCAAGTTTTCCATTGAAGCAGTTATTTTTGTTGTTAGGTCAATAAATTCTTTTGAAGTTGCGCCGTATATACCTATAGTAACTTGTGGTGGACGCGATATGGATTACGACATTACATTCTTTGCCGTCCACAATTGTAAATAATAAAATGTATTTTATTGTTGTGTTCGCTTCCAAAAGTACTCAGTATGTTTATCTATTTTTGAATTGGTATAGTCAACTACATCATTGGTGACTAATATATGTACCTTATTCTGTTGTGCAGACAATAGCGTAGTGAAGAAGTTACAAGATGTTGCCAAATTACTCGTATTTTATTTTCGTGTTTACGAACTAAATACCTGCAAAGGTACTAGGCTACTTTGTAAAATGAACGTGTCATCTATATTTTCGTTTTCATTCGTTTGTTTATATTCTAACGTATGCCCATAATTTGTAAATAATTTCTATTTTTTTATCGGGTAAAAATGATATAAAACATTCAGTTAGCTGATATCATTAATCTTTAGTAGTAAGATTATTCATTTACAGCTATTTTGGCTCTGCAAAATGCTGAAAATGCATAATATAATCTTGTGATATTCTTATTTGTATATGATGAGCGCAAAGTCCTAAAACGGCTATACTCGATATCGGCGTGATGTCAGCACGTTCTAGAAGGCGAACATCTTGTAGAAGTAACCTTTTGTTTAAATTGTTTGAGCTTTGAGCGTTTCACTAAGTATCTGACAGGTGTTGGTACTGTAATCTTGTTGGTTGTTTGGCAACATATCGAAAGGATAGCATTCCGTTATACCCTTTACTATCTGTGATTCGAAATCAGTACGACAAGACTTGAGATCTTTCCGCGAGAAGACGGTCAACTTGGCTATCGCGAATAAATCAGCCTGAACTGTTTAAATTAACAAACGCCAGAGGCATGAAAGCCTGCAACAAGCACATAATATATGAAGGTTAGCTGATTGGTTAGGTGATAAAATTAGTCAACAAATCTCTGAACCTCTCTTCAACTTAACTCCACCACATAATTCTACGAGTACTTTATTCTTATGCTTATTCGCATCAACACCGTACCACCATAGCGATTATGGGTTCACAAATAACTAACTTTGGTATAAACCATGTGAGACATGTGGCTTCTGCAATATGACCGCCTTTCGCAGTAGTTGATGTCCCATTCGATAAGTGGCGCTCTCACTAATTCGAGCTATTGGCTGTTTCTTTTAAACTAAACTTAGGTTTGGATGTTTAGAAACGATCAAACTCCGTAGCTTACCATCGCGCTTTGATCGTGTACAAACTTCTAAACCTAGCACTGTGCAAATGGAGAACGTCCAAAGTTAATGGTTTATGTAAGGTTATATCTGTTTCTATACCTCAGTAGGCAGGTGGGGCTTTTTTAAACCTTTAGACGACATGAGACGCATTGATGTCGCGCGACTCACACAACTTCATTGTGTACCGTTAAGTCAACATCTCAGTAGTTATTGATAATCTAAAGTTCCCTGTTCTGTTTATTTACTATCACTTGATCTTATTAAGGATGTAAGTACGGGGCATTTAAAAATGAAAAAAAAAACTATACTTTTATAGATAAACATCATTATAGCTGTATATGTAAAGTCAGAATATAACTATCCTCGAAATATCCATAACAAAAATAGTAAACCACTTCAAGGAAAACACTGTAAAAGAATAAGAATTTTCTAGATCATCGCACACAAGATGACAGCGTTTCGCATTAGGCGAATTGTGACGCGACCTAAAGTTATTGCTCGAGCCATACGTTTATTTTATCAGGAAATAAATTATTTCTCAGAATTCAACTCTTCAGAAAAAGGGTAATATAGTCAGGTTTGTGCATCAAATGCCATCACCTTTCGGTTCATGATTGGTGAAAATCGAATTATAAATAAACTTTATATTTTTTAGCTATTTTTCTATTACTAAATTAATGTGTATCAAATTCAAACTGCTATTTTAAATTAGGTTCGTTTTAATACATTTAAGTACAAACTCGTCCAACACGAATAGTTTATTAAATTATAATCCATTCTGACAGCTTTATTGCCAGATATTTTATTAGGAAGGCCCGCACTAAATAATGCATTAACAGAAGCCGATCTTTATCTTTTGCAGCGATTCCTCAAGAGCGCTAAGCCGCGAACGTGACGGTTACGTCTGTGAAAACCTCTCGAAACTTTCCCTTATATATCATGATATATTCAATTTCCTCACAGTTCGACATGTTTATTTCCAGAAGTTTTTTAATATTCTGACTACGGTGATTTAGTGTGCCGACCAATAAGGCACCGGCGGTGTTACCTGAACTATAAATTCGTAAAGCCTGTCGAAACCTGTGAGTGCATACGAGCAAGCAGATTCAAAGAGAAGCGGACAACAAAAAAACATATAATAGTTCAAAACGGTAATTCACGCAACTTCCATTCGATAGGTAAATTTTACTCAGCAAAAGGTCATTATGTAAAGTTTTATTATTATCTTATTTTGCTTAGGTCTTAGGTCATTTGCCCATCAACATAACTGAACTACTTAAATATTTTTGTTTCCTGGATCGAGACAACTGCACGCCGACAGCGGTTTCAATAAATTAATAACTTATGGTTGCATTACTACGAGAACAGTGGATGAGATTATCCACTGTTCATTGTTACAATCACATTCATTCATGACCAAACCTAACGCTAGTCCTAAATACTGACGGCACTTATTCTGGTATAAACAATGAAGTGGACGTCTGTGATTGGATGCCAAAATCATATTAACTTAACGATCCCCTACTGATTCTACCATTCGAATTATGACTAACCTTTGATGATGTTCAAATAGATATGCCTTTGAAATGTGACGTTTTTGGTGTGCCGTATCAAATCATGAACTTCACCCTCACTTCTAAGGATTATCCTTATAGGTCTAGTCTAAGGATAACTCACTTATAAGGATAATGGTTTTTGCCATCTGTCATGCTACAAAAATGGTCCTCTTTAGAAAGAGGATGAATAGAGATTTCAGGAGTGACCAGTAGATGGCGGCAACTTACGGGGATATGTATAAAGCCAGTAGATAGATAAGGTACCGCAATTGTCCGTCATTGTAGTGCAAAATAGCAGCCGTAAATTTAAATGMTTATGTAGAAGACGGAGTCAAACTTATTTGGTTTATATGGTTTTGGTTTCATCCGCCATTTTAGTGCACAAATATGGATAATGAATTGCGGTACTGTAKTGTATTTAGTGACTGTAGGTATATGATTTTTACATGTATTGCTCTTTTTATCATCTTATTCAGAGTGAAACACATAATAATGGTAATGCAATATGAGGATATGACATACGAATATGTTATACAAACTTTCAATACGCTCTGAACAGTTACAACGCGGAATAGGCTCTGTATTTAAAGTTAAGTACTGTTTCACAAATTTACCTTTTGGGTGTTTTTGAACTTTCACAGTTGTGCTAAATTCGTTGTTTAGCATTCGATTTGGCGAAATTTAAGGTCGCGCAGAAAAGCAAAAAATGTGCGGTAGTACAACCATTGTTACTATGCGGTAATTTTATACTCATGAAGATAAACTGAATGGTTTGTATTCGTAGTTTTATAACTTGAAACGAAAATAAAACCTAACGTTTACTCAGTAAAAAAGAAATTGTGTCACATTGTGCTTAGCTTATTCAAAAATTATACACTTTACAGTCACTAAATATATTACAGTACCGCAATTTATTGTCCATATTTTTGCTCTAAGATGGCTGATGAAACCAAAACCATAGAAACCAAATAGGTTTCATCCCGTCTTCTACATAAACATTTAAATTTACCGCTACTATTTTGCACTAAAATGGCGGAGAGTTGCGGTACTTTATCTATCTAGTAACTTTAATACACTTTAACATGGGGCGTCATCTGTCGGCAATCCGTAAAAATTCACCGGCTAAAACAGGAACGCTGCCGAATCGTTTGTTAAGTATCCTTAGTGGAGTTATTCGTAGTCTAGTACAAGCGTTGGACTGTCGGAGAGTTGTCGGCGACCAAGTCTTAAGCAGCGCATGTTGCAGMTGGCTGGGTCAGGTTGAATTGCATTCTTTACGGCTCTAATCGTCTCAGTATCAAAGACCTGGTCAGTACTCACTTACTCCTATGCTCCTGAACACCAAAAACTATAATGTTCTTCCTCTTTCTCTCCCACTCAGCAACTTCCTGGTAGATCTTATTCAATATATCACTTGCTGTTGTATTACCTAGCACTTCAGAGTATGTTAGCTTTGACATAGATGTACCTAATTTAGTTATCTTCGAAGGACATCATAACATGTTCGATTGCATCAGCCAAAAACACGTGCTTGCTTATCAATTTTATGATACTGTTKAGAAGAAATGTAAGACATCTCTAGAGCTCGCTAACCAGCTACCCTTGCCAGTAAAAGCAAGCAAAACTCTATGTAAAAGAAACTTGTAACTCTTATTAGGTTATTATCAAAATTCTTGCAGCTGCAATGATAAAACAGAATTTATGATCAAATTGTAAGCATCCACCGCAATCAGACTTTTAAGGTAAGCCTTTCAATTCGCTTAAGTATAATAAACCCAGTAGCAGCAGCAAATATTATTTTCTTCCCGAGTGTCCCAGCACTGCTCTGCTAATGCTTCATAATTTAACTTAAAAAACCGCTGCAAATTGAATCAATACTTCCACATCCAATTGTCAAAATGACATTTACGTTTTTATTTCTTATATTATACGATTAGTAATCAGGTTTTGAGCATTTTTTTTCTTGACACATTTTTTCTAAGACAAACAGTCCTCGTGATATTAGCAAAAATATATACACTTTTAAAATCGATTTTTTCCAAATAACTCGAAAATTATTAACTTAAAAAAAATTACAATAGCGCTTTCTGATCAGAAATTTGATTTTCTATATACCATAATTTAAAAAAAAATCATACGAGCAGGGTCCAAAATAGGTTTCTTGGAAATATTTCGAAAATGTCAAAATTTTGGATAAATTTTCAGACACTTTTTGTGAGAAATTTTATTTCTTATCTGATGGTATTTTCATTTTTTGAATATATTAAATATACTCGGAGATATTTAAGAAAAACCGTTCTCTTTAAATGACGCTTTTTTGCTAATATCTTCTAAACAGTTTGCTGTACCGAAAATTTATAAGAACTAATAATACTCGCAGTTATACTACTAATCACATATTAAAACGAAAAAATATAAAAAAATAAAAATTTGCAAAAATGGTAGTTACCCCCTTCCCTTACCGATAACCTACTTACCCCACAAACAATAGGTCGCTTTGGGTAGTTAAGATTTATACGTTTGCCAAATTTCACGTTCATATATTACGTCTTTCGAAAGTTATCGTGTTCACAAACAAAAGCACAGACACACAAACAAAAAATTTTTTTGCTCAAATTTCGTTTTTTTGCGTTTTCGACCATTTTAAAGCGAATGAGCAAATAAAAATTTTTGAAAATTTTTTTCGCGATACAATACTTCCCATCCGTTGGATGTGGAAGTAAAACAAGCTTTCAATCTCTGGCTGCGAAAGCTGACGTCCTTTATAAATTATAACTAGTTTAATTTTCAATGTGTCTGAACTTGCTTGGTGGCTTTTCAGTCGCTTTTTCTTATACATGTCTAAACGTTAAATAAACGTCCGCATTTCTACAACCATTCTTTCTGGCGCTTTCGGTAGCTGAAGTATTTTTGTTTGTAACAACTGTACCGGTAGCCTAAGGTTAGTGTATAATATAAGCTATTAATACATTAAATTGCACTACTATACAGCTTAAATGTAGATTTACTTTATTCTTTACTGCTGGGACACAAGAGCGTAACCAGCGATTAGTTAGTATGTCACAGAAATAAGCTATCAGGTAATCTGTATCATATATCAAAACATTGACATATCGAATCACGTTCTGATTATCATCGGTATATCAATGTACAGAAATTATGGTATGTTAATTATCGCGTTAAATCCAGAATACACACCGATGACAAAATGCGTCCAAAAGTTTGCTGATACACCAGTTTTAAAATGTCTCGATCAGTTTCGCCTTTATTAGCGCTCGTAAGTGCAGTTTAGGTCTAATGCAGATACATATTTCATCTCAATGTTTTGCTAATAGCTTTAGTTCTATGGCWAACAGTTAATATAGCAAGTAAAACAATGCAGTAACGACCGATGGGAAATCATCAGGTTATTATAGTTGCCCGATTTCATCATTTGAATGCCGTCCGTGAAGGCCTAAGCTAATAGCTAATACAAAAACTAATTAAATTCATAATAATAAAATTACATCTTTAGTTCTCCACAGAGACGAGTGGATAATATCAAATTGCCACTAGATGATATCCTAATTTTCGCATAAATTAAATTCATGTCACAGGATGTTACATATTGTAAAAGAGCTGTAACACGTTTGCACCTTCTTCTAAGTTCTAAACTGGCTATAAATACAACTTGCGGTATGCTTTACTGTTACTATCCTCCCATATGTACGTGATAAAGAAAATTTTTTAACACATTTCTAACTTACTAAGGGACAATGACTCTGCGCGTATACATTTTAATAAACAAGTGATCAGCACTTGATTTAAAAACAAATTGTAAGTTCAATTTTATTTTCTTGAGAAGTCGGATATGCTCGCTAAAAGAATGAAATTGACATATKTTCCGGGGGTACACTCGAATATCCGCGGGGTTGTAAGCGTAATTCATTAACGTCGGTGATGCTTTACAACAGTAGACATAAACATTGCAATATCTACTTACTAATTTTCTTTCTATTCAACCCCAAACAAGACACTAACTACATACTTTCGAAAATCATGCAACCGTTTCCACCATTACCACATTCGCTGGTTATAAACATACAGATATATTGCTGTAATTCTTGTTTGCGTTGAAAGGTCGCGTTGTAAATTTTCTGTATCTCGGCTTTCTCCACTTCCTGATTTGCTCCAGCCACTTTCGTATGCATGGAACTTGCTGCGTCTGAGTTGTATTTATGTCTGAAAATTCAAAATACAATTGCCGCTGGCGCTCACGGCGAAGTTATGTACCTACAAATTCCCTTAATGAGTGCGCCGGTTCGACCCGAAGAAATAACAACGAGCGATCGGAAGTTTCTTTATATCAGAACACTCGTTAGGCAGTGATAGTATGTCGTACTTTCTCTTTTTGTCCAGGACAGCGTAGGGCGATTGGGAGGGGATAGGGAGCGAAGGTTTAGCTTTGGGGGCCTTGGTTATTTGTGTCCATTAACCTGGAAAACTCACGAAGACATGTTCTTAAAGGGTTGTTATTGCTCTACTGCGGACCTAGTTCAGTGGTGTCTGTAGAAATCGATAGCTAAAGCGGCTGCAGTTCACTTAATTGATTAGATAACGTTTACCCTACGGATCAGTCGCTATTAGTGCAATCCTGGCATGATTTACTAAAACATGTATACAGGGTAATTGATTTGCGCAGTCCTTAATTGCGCTTTCTGGTTGCTCATATGTATAATTTATTCGAGAGCTAAACTTGGAATTGCAAGCTATCTAAGGGAAGTTTTTTCTAGACGTACAGTTAAAGTAGAGACGGCCTTATGGGTCAGGCCATTCGATGGAAAAACTTAAGTTGGAGTTTTATTCGACCCATACAAAGCGACGGGACGGCGAATATAATTGCATTAATTATCAACGTTTATTGAAATTTATTTCCTATATTACCCTTATTTGATCAGTCACTGGAAAAGAAAATTCTTGGTACAACTGGCAATACAGTATAAAACAATACAATATTGTGATAACAGCATGGAGTAACTATCGTGTTATTGCGGCAGAATATTGCAAAACCGATAATCGAATATAATTAAATTCAATAAATGGAAATGCTCCAAATGTGTAAAGTGTTACTTTTTGTAGATCGTTGATAAGTGTAATATTGTTTTCTTCGCATTTCTGAGGTACGCCTTGTCAAATCATCCCGCAACTTGTAACGAAGTGGAAGTGTAAGACTCATGAACTTCTTCCTTAATAAACTTTAACCTGCTAGAACACAATGGTTTGATAAATAGTGCATGTGCACATATTCTCACATGTAAACCGGTTAATGTTTCTTTTTATTAGCATGCCACTTTCCTTCACACACCATTATGCGAGCTACAATCTAAGTTGTATCGGTATTGCTTCTGCTATGCACTGCCATCGGGGAGGCTGTGTGATCCACAAGCGAGAAAGCGTTATTAAATTATACTTTATACACTTATAAGCAAGTGGTTTATTTATACATATATGTATTGTAGACTACAGCTTTTTTACGTAATTATAAACAAACTTCAAAACGACGTCATCAATATAGTGTCTCAATACGCTATATTAGTGCTGACGTAATGACGGCCATTTTTCTGCGGTACGTCAAAGTCCTGGATCCTGACAAACCGAGTTGTCATAACGTGCATAACGGACCTCAGTGTTAGGCGCAATTTTGTGACTTTAAAAGAATATTTAGGAGTGTTACTGTGCTTATTTGAGTAGCTTACACTCCATCGTTGTGCTTCACAAGTATTACAAACCGAAATTACATTTAGTTTAGATCCTGAATCAAAACAAACCAAGTTGTCATAACGTGCATAAGGTAGTTCAGTGCTCGGTGCAATTTTTTAGTGTTGAAAGAATATTTTAAAGTGTTACTGTGTATGATTGAGTAGCTGACACTCCTTTGCTTCACTTAGCAAGTATTACAAACGTAAATTACATTTAGTTACAATGTAGGTATTGCCGAAAGCTTAACCTACAATAAGTGCGTGTGTAGAGCATTACAATTTACATGTTGTACCGGAAGATGGTAACGTGCTAGGTCCCTGGATGTTCTTGTTATAATGAGAGAGAAACATATAAACTTTAAGCACTTATTTTAGATTGTCTTTCAACAATAGATTGCAACTTAATGGAATTTCGGTTTGCAATACTTAATGAATACTACAAAGGTATGTAAACCACTCAAACATACACAGTAACACTGCAAAATATTGTATTATACTATAATTTTGCTCTGAACATTGAGTGTCACTGTGTATTTTTAGTGGTTTACGTTCCTTCGTATAATTTAGTATTACAAACCAAAATTACATTTAGTTGCAATCTATTGTTTAAAAACAACCTAAAGGAACTGCTGTAAAGATTACACTTTCTCTCTCATTATAACGGGGAAAATCCAGGGACCCAACCCATTACCATTATCTGGTAAAACCTGTAATTGTAATGCTCCACACACGTATTTAGTGTATGTTCAGCTTTTCAGCAATACATTGCATCTAAATGTAATTTCGGTTTGTAATACTTGCTAAGTAAAGCGAAGTAGTGTAAGCTACTCAAACATACACAGTAGCACTTTAAAATACTCTGACACTAAAAAATTACACCAAACGCTGAACCCCCTTACGCACATTATGACAACTAAGTAGGTTGGTTTGGATCCGAGATCTTCACGTATCGCAGCAAAATGGCCGGCATCTACGTCACACTAATATAGAGTAGAGCCATCGTAATATACCCTTAAACGGGAGGCAGAACTAAGTAATACGCTATATTAGTGTGACGTAGATATCGGCCATTATACTGCGATACCTCAAGATCCCGGATCCAAACCAACCTGCTTAGTTGTCATAATGTGCGTAAACTGTGATAAGTAGAAACCCTTTGCACCACCATACCGCTGGTACTCGTACTATCAATTTAACGGCGCATTCAAATTTTAGGTTAGAGCCTTAACTATATAATGTGGTTATGAGTAAACGTATCATCCAGTTTGTACGGCATGTTTCTCACTCCAATACTACAACGATTATCTTTTGGAAATCTGCAGACTGGTGATGAGTTCACGAAATTAACAGTCAATCATTAACGTCATATTTATCGCAGGAGCAAACCTTTGTCAAAATTTTAGTACAAGGACCAGCAGCTAGGCGCTAAGGTGGCTTAAATCTATCACAAATAATTTACATGTATTTTGGTATCTAAGCGACATCCAGTTATTTAGAGATCAGTGTTTAAACCGCTGTGAACTATTTTCAACCCGTTGCATCGCGAAAAAATGCCTAGGATATAAAATGTCAAAACCGTTAAACTGCTGATTCAGGGAATGCTGTTTTTAAGTACAAGTACATAGTTCGCTAACGAGCTAAAGAATGAGGCATCTACCAGTAAGCATACAAATAATCCTATTTTTTATTGTCCAAATATCTATCCTACGTTGGCATCGACATATATGTTACATTTGTTAGTACAGTCGTCTTAAAAATATGTTTCGGTGCAGTTTATGCTAGACTATGATTATTCATAACTATGTGACATTTCCAGCGACTGGAAAAACATGAAACATGTGGTTTTACAGTTTGACAAGGAGTGTGCATTCAATGATAAAGGTGCATGTTAAGTTAAGTATATTTGATAAATAAAAGTTGAAGTAAGTTCACTGAATCTTGATAGGTGCCGCTTTCGTGTCCGTTGGTCCGCTCGGTTCTGTACAAAATTTGCAATCCATTTTAAACCAGCTTAATTCCTGATGAGCTACAGATTGAACCTTTAAACAATTTGGAACTGAATGGCAATGTTAATATTAATATTAACTCCCTTTTCTGTCTAATACCTATTTTTTAATAGTCTTAATAATTAAAACGGCTCCTTAATATACCAAACAAAATTGTACATATAACCTCAACGGTCATACAACGTTGGCAACGTCGGTTCTTCGGTTCTCGTCATATTATCCAGGCTACAAGAGTTAGACTAGAACTTTGAACTGACTTCAGAACATCAATTTGGTTTTTTGACCCGCCCTTGGAACAATCCGGCAAGTACTCAGAGTTACTAATGACATTGCAGTTAATTTTAATGAAAGTAAAAATACGATTACTACTTGGTTTAAAAAAACGAATTTGATAAAGTCCAGCATAAAGGCTTGATTAATAAATTAATCAAGCTACAAGTAAATGACAATTATGTCTTACTTGATTAATAGAACATTTCAAGTTAAATTAATCACATTTATTCAAACATTCACGGTGGCGTTCCTCAAGGGTCGGTGTTGTGGGTCTAGAACTTTTCACCTCCGTCGGTTCTAGGCCGTTCATTATAACCTATGAACGGCCTAGGCCGGTTCGCGGTCGCCGATTCGCAGCCGCTGATTCGCAGCTGGCCGTTTCGAAGCCAGACCTCTTCGCAGCCGAACCGTCCGAAGTCCGAAGTCGGCCGTTTGGCAGTCGACTGTATCGACGCCAAACTGATAACAATATTCATTCCAAAAATTTTAAAATCTGTTTTTTTTTTGAGAAAATAAGCTGTTAAGGAACTAATTTGAGTATCATAAAAGATTTTTTTCTAAAAGAAATTTTTTGTACCTACCTTATTGGTTGGGGGTACCTAATTGTTGAATGGTAAAAAAAAGCAAAATAACCTTCATTATAGTATAAGATTTGCATTCACCGGAAGATTATTCGGTGCATATATTATTTAATCTGATCCTGTATTATAATGTTTTTATAAATTTCTACCGTCTCTAGTGCGCTTTTCCACTGCTTTTTAAATAATTTTACATATATCTGAAAGTACCTAATAAAATTAATCTATTAACCTAAATTGTTCTAGTTTAACAAGTAAAAGAAGAAATGGTCACAAAAACGTCTGTGGCACAGAAAATCTCTATGAAAATTTAAATGAAAAGCAACTCTTTTCCAAATTTTATTATTTAGTAATGTTAATAGAATTTGTGGATGGAACGTGCTGAAAGTACTATCCTGCAGTGTTACAATATTAGGCTGTCGTAATATGTATTTTTCCCTAAACATTAATATATGTCAAAGCGTGTGCCCATTAGTAAAAACCATGGCACTAGTTACCTAAAAAGTTTTTTATATTGAATACAGAAATATTAGCAGATGATTACTTCATTACTAAAATAGTGTAATTTCTACATAAAAAAATCAGGAATTTATCTTATCTCCAATAAATTGTACTTTTAAATATGTGCCTAAGTTACCAACAGTAACAATTGTGAATTGATTGCGCCTCAAAATAAAAGGGAAATTAAATAGATACTTTTTACATAAAAGTTAGAGATTAATACATAAAGATACGGTTCCGTCGAAAAAAATTACTGAAACTCAAAAGTTTACTTCTTACTTCAACGAAAAATTCATTAATATTTGGGCGAAAGAAAAGAAAAGCCATTTTTTTGCCGTAGGATCTAACAAATATTTTATAATTAATTTTTATTTGCTAAATATTATAGTGGGCACAGAATAATAATGATTGTCCCCAAATTTCTTCAATTACAGTTAAAATTTTTGCCGTAAATATTGTTTAGTTATCAGTCTGGCGACGAAATAGTCGGCTGCGAAACGGCCTGCTTCGAAAAGGTCCGGCTGCGAAGTGGCCTGGCTTCGAAACGGCCGGCTGCGAATTGGCGGTTGCGAACCGGCGGGCTCGAACCGGCMGCGACGAWAGGTCGCATTCCTCGGTGTTGTCACCGAAAAAACCTCGGACTTTACGCAGATGATACAGCCATTTACGCACACTTATTTTACGCTATAGTCACCAACTGCCAACAAACAACTTCTTATACACACAGACATACCAAACTAAATATATTTGCAAATGGAATGACACAGAAGACACAAAACATAATAATAACAAATAAATGTACTAATAACAGAACAACGCAAAACAAAGATAAACGGACAAGACATACATCAAGCTGACACTACAAGTTTCATATTTAGGATAATTTACCTTTGTTTTGTGTTTGGTCCAATGCTCTATAATGTTAGCTAGTCTGCACTTTGGTTTTATTAATAATAATAATTTGTTTAGTTAGTTTAGTATAGTTTATTTTTTTATTACGTTTGTTGGGTACTGTGTATTTTTAGTTACGTACTCTTCACTTGAATATTAATAATTAAATGTAGAATTAGTTGAGTTTATTGTTACTTAATTTTAGTGCAAATAGCTTTTGTCTTGCGCAACTGTTTTGCTATTTTTTACATATTTATAGAAACTCCGATGTTTTTAGTATTAGTATAATAATAATAATAATATGTTGATCTGTTGTTTAAATTTATTGTTCCAGGTTAACTTTAATTTTCAAAGGTTATACGGTATAAAKTCGCTAAGTTCTGCTATTCAATCTTTAATATCTTTATGTTAKAACAACATATGAAGMTTCGGTTTTCACCATTTTAGTCTATATTCAATTGTTCTTTMAATGAAGTAAACAGCCTTATAGCGTTGCATTTAAAAACTTCAAGAAACATCGATATTTAGGCAGTAACTTCAGAAACCGCCCTCTTGCGGTCAACACGCAAACTATGTTCTGACACTTAAAATTGCTTTTTATAAAGCCACATAAGCTCTTGAAAATGACACCTCGTTGGTTAAAATCGGTCAATCTAAACCTGAAATATTAGTGATTTTCTATATTAAGATTCACCCGACCCCCACTCCTATATTTGACATTTAACAAAAAAAAATGTTCTAAATAAAAATACTAGATTTTAGTCTAAACAATCTTAATATGTTTAATGGCGCAAACAMTTATTACGCTAAAAATGATGTGGATGTGCCACAGCGCCCTCTAGCGGTCACTTTACAAACTCGAAAATATTTTCCAGCAATTTCCCTTGGCCACTTTAGTTAAGAATTTTTTTACCTCAATGCTCTAGGGCTACTGGTTTTGCTCACCCTGTACAATGGATGTATATGGGTGGTATGTATGTTAGTGGGACGTTTCTCTTATATTGTAAATATGATAGACCATTTCGGGACATCCTATGGTTGTTCAAAATGCGGTAATCCCTAAATGAACTCTTGTGGGACGTTCCTGCTTCCTAGGTATTACTATGTCTGCTATCTGGGTTATAACACACATACGAGAGAAAAGTGTACTGGAATGTTATTTGAAAGAAAAATGTCAACGGTGTTTACAAAGCATTATATTCCAAACAGAATATGCTATTGTTTGTTTTTAAAAGTACGAAAGACGATACAATAACAAAATATATTTATTGCAACAGATATGTGCCTGCTATCCTCTAATTTCGAAATAAAAGTAGCTGCGAACCGAATCTTAGGATAATGCAATAGTGTTCAACACGCATTTAAGAGCGCATCAAGAGGTCGATGTGCCACATTAATTGTAAGCAAAATCCGCTCGTCTGCCACATAAGAGCATTCGAACACAGCGTACGTGCGGAGAGGTCTCATTGTGGTCGGATATCCTCGCGAACACTTCCCAATACAATCAATACAAATGCTTGTATTGTCGCCAGTGATATAACAGGATGTAAATGGTACAGGATGTAGGCCATCATTTCCATTTAAATGGAGTATCCTGGCTGCGGATATTGCAAGCTCTTTCTTATTCTGCCAGCCCCGTTTCAGGCACCTTGCCGGTGACAAATAGTGGTTGTTGAAAGAGATGCGCGCATGATGGTGAACTGCGTATTCTGAAATGTGCGGCCGATCTGAAAGTGTTTTGACAGTAGACAAGCATTGCCCTCCTTGTCAATCATAGTTGTTTGCTATACGTTCTGGATTTATTTCGTTAAGTTTCGTTGGTGCATACCTATGTATTACTATGTATTTAAATTTATTTAATATTTTGTGTACGATACTGAATTCCACGGTAGATACGGATAATTTCTTGTTAACAAGTACTACATACGAAATTAATCCTTCTATTTTATGTTAATATTTTTGCTACGGCGCGCACCCCGGCAAGAATGCTCCATTAAAACTTGAAGAGAAAGTCCTCTTTAGCACGACCTTTATTTTTAGTAACATCATTATACAGGGTGGGCCAAGTGAACGTGTTTCTTCCATAACTCCACAACTATTAAAAATATGAAAAACTTTTTTATATAAAAGTGATCCAGTTTTATATGCTGCATATTCTAAAAATATTTTTGAAAACAGTTCACTTCCGGTTATACCGGAAGCGCATACCAACTTCCTTATTTTAAATAGAACATCCCGTATATTTTTACATTTTTGCATTTCTTGTTGAATTCTAAGGTTATTATGTATAACATACCATACCTCTAAAATGTACAGTTTTCGAGAAAATAAGTGCTAAAGCAAAAAATCGTCGTTTGCAGCGCTCCTCGCCATTTTAAATATCTTTCAATATGAAACACCTAGACGACTGCGGTTTGCGCGTCGCTTAAGTTAAGAAAATGGCCTATCATTTTCATCTTCAAGCAGGCTTATTACTTTTAAATTGAAAGTAATACATCAGTTGCCATATGAAATATTTCAAACTGCGATAAGTCAATTTTTTTAAATGGACCAAGCAACTTTTTTACACCATCGTTTGCAAAATTAAATTATTTTTAAATTGACATAAGGTTATCACTATCTGTAACTAACAGTTTTGCAACAATTTGCGTTTTTATTGATTTTTTTTAGATTAAAATCGCTTATATCAGGAACGCCTTGACAAGACCTGGGTGGCGGCAAAATATCGGCGCTGGCTCCGAAATGTGACTTCTGCAACCTTAAAGTTCATTATCCCACAAAAAACTACAGAATATCTTGATAATACACACTCACTTTTCGGAACTGTGGGGTGACATTGATCTTGCATGTTCCATTTAAAAAAATTGACTTATCGCAGTTTGAAGTATTTCATATGGCAACTGATGTATTGCTTTCAATCTAAAAGTAATAAACCTGCTTGAGACGCAAATGATAGACCATTTTCTTAACTTACGCGGCGCGTAAACCGCAGTCTTCTAGGTGTCTTATATTGGAAGATATTAAAAATGGCGGGGAGCGCTGCAAACGACGATTTTTTGCTTTAGCGCTTATTTTCTCGAAAACTGTGCATTTTAGAGGTATAGTATGTTATACAAAATAACCTTAGAATTCAAAAAGGAATGCAAAAATGTAAAAATATACGGGGTGTTTTATTTAAAATAAGATAGTATGCGTTTCTGGTATAACCGGAAGTGAACGGTTTTTAAAAATATTACTACGATATGCAGGATCACTTTTATATAAAAAAGTTTTTCATATTTTCAATAGTTGTGGAGTTATGGAAGAAATACGTTCACCTGGCCCTGTATATATGTATTGAGTAGTTCCCTACAGCAGAATAATCGTTTAGCAAAATTGCATTCAAACTACAAATTTTACAGATTACCCTGCCCACCAGCTATTCAGTATACGGCCAAACCAAACAAATAAGCATTATTAACAGTCTATTGAATTCTATCGAATTATCCGAAACCTGACATGCATACGATCAGCAAATGAAGGAGTAATGACATTCCCTGCATTACTCCGGAAGCTTCATCCTACTGATCAAGTAATTCATGATAATTTTAATCTCTCCGAAAATGTATTACATTTACGTGAAATAATTTAGCTTTAGTTACTTGAATATTGACGAACACATCTAATCATCATCATTAATTTATATGATTAACCTGTACTACTTACTATTGTTTATATTAATAACTGTAAAGTTACACAATATTACCAGCAATACACTCTTTCAATCGGCGGTACTAATTTCCTATTTGATTTGATTCGTAAGACACTATCCCTTAATAGTTTACCGATTCTTCAGAAATGCGTATAAAAAAGTTCTGAATTTTCGTATCGAAATATAGTAAGCAATTTGTACCCATCTAGTGCCACTTTTCATAAACTTAGCACTCCTTTGTCCTGGTAAATAATAAATTCTAGTAGACCCAATTTCGGGGTATCCCCCCGGTACTACGACAAACGTTTTACCAGTACATATACCATCCACCCACCTTATACCACCTAGCACCTCTGATTACGTAGCTAGCATCATCAAAGTTAAGTGGTTGTACGGGTTCTGTTACGGATGGTGGGGGTAGTTGACATCTTCATCTATCCGCTCGTGCACTCAAGAAAGGTCAATATACATATGCGCTGATATGCTTCCAGTTAGCTAGCACTACTTTGCTCCAGTGATTTTACGGCTATTATATAGGTTATTATGTGTGTTCTCTCTTGAAGTATGAATGATGTTTTCGGCACACGAAAACGAATTTAAAAAAAAATTGCTTTTCAAATACAGCTTACAGCTCTAATGCTATCTAGGAACTATTCTAACAAGCAAACTAACATGTATATAAAACGTTGGTATTGAAATATAATACGGCGGCCTGATAAGCGGTCGCGCGAGTGCGACATACAGGGAACCTGGGTGTGAAAGTCACGCGTTGGCGGATTTGAGTACTTGTTTCCCAGGGGGCCGAATACATGACTTATGCAAATAAATATAACCTCATGCCTTTTACATAGTCGGGATTACTTAGAGAACCTGGCTGTAACACCGCAATACTGCATGTCACCGATTAGATCGTTTCTGCCTTAGACAACGATAAATTTTGCCTATTAATTTTATTAGATTTATCGAAGGCGTTCGATACGCTAGATCATAACCTCATGTTAGCTATATTACACCACCTTGGTTTGGGACCCAGACAGTTAAAGTAGGTGACATTTTCTCTGATTCAGCAGCAGTCACACGTGACGTACCTCAGGGGCCCATATTCTTGGCCTCTCATGTTTACTCTCTACACATTAGTATTTATCACGTCTACTAAACACGTCACTATCATCTTTATGCTAACGACACACAAGTTTTCTGTTCCTTCAAACGTAATAATGTTGAACAATAACACGTGAAATCATATGCTGCTACACAGCATTAATAAGTCCCCAGAAGTCAAAATTTTTAATATTTGGAAAGCATTATAAAATACATAAACGCAATCAGGTTATACACCAATTGTACTTGTATATGCAAGGTGAAAAACTTGAATTTGTGGTAGAAGCCAGGAATCTTTGTGTAATTCTTAACTACAATTCAATTTCATAAACATGTTGGTCAGTTAATTAAAAAAGCTTTCACGAATTTGAAAGCAACGTATAGTATAGTATTCGCGACAGTATTCCCGTATGTTGTGTTATGCTTTAGTTCTGTCGCATTTTAAATATGCTGTCGTGTATGGCCCATTTTTGAACTGCATTTAAAAGCAGAGAATACAAGTTATACAGAACGCCTACCTCAGGTTGATTTTTGGCATTCCTAGGAGGCAACGCATAACGCTAATTTCGGCAAAATGGCTTAATATAGCTACAGGACATGCACTTCATAAAATTTGTCTATTTCATAAAATAATTTATAACAAAACAGCTCCCTGACTCTATAAGAAAATAAAATTTAGAACAGATATACACAACTTCAACATTCGTTTGAAGGACACATCCTGCATGGCCGTGCATAAGCACACTTTCTTTAATAAGTGAATTTCTATCGAACATGTACATAAAGTGTCTAATGCCATTCCTCATTCACATTCAGTCCCAAAAGCTTTTAACAATGTCTAAAGAGGTTGTTTTACGATTAACAAGTTATCAATTTTAGTGTTGCCACTGTTAATTTTTATCATTATTATTATTAAGCATCTCTTAGCTTCTTATCGACGTTGTAGGGATTGGACAACACTATTTTAGCCTCCGCACATTACTGGGGATATTTCAGCAAACAGGTTTAGTTTGCTATATTAGCGACATTATATCAATAAAGGTATGAGATCCCACAAACTTGGCTAACCAGAAGGAAGGTTACAGGGATTAAAGGATAAAGATTTGTCGTTTTGTCTACTCAAATCAACGTACGTTTTGGTTTTTAAAAATTCATGACTTTTATTACCTAATGTGTAAAAAAAAGTTGAAAAGTTATCATTTTTCGCTTCCAAATATGTAAAACCTGGTGTGTCAAAAAGTATTTTGTGGAATTCTGGGACGTTTTGAATCAAATAAAAATTATTCGACTAAATAATAGCTGCTGTTCAAAAGCAGCTGAAAACCGAAATAGAATTAATTAAGTCAATTCAGAGTATGACAAAACAAAAAGTTGATCATGGTCAAAAATAAAATCTCAGTAGCGAGGAAGCGGGCAAATAGTTTAGAGGGGCAACCAGCAAGTGTTCACCGACGAGAACAAATTCTTAGGAAAAATAGACTTAGTCCAGCACAGAAGGAACACTTGATATGCGCAAACTATTCGATGGGTACCCGCAGGACTACCTCTAACAAAACATGAGCAAGTACAGAAATAGTAAACGATATTAGAGAAGAAGCATAGTTGAGGAATCTACACTGGTAGTGCTGGCCATAAAAAATTGGATTGCTCCGATTGTGTGTTGACTACCACAAACTAAATGACGTCACCAAGAAAGACAATTATTCGTTATCCAGGACTAATGACATACTGACCACACTTTCTGGATTCGCTTGATTTTCGATGTTGGACTTTAACGCGATTCTGGTAGGTGGGGATACTACCACAGTACAAGAAGAAGACTGCGTTTACCACATATTGCGTTTATACCAGTTCTCTGTAACGCCATTTGACCTATGCAACGCTCCCGCTCCTTTTAAATGKCGACGACGACGACCTTAAAATGCATCTAGCGAACCTGCAGGAGGTATACAACCGACTTCAAACAGCACGCCTGAAGTTGAATCCAAAAATGTCCGCACTTTTTCAGAAAAAAAGTTGAATTCCTTAACCACACTGTTTCAGCGAACGGGATACAGACCATCGAGAATAAGATTCAAACAATTCTAGATTGGCCACATCCACGACTACAAAAAAGACACCTACAATGACAGGTTTTTGAAGAAGGCTGAGGTTACGGTTGTGCCGACTTTGGAGAGTAACCCATAGATTGGTGAGGTAGATACAGGTAATTAAGATTACCATCGGGTCACATGAAGGCTCTGTGATGCAAAGACCAACCACGGATGGTTTAATGAAAGAGATTTTGTGTGCCTCTATGATATATAAAGAAAAAAAGTACGAATGGGGGAATGACGTGATTTCCTCAGTACCATCTTTCGGCCAGGTACCCTTATACCTTTTGCTGCAATCCATTATGTAGTAACCACAATAGATAACTATCTATCGTACGTATGTCGACGACTTCTGCAATCGATTATTCGAGAGAGATGGAGTCATTTTTGGATTATTCTCAGAAGAATTTGAACCGGAAGTGATCCCTATATACAAGCGCGCGCTAGAGCTTGGTGGCGGTGATCTGAAAAGCGATTAGCGGAAAGACAATTTTAGTGCTATTTAGTGAGTATAGTGAACTGTAGTCTTTCAATTAGTGGTGAATTGAACTGGTAGTATTATAGTTCTTGGTGTTTTTTTTGTACTTAATGTGTGATGCAAGGAAGTTAAGTCCGATATCCGCATTTTTAGAACCCGTGCAAGTAACATTGTTAACGTTTTCGAACAAGCTATTACAGCCCAGTTCAGTCCCAGTAAATATCATTAGTAAGTCTTTAGGTAGAGAATGGCACCCAAAGTAGAAACTTCCACCTAGGTATAATTTTAAATACAAACTATGTCGGTAACAGAAGCAATTAAATTTGTTAGGTAACATCAAAATAACAACGAACTTCTAGCCTTCTCCAAAATCTTTGAGAATTTATACAAATAAATTATATTGTCAATTTCAAAAGTAAACAGGCGACAAACTGGTTACTGAAATCCTGCCGTCCACGTTCGTTAGCGTCTGGCGCTCTGATCAAACTTAAACTTCATTCCAGTGCTACGTGTGCTTGATTTCGTGCTTTCGCAGTCGACCACTGCAATCTAGCTCATGCAAATTCGTGTCGTTGGACTGCAACTTTTACGTGCCATGGAAGGCTCTGCCGTCGATAGGCCAAACGGTTGCCTTCATGTCAGTACACGTGAACGTGATCTGCAATGAAAATGTCCCTTAAATTTCTTAAACACGCATATAGATATACAGTTGATTCTTTCTATTAATATTCTAAAGCTTAAATGTCAGTATAAAGTAAGGGAAATAGATAGAGACATTCTGAAACCAGTAGTTGAAGAGTGTACCTATAATATATAATGGTACAGTACTAAACTAAATAAAATTGCATTAGAAAAGTAACGTTTTGTTGTGATAGGCGCATATGAATGTCGAAAGTGTAATGTATGTTCGGTTGCAACCACTGATGATATTGAAAATTTCTATCCGATGTACATGATTTTTAATTTCGAACTGTAATAGGGTGAACAGTCGAGAAAAATCGTCAATTCAGGCTACTGAAAGCACATCTGCCAATTAAAACATGAAGACGCTTGAGTTGCACGTAATGCTGATAAGCAAAATTGACTTTAAAGGTGGAAGCAATAGCTCCCTACTTTTAAATACGTCCGTTAGTCGCTCAAATTTACCAACCGCGACATCTGCTACAACTAGATACAACACCACTACGACTTGCATCAGGTGACTCTTTCAGGGGTGAGATGCGCTCTAGGTCTTCAGGTTGGATATTCACGTTGTCCGAAAGCAAGTTAGCGGTAAAGATTGTATCACTTGTGGAGTATAATCCAGTTATCGTAAAGATCACCCGTCTGATTGACGTAACAGTCAGACGTGTTGTGCTTACAAAATGAGAGTAGGGGGCTCCGGATAATAATAAAATAAAGCTTCAGGTCAAACCTCCATATGAAGTGTTCACCTGACCTCTAGGTAGAACAATCCGCGGTGTTAAGGTACAGGACAAGCTTGCACTAGGTGTTTCGTACCCAAGGAAGGTCAGTACTTGGTAATTATAAAGGGTGTTTGCTACGAGTCCCCAGGTAGAGTCGACTGAACTTGAATCGTTTCATTGATCAGTCGACCATCGCTTTTCTTGAATTGCGAGACGTCACTTTTTTTCGGACTGACTCGTGCAGTAAAGATTAGGGCAGTAACAGATTGCTGTAATGCTTGTGCTCAATTATATTTATTTCCGATCGGCCAGATTTTTGCTTGACAAGGAATTCTGTATTATTTTTAAGGGGTCCGCTGCTGTTGATATAATGGCGCCACGGGGCTGTCGATTTGTAAAAATATGGCAGATATTTTAGGAATGCAGTACCTAGTTACCTCTTTATTTATAACAGTTCTCTAAGTAATGGAAAAATAGGATTCCATAACTAAATGATTTAGCGTTTATGGAAATGATCAATAAAACAATTTTGACGTTTCTCAGGAAAGTGTACAGGGTGTCCCATTTTCGTTGTAATTGTAGGGTATCTCGGTAAGTATTAATGCTAGAGGGTTGCGGTTTCGACATTATTTTATTACCTTTTTATTCTGAGTTCACCTGTACCGTCGCCATTTTTGTATCGTCTTTTGTTTTAAAGCCATAGCCAACTTTTGGAAAATGTAACATTTCTCCAGCTCTCAATTTCTCGCTTGGGTATGTAGATTCAAAAAAAAACTGACATTTTTGATAGATATTTTTATTTAGAATCCAGTGGCGTACCCCGTAATTTTTTAGGAGATCACATATTTTATGTATAACACAAACTTGTTTTTTTTAAATAGAAACCATAGTTAGCTTTGCTATGGTTGAAAAGGCCTATTTTTTCTAATTAAAAAATGTATACATTGTTAGGTGTATTTTTACCAATTTTGGAATTATTCAAATTTTTTAAAATAATTTAATCATATTTTACGTTTACATACAGGAGGCTATGGGATAAGAAAATACACGATATAATTTATATTATTAAGTAAAAATTTTAATCCTTTAAGAATAAGATATGCATATTTGAATACATACATAAGACTCCTAAGAGCGCTTATACATTTTTTAATCGATAATCTAGGAGGCCATGTAACTAATGGACATGATTGTTTATTTGGAGAACAGTACCTGTGCATTGTTTATCATCAAATATTTACATCCATTTTTACGAAAAACGTAAAATCTCATTAAATCATTACAAGAATTGGAACAATACCAAAATTAGTAAAGATAAACCTAACAATGTATACATTTTTTTAATCATAAAAAATAATTCTTTTCAACCATAGCAAAGCCAACTATGGTTTCCATTAAAAAATATGCAAGTTTGTGTTATATCTCAAAAATGTGACCCCCTAAAAAATTCTGAGTACGCCACTGAATTCAGAATAAAAATATCTATAAAAAATGCATTCACTGTTTTTTTAATGTCTACATAGCCAATCGAGATATTGAGAACTGAAGAAATGTTACATATTCCAAAAGTTGACCATGGCTTTAAAACAAAAGATGGGGACGGTACAGCTGAATTTAGAACAAAAAAGTAATACAGTAATGTCGAAACCGCAACCCCCTAGCATTAATACTTACCAAGATACCCTACAATTACAACGAAAATGGGACACCCTGTACACTTCTCTGGTGTACAGGGTGTCCCATTTTCGTTGTAATTGTAGGGTATCTCGGTAACTATTAATGTTAGAGCGTTGCGGTTTCCACATTATTGTATTACTTTTTTGCTGTGAGTTGAGCTGTACCATCGCCATTATTATAATCGTCTTTTGTTTTAAAGCCATAGCCAACTCTAGAAAAATGTAACATTTCTTCTGTTCTCAATATTTTAATTGGCTATGTAGATACAAAAAAAAACTGTAGAGACATTTTCTATAGATAAGTTTATTATAAATCCAGTGACGTACTCAGAATTTTTTTAGGGGGTCACATTTTAGTGATATAACACAAACTTGCATTTTTTAAAATGGAAACCATAGTTGGCTTTGCTATGGTTGAAAAGATCTAGTTTTTCCGATTAAGAAAATGTATACTTTGTTAGATTTATTTTTGTTAATTTTGGTATTATTCTAATTTTTGTAATAATTTTATGTGATTTTACGTTTTTTTTTTGTCAAAGTGGATGTAAATAACTGACGAAAAACAATGCATAGGTACTTATTTTCAAATAAACAATAATTTTCATTAGTTACATGGCCTCCTAGATTGCCAATAAAAAAACTGCATGAGCGCTTTTAGAAGTATACCTAAAATATGATTAAAATTATTTTAAAAAATTTGAATAGTTCCAAAATTAGTAAAAATAAACTTAACAATGTATACATTTTTTTAATCAGAAAAAATAAGCCTTTTTAACCATAACAAAGCCAACTGTGGTTCCCATTTAAAAAAAATGCAAGTTTGTGTTACATCTCTAAAATGTGATCCCCTAAAAAATTCTGAGTATGCTACTGAATTTAGAATAAAAATGTCTATAAAAAAAGTCTTTACAGTTTTTTTTGTATCTACATAGCTGATCGAGATATTGAGAACTGAAGAAATGTTACATTTTTCAAAAGTTGGCCATGGCTCTAAAACGAAAGACGATACAATAATGACGATGGTATATCTCAACTCACAACAAAAAAGTAATACAGTAATGTCGAAACCGCAACACGCTAGCATTAATAGTTACCGATGTGCCCTACAATTACAACGAAAATGGGACACCCGATACACTGCTGCTTTGACCGATACTTGTCATCTGGCCGGTGTCGAATTGTTTAATACATTTTAATATGAAACAATATGTATTTTCAACATAGGCGGTAGTATTTTGTGGGATAACTAACTTAAAGTTGCAGAAAGATTTCGAATCTATGGAGTGACACGGTTTCATATAGCTTTTAAGTTAAGTATCCCAGTTATGTATTTGTAACTGCACACTACAGTAAACCTATGAAATTGTACTAGAATGGAGTAAAAGAAGTTTTTAGCCTGCCGTAATGGTAAAATCCGTAGGATCTATACAGAGGGGCAGTGACGTTAGCTGCAATACACTTCCACAGTGCAAGGGTGTAGAGATTACCATGAGCCATTGAAGCAAATCATACTGAAATCACTACGGTTGTGAATTCAAATGGTAAGTACATTATATAAGATTGATAATTACATACCTAATGGAACTCCAAGAACATATTGGTATTATGCACTAACAACAAGTGCTATGTACGCCGTAATTACACTATCACTTGCAAACAGTTCACAAATCAACGGACTCTTTTCATACTTCCAAATTCACCGTTTCTTTGTTCAAACTATCGCTTTAATACTTGAAACATAAAAGTTAATCGTATTAAAGTAACTACATAATATGTAATAATATTATAAAACAAAGTACTCCGCCACGTCTCTGTCTGCGATAAATTCAAAAACTACTGAACGGATTTTCATGCGGCTTTTACCAACAGATAGAGTGATTCATGAGGAAGGTTTTAGTATATAATTTGTTAAGGTTTTAGATAAATTTGTTGAAATATAGCGAAAATTGTTGGAAGTGTCAGAAAAAGTAAAGCTGCCTGAGAGCTATTATCGAAAACGCTGTTTAATCCCATTTGAGCTATAACAAAACAATGCATGGTGGGATATTCTTCTTTTATAGATCTACAAAAAAATCCGGGGTAGCATATATTCAACGTTTAAGGATAATTTACTATACCTATTCTATCTTCTAAAAATGGTCAAGTACAAGGCGGTAATTGAAAAGCTATTTAGACGGATGCACGTACTTACGATCTTTTACACCTTAAAATTTAAATGAATATCTTAAGGATTATCGCAAAAATTAACGCGCGCGAAAATAAAATCGAGCGTATTTCTCAAACCGATGACGGGACTCGCTTGATGCGATCACCCCCTCTCGCGCCACACCCTTCGCTGCGCCCACTAATTGTATGTAAGCCGAGCGATATCGCGCGCGTACAGATTTGAAGCGAATGGAAGTGACGACTGGAAGGTATTTGTTGTAGGTACAATATACCCGTGCGAAGCTGGGGTGGGTCGCTAGTAAATTATAATTATAAATGCAATCTATACTACATTTTTGTAGTTATTTGCAACTTCAAGTGTTGCATATAATATACCGTGCAACTTGGTTACAACCAGTATTTAAGAGTGCGGACAACAAAAAAACTTGGATCATACCATGAATTGCTCAATGAAAGCAACATATTATGATAAGAAGCTGTACCCCTATTCAGGTTTAAAAAAATGCAGCTAAATTGCGGTGGTGCAATGCTAGTTACAAAAGCAGTGCAAACGCTAAAATAGGGAAAAAAGACAGACTGTAGGCGTAAGCGTTCCCATTTCCGGAAAATAATTATATTTATAAAGCCATGCCTGAAAGTTGATGACAGCAAAGGGGGTCAGGTCAGGTCAGGGCAGACATAGTTGTGGATAATTACTTACTATACTTACCTTTCAAAAATAACACGCTATGTCGTTGGAAAATCTTTAAAACCTTAAATTTGAAGTGCAGAGGTAGCACGACCGTCTACGTTGGGTGTAACGTTTGAGTCTAAAGCTTTCGCAACGAAATTTACTCCTTCATTAGAACCTTCTTAGTAGATAGTATTAAGTAGTCGCGTTCATCTTGAAATTAAGGCTAAAAGATGTTGAGAGGAATGGCACTGCCAGTCTCAATTACATTTAAGTGGTAACATTCGAGTAAAAAGACATTGTAATTATACAGTTATACTCTTATACATATAACAGAATTTGTCTAAATTGCAAAAAAGCAAGTCGGTAGGTCAAGGGCCAAGCGAAAATACAGGAATGACCTATTGAAGTGCAGAATTGTCAAATCTTTCCAAATGTAGAATAATAAAAAGGAGTTGCTAAGACCATCCATCTCATTTTTTTATTAAGTGAATCGTTATAGTAATAATATGAACAATTTTCGTGGGTAGCATCTGGGCACTGTCAAAATCCACACCGTGACTATCTATGATAACACTAAGTTTCATACCGAACAATTTGCTAGTTAGGCCAATATTTTTTTTATTGCAGTCCTTACAGGTCCCAGGAATTTGGCCACCAACATGAAGCACAAACTATTTTACATTACCCTAGCCTTAGTGCTTCCATTGTGCCTCATTGTGCTTCATAAAAATTAATAGCCACATCTACCGTTTTCAAGTTATGAACGTTATAATTTTTTGTGGCCAAGTTCGCACATAGCCACAAATTTCCAAATCTAACATCTTTATTGGCACCAGCCTTTAGTGCTTCGTTAGTGCTTCATTGTGCTTTAACAATTATGCTCCTTAAGTCAGTATGTGCCCATAATAATTACTATATAGTTATTAGGTCTAGCCACTGACAAGAAGCACAAATGCTATTCTTTCCACTAATCTTTAGTGCTTCGATTGTGCTTCATTGTGCTTCATGTGTTGACTTGGCCACATGACCACTTTTTAGTAAAATAAATATTTTTATATTTGGAAGTTAGCCACCAAATTGAAGCACAATTGCCCATCTTTTACTAATCTTTAGTGCTTCGATTGTGCTTCATTGTGCTTCATGTGTTAACTTGGCCACATGACCCCTTTTTAGTAAAATTTATATTTTTATATTTGGAAGTTAGCCACCAAATTGAAGCACAATTGCCCATCTTTTACTAATCCTTAGTGCTTCCATTGTGCTTCATTGTGCTTCATGTGTTGACTTGGCCACATGACCACTTTTCCGTAAAATAAATATTTTTATATTTGTAAGTTAGCCACCAAATTGAAGCACAATTGCCTATCTTTTACTAATCTTTAGTCCTTCGATTGTGCTTCATTGTGCTTCATGTGTTGACTTGGCCACATGACCACTTTTTAGTAAAATAAATATTTTTATATTTGGAAGCTAGCCACCAAATTGAAGCACAATTACCCATCTTTTACTAATCCTTAGTGCTTCGATTGTGCTTCATTGTGCTTCATGTGTTGACTTGGCCACATGACCACTTTTCCGTAAAATAAATATTTTTATATTTGGAAGTTAGCCACCAAATTGAAGCACAATTGCCCATCTTTTACTAATCTTTAGTGCTTTGATTGTGCTTCCTGTGTTTACTTAGCCAGATGACCCCATTTGAGTAAAATCTATATTTTTATATTTGAAGGTTAGCAACCAAATTGAAGCACAAATGCCCATCTTTTACTAATCTTTTGTGCTTCATTGTGCTTCATGTGTTAACTTGGCCACATGATCCCTTTTTAGTAAAATCAATACTTTTATATTTGGAATTTAGCCACCAAATTAAAGCGCACTTGCCCATCTTTTACTAGTCTTAAGTGCTTTGATTATGCTTTATTGTGGGGAATGAATTTTATATTTTTATAGTTACTGCAACCTGTATAAGAGTACTTTTTTCATATTGTATATATTAAGAAAATGCCTGAACACCACCCCTGACCCCGCAACCCTCGTCCAACAGGTTGATCACTAGGTATATGATGCGTTGCAAATTATAATTCAATAATTTGCATGTCGAAAATACTTAGTATGTAGTGGGCAATATTATTTACAGCACTCAATATAAAAAATACTGATACTAAGTTCTAAAAATGCAGGTTAACAATCCTTGGAAATAACGGGTTTTGAGTGACAACTACATAGTAATATTTTGACTGAAACTTTTTATTAAAGCTCCAATAATAATATAAGAAGAATATTAACAGCAATAGAACAAAGAATGAGGGTTAACTACTACATTKGATGCAACATTTTTWMACTCTCGGTTAATATCGTCATATAGCTCCCACATACCATCTAGTCTTCTACTATAGGTGGCGTAGTGGCCTGTTGCCTCTAATGACTTGGCAATTGGAGGTTGAAAATGGATAACTGAACGCAATTGAATTGAAGCACTAAAGACTAGTAAAAGATGAGCAATTGTGCTTCAATCGGGTGGCTAACTTCCAAATATAAAAATATGGATTTTACTAAAAACAGGTCGTGTGGCTAACTTAACACATGAAGCCCAATGAGGCACAATCGAAGCACCAAAGACTGTTAAAAGATGGGCAATTGTGCTTCGGTTGGGTGGCTAACTTCCAAATACAAAAATACGGATTTTACTGAAAAGGGGTCACGTGGCTAAGTTAATACATGAAGCACAATGAAGCACAATCGAAGCACTAAAGACTATTAAAAGATGGGCAATTGTGCTTCGGTTGGGTGGCCAACTTCCAAATATAAAAATATGGATTTTACTAAAAACAGGTCGTGTGGCTAACTTAACACATGAAGCACAATCGAAGCACTAAAAACTAGTAAAAGATGAGCAATTGTGCTTCAATTGGGTGGCTAACTTCCAAATATAAAAATATGGATTTTACTAAAAACAGGTCGTGTGGCTAACTTAACACATGAAGCACAATGAAGCACAATCGAAGCACTAAAGACTGTTAAAAGATGGGCAATTGTGCTTCGGTTGGGTGGCTAACTTCKAAATATAAAAATATGGATTTTACTAAAAACAGGTCGTGTGGCTAACTTAACTCATGAAGCACAATGAAGCACAATTGAAGCACTAAAGACTAGTAAAAGATGAGCAATTGTGCTTCAATTGGGTGGCTAACTTCCAAATATAAAAATATGGATTTTACGGAAAAGGGGTCATGTGGCTAAGTTAACACATGAAGCACAATCGAAGCACTAAAGACTAATAAAAGATGAGCAATTGTGCTTCAATTGGGTGGCTAACTTCCAAATATAAAAATATTGATTTTACTAAAAAGGGGTCATGTGGCCAAGTTAACACATGAAGCACAATGAAGCACAATCGAAGCACTAAAGATTAGTAAAAGATGGGCAATTGTGCTTCAATTTAATGGCTAACTTCCAAATATAAAAWTATTTATTTTACMAAAAAGTGATCATGTGGCCAAGTTAACACATGAAGCACAATGAAGCACAATCGAAGCACTAAAGATTAGTAAAAGATGGGCAATTGTGCTTCAATTTAATGGCTAACTTCCAAATATAAAAATATTTATTTTACTAAAAAGTGATCATGTGGCCAAGTTAACACATGAAGCACAATGAAGCACAATCGAAGCACTAAAGATTAGTGCAAAGATTAACATTTGTGCTTCATGTCAGTGGCTAGACCTAATAACTATATAGTAATTATTATGGGCACATACTGGCTTAAGGAGCATAATAGTTGAAGCACAATGAAGCACTAACGAAGCACTAAAGGCTGGTGCCTTTAGATATGTTAAATTTGAAAATTGGTGGCTAAGTGCGAAGTTGGCCACAAAAAATCATAACGGTCATAGCTTGAAAACAATAGATGTGGCTGTCGATTTCTATTAAGCACAATGAGGCACAATGGAAGCACTAAGGATGGGATATGCTAGTATAATTTGTGCTTTGACATTGTGGCCAACTTCACGGACGTGTCCTTACAAGTAATGCAATACACTAAGTGTGAATTATTTAATAGCGGTGTTTTGTCCTGCAGTTGTGAGTTTGATGGCATAACTTAATTCGTAACATTTCGTACCCTATGTTATGTTTGTTGTAGTTTGGTTGCAGTTACAAAGAGGCGACACAAAGATTGAAGATGTCGACGCCTAGCTCGCTGCATGAATTTTTAATAGAAACCCCGTACTATGTGTAATGAGGAGCAACTATTTCAAAAACTGTTTTGCATTTCAACGTTTAACAGCACTCGTTAGATATAGTAGCATTAGATTTACTACCTTACTCATGTCATAGAAAATGATCAAATGCCTCTTCTCATTTTGCCCATTCTATATTGGCCGTCATTTAATTATTATCACATAAGTACTATTGAAAACTTACAAAATATTGCATACTAGCGAATGTTTAATGTGTACGGATATATTAACTAATAACAAGCACAGTCGCAATCTTTATTGGTGTATTACTAATAGAACTTTCTGTTTCAGGCAAGTATAGGTAATATAAACTTACAGTTTTCGTTGTAGACGTATTATGTAAAAGTAGCGCTAATTAGGCGAAGTATGTACAGAATCTATAAGTTTGAAACAAATGTGTGGGTATAGCTTTAAGCAAGTAGTATGATATATTGCTTCTTAACAATTTCAACATTATATATTATATTAAGTGGGTATACTTTTATACCTGTAAATCCGTAATAATTTGAGATATATGTGTTGATGCTTTTAAACGATTTTAAATGATTTTAAATAGTTTTACGTTTATGGTACTTGTACAGAGTACACTAAACAGTTAGCTTATCTGCTCTACAGCAAGATTTGATAAACTTTCCAGCATCGGACATGCATAACGAGTGAAATTCTTTGATCGATCAAGTAAACGCAAACATTCATTTACTTTAGCCGTTTTCTGTTCCGTATGTTTCGTTCTCTTAAAAACAGCAGTGAAGTGATCGTTCTTCGGGAAAAAGACTACTACCTAAATATAAGACGTGAAAGATATGCGTCTTTTAATATGTAAGGGGGGTCCCTGTTTTCCCTTCATGGTGCCGATTGAAACTTGAATTTTTTACGCATTTCGGTTTTGGACATATACAAGGGTATTGTACCAACGAAAATTTCTTGCGTAACGACAATGATATTAACGATATTTCAATATCCGGTTAATTGTATGCGTTTATGTTCTAACCTAAAGTATTCTCACAAACAACCTGTTCATTGCTACTTCTTAGCCATTAGTCTGCTCATTTTAATAAACAGGAAGCCAGAGGTGGACAAATGCAAACGAGTTGTTTAATTAGCTCGTCGAGGACTAATTTTTACAAGTCAGAAGTTAACCAATTTATCCAGTCGGAATTTTTCGCTTCCAAGTTTGGCGCCATGCCGGGTAGCTCCAGTTAAAAAGTTAAGGGGCGTAATGTCTCCCTTGATGGAAGATAATGTGGAATTAGAATACATCTGAATGCAAATTAACATTAATATTTAATGCCGAAATCGCCTTTTTGCTCTGAAGGCAAGTTGAAAAACCCCTTTTAATCACTTTATTTCTTAAACCTGCAAAAAATCTTTGCTGTGTTTGTTTCTGCCGAACATAATTAGGGCAGCCTTCAGCTTCGCTCAACCTTTCTTTTCAATAGTAAATGGCTGAATTATATTTGACAGCGGAGGCCTCTAGGATCCATGCAGTACCTAGCTATTTGTTAGTTTGGTATGCTGCAAATCCACATTATTAATAATACAGTCGTTTAAATCGGAAATTTATGAGTATGCATGTTGCCAATTTCGGTTTGTGGAATTATTCATTTTCCGGTTTTGATGATTACTTAATTAATTATTTGTTGTGTCCTAGCGTTTGGAACAAATATTAATAATAATTAAACCTTTTTACATTGTTTTATTATTACTGATATCTAGACACACTTGTTTCTGTTCTTGTTAATGCTTTTAAGAGTTTCAAATTCAGTTAAACCATAAATTATACTTGCCTGCATTTATGATACTTATATGTACCAGCTGTGATTCATATATTTGAAAAGTTGTTAATTATGCCTTATGTGGTACGCGACAAGTATGTCGTTAGTGCCCGGTCCGTTACAAAGTTTTTTTCCAGTATCCAATAGTGTAGTGCAAGACCCCATAATTTCTCAGTGAAAAAAAGGTTGTTCTATTTAGTGTGAGTTTGCTTCTTTTAAAGGCTAAACTGGGTGTATTTGATCATTCCACATAACTTATGGTCTATGTCGGACAGTTTACACTGCCTGCCAGCAGCGATAAAGCACCACAAATATATCATTTAATAACTGGAATTTTTTCTTAAATATATGCATATATAATTCCCTTCAAAATAAATAACAAACAACTTAGTGTTAGGCTAGAAAGCCTACATAATATAAGATTTCCTACAAATCTTTTTAAATTACCATTTGTCTACTAGCTAACACCATACATAAGGACTGGCTTATTATTGAGCTTTTTGTTCCCAATCTGTATAACGACTCCCATCAGATTTGTTTGTAATTCCCCGTGATCCACATCTACTCGATATACAAATGACTCCGAAATCCGGTTAAGTTAAAATCGCGTTTGCTGGGGTTATAACTAGATAAGGGGAGAATGTACTTGTGAAAGTACGACAGACGTTAATTTCCATGGGGAAGGAGTTAAGTATAACTTAAGACAACCGCAGCGCACCTCTGAACAAGATTAATTATTATTTTACCGAACGTAGGCCATCAACTTGACAGTTTCCTTTATTAGGACTCGCAAACTGAATTATCTTGTACTCCACCCGGTGCGAAAGGCGATACACCATAAACAAAGGTTGGGTTTAATATCGTAGCGTGAAAGCAAACTGCGAATTCAGCTGTTCTAGATAAGGCATAAACCTTGCAAAATGTTAGGTTGTTTTGGCAAAGAATAAAAAAAATAGAAAATATGTTTAATTATGTGCTTAGAATCAGTGGCAGCTCGTGGCAATATCTAGTGGGTCGACAGTAAAAACATTAGTCCACTGTAGTTGGTGAATATTGATTATTAAAAAATTGGTAAATAATAAATAATATATATAATAATAAAGTTTGTTTTTAATTTCATTCTCTGTCAACCCGTTGCATTTTTCAAACCAGGATACAGAAAGTCCGTTATTCCATTTAGGAAAACTGCTTTTTAAACTAAGTTTTGCGACATCTCTTTTCGATTCACCACTTCATGTATTGTTTCGACAATGAAAATAAATTAGCTATCTCACCCATTCAAATCTTTAAAACACCACCAAAACGAACCTCAAACTTGCTAGCCTTCCTCCAACACCTAATTGTTCAGAGTTGCCTTGATGAGACCCAGTGCTCAGTGTAAAGTATCACATGTAGCCGATTCACAATTCTAAATTATACATACTTATTACTTCCACATCCAACGGATGGAAAGTATTGTTTGTATCGGAAAAAAATATTCAAAATTTTTTATTTGCTCATTTGCTTTAAAATGGTCGGAAACGCAAAAAAAAACAAAGTTTGAGGAAAAAAAAATTTGTGTGTGTGTGTGTGTGTGTGTGTGGTTTTGTTTGTGGACACGATAACTTTCGAAAGACTTAATATATGAACTTGAAATCTGGCAAACGTATAAATCTCAACTACCCAAAGCGACCTATTGTTTGTGGGGTAAGTAGGGTATCGGAAAGGGGGCAAAATTGGAGGGTAACTACCCTTTTTGCAAATTTTATGTTTTTTTCGTTTTAGTATGTGATTAGTAGTATAACTGCGAGTATTATTCGCTCTTATAAATTTTCGGTGCAGCAAACTGTTTGGAAGATAGCAAAAAAGCGTCACTTAGAGAAAACGGTTTTTCCTAAATATCTCCGAATACATTTAATATATTCAAAAAATGAAAATACCATCAGATAGGAAATAAAATTTCTCACAAGAAAGTGTCTTAGAAAATTTATAAAAAACTTTGACATTTTCGAAATATTAAAAAAAAACATTTTGGACCCTGCTTGTACGATTTTTTTAAAATTTTGTTATTATATAGAAACTCAAATTTCTGATCGGAAAGCGCTCTTGTAATTTTTTTAAGTTAATAATTTTCGAGTTATGTGCAAAAAAACCGATTTTAAAATTTATATATTTTTGCTAATATTGTCGCATACCCTCTAATCACCCGCAACATCGTTGCAATTTTTCAATTAGTAGATCTGTTCAAAATAAAAAAGAAACATGACAACCTCGTAAAACGCAAAGCTGCGATTTTTACCTAAATACGGAAATCGAAAAGATCGAGGAGTCACGTTCGGGCTTGATCAGCGAGAGGTTGCGACACTGCCAAGCAGGTATCCCCATTAGTTAGAAAAGAAAAGATGTAAGTACAATAACTCACGTAAGTAGTAAATTTTATTAACCTTTATTCTCTTTAATAATTCCCTATCGTTGATTTTTGTGTACATAGAAAATTTTTACATTTTATTTGTGAAAAGTGTAACTTGTTCGTTATATGTGTACGTCCCTATCGAACTGATCTGCCTATTTTTTTTTGTAAAAATTAGTTTTATTAAATCTAGTGGCTTGTATACGGCATTTGACTTGACCATCCCTGATCCGGTTCTGCTTCAGGTGTCACTCTCGCTGAGGCCCAAATGCGACAATATCACGAGGACTGTTCGTCTTAGAAAAAAAAAAGCGTATAGTATAAGAAATCAAAACGTAAATGTCATTTTGACAATTGAATGTGGAAGTATTGATTATATTTGCAGCGGTTTTAACTGATTAATAAGTGAAAGCGTATATTAGACTGCACACAACTTTTAGTTTTCGCAAACAGCAATACACATTTATGCATTGGGATATTTCCCGCCAAGTGCTTTTAAATAAACTTGATATCGATCCGTAGTGAAAATATTCAGTGCTAAAGGAAAAGTATAATTTTATTTAAAAACCATAAAGCTGTTTCACGAACGTAACAAATTATAACTGAAAATCTTTTTTCTGCCGAGGCAGATAATTGAAGATATAGAAAAACAAGAGCGTGTTGTGGATTGATTTGTAGCCTGAATAACTCCACTCAAAGCTGCAATTCTACAAAAATCCAACAAGATCGCCAGGTCAACATGTTAATTTGTTCTAATCGTCGGTATTTTTTCCCAATGCCACTATCATGGATTCTGCACGTTTTAAAGTAGCCCAAACTAGCGTTTCTTCCTGGGTTAATTTTCATATCGGCACAAATTAAACAGATAGTCTAATTGGCTACACAAGTAGCCCTATCTGGCAATTATTCTGTAAACGGACTTATTAATTTCAACATTATTATGCGTGCAGCCCTTTCCGAAGTAGCATTCGGAAGTCCAGCAAACATCATAATGCGATTATACGCGCATTGGCGGTTATTTATTTTATTTTTTTCTTGTGCGAAATTCTTCAGATTTCGGATTGACTAAATTTATAAACACAATAAACATATGCATTTAATTAATTCTTTTTTCTTTTAATGTTCGTATGTGCTAAAATTGTTTATTTAGAAGGATGGTTCTTACAATAATGATGAAAAAATTTCTAACTCCACAGAATATTCGAATAGTTTTTCGCGGTTTAACTATAGATATACTTCTTGTGCTATGTGCATGTCAAGATTAATTCTTGGACTCTGACGATTGTAATGCTGCGCCGCAACTTCAATAAAACAATATATACATAATATTAGATTATGATTATAAAAAAAAACACTGTAAGTAATGTAATGTGTAATGTAATTGTAATTTTTAATACCTAATAGAAAACTGAACTATAAATAGTATATATTAAAGTAAATATTGAACTCAGTTTTACCGTTTTATGCTGTCTGCTGGACCAAGCACTGCCGAGCAGGGTTGGCAAAAAACATGTTTTTTTTAAAATTGAACAAAACAGTTTTGTTAATTTAATCATGTTTAAATTGTTTTAAACATGTTTTTTTTTCTTGCTTAGTTAAGAACATGTTTAAAACGTTTTAAACACTGTTTTAAACATGCACTCTCATGCAAATTACTATGTGTATTAGTGAAAATAAATACGAGTAGATGACGCAAAGTGTAGCAGTTGTCTAAAAATTCCTAGGTGACTACGATTGCCTGTTGTCATTTGTCATTCGTATTCGATGTGTACGGCGTTTACGCGACAATTTTAGTTATTATGAGCCGTTTTTTCTTTTCTATTTTAAGCGAAAATCAACTCTGTTATAAAATCCAAACCAATCACATACTGGTTACTGGATGGATTTTAGCTAATATCAACMTTAACAAAGAGAATAAGAACCGACCTMGTATGTTTAAAGTTCAACAATTAAAATTACCAGTAGGAGAAAAAATGCAGGGTGGAAGTACTTCGACAGAATTAAGGTGCAAAATAGTACAATGCGAGCTCGATGCAAGAAGTGCAAAAAAGATATGCTTGCACTAGTAAAAATATTTTATTTCTTGTGTTTATTGTTTTTTATATTCCCAAGTTCTGATAACTATTTGTTCTATTATGCTAAATATATAATTATCTAGTAAGTGTTGAATGAACGTCTTATTTATTGTTTTGTTGTACTGGACCAGAAATACAAATTTTTATGTTATGATAAGGTTAAGATTTTTTTTATTTGTTGTTTTAAAATGTTTGTAATTTATAGCTACAGGAAAAATGTTAAGTTTATTATTAATTTCTATAACTGTTGTATCGATAAAAAACTGGGCCTGGTTTTGAATTCAATTCATTTTACTTCCACATCCAACGGATGGAAAGTATTGTATCGCGAAAAAAAATTTCAAAAATTTGAGCAAAAACAAATTTCTTGTCTGTGTATATGTGGTATTGTTTGTGGACATGATAACTTTCGAAAGACTTAATAGATGAACTTGAATTTGACAAGCGTATAAATCTCAACTACCCAAAGCGACCTATTATTTGCGGGGTAAGTAGGATACCGGGAAGGAGGCAAAATTGGGGGGGTAACTACCCGTTTTGCAAATTTTTATTTTTTTCGTTTTAGTATGTGATTAGTAGTATAACTGCGAGTATTATTAGTTCTTATAAATTTTCGGTGCAGCAAACTGTTTAGAAGATATTAGCAAAAAAAAGCGTCACCTAAAGAAAACGGTTTTTCCTAAATATCTCCGAATACATTTAATATATTAAAAAAATAAGAATACCATCAGTTTTTCACAAAAAATTTGACATTTTCAAAATACTTCAAAAAACCTATTTTGGACCCTGCTCGTACGATGTTTTTTTAAATTTTGGTATTACATAGAAAATCAAATTTCTGATCAGAAAGCACACATTTTTTAAGTTAATAATTTTCAAGTTATTTGGAAAAAACGATTTTAAAAATTTATATATTTTTGCTAATATCACGAGGACTGTTTGTCTTAGAAAAAATGTGTAGAGAAAAAAATTCCTCAAAAGCTGATTACTAATCGTATAGTATAAAAAATAAGAACGTAAACGTCATTTTGACAATTTGATGTGGAAGTATTGATTCAATTTGCAGCGGTTTTTATGCAATTGTAAGGTGACATTATGTAGATATGTAATTACTAATAATCCTGTTTATCTATTTGTGGAGGGTATACTAGCCTAATAGTAATAATTAATGAATCACATACAATAGTAGTTAAAAAACACTGTTTAAAACAAATGATTTAAACATTTGTTTAAAACTTTGTTTTAAACAGAAGCGTTGTTTTAAACAAGTTTAAAACATTCTGTTTTAAACATTTTGTTTTAATCATGCCAACCCTGCTGCCGAGTTTCGATTCTAGCATCACGATTCTATATGCGCGCAGGGTTGCGTCTCATGATGCTATTGCTTCTTTCTTACGATGCTGCTTGCCGACCTAGCGTTTGGGTGATAGCAAACGATTTTATAAGCGTCTTGGTGATAGATACACGGGCCAGCAATGGTTGCCGAGTAACGTAAATTTTTCGGGACGACCGGCACAAATATAATTGTAACTAATTATTAATTTCACGGTAATATAAAAATGTACTTTAACTTTTTCAAGGTATCTGAACATAGCAAAACATAGAAATACGAAAAAAATAATTTATTTGATTGCCTTTGACTGCAGAGTCGCCACTGCTCAGAATATTGTCGTTTGACATATATATGTTGCCTAATATTGTACTGGTTTTAAGTATAAGATCGTTGATTATTGCTGTTTTTGACTTCTCAGAGTCCATTTATCATAATAAGTCAAGTGGGAGAGCCTGTATGGGATTGAGATTACAAAATTATAACAAGTTTAGATTACTTGAGCGCTCAAGCAAGCTAGTAAAAAGCTTTACAGCAAAGTAATAACGTTAATTGCGCCTACATGAGTAGAAGAAGCAATCAATCAAGCAAAAGCCATTTAACTCCTCTTGCTGCAGCGACAGACAGAGGCATTACCAATATAATGAATTTATTACCCCGAAGACATGCACATGAATGTGCTATAACAATGGCAGTTTTAACTTAAATGTACACAGTGTCATCAATCACTGATGAGTGACAGCCCTCAGCGCCACTTCTTGGAAGATGCGATTTTCGAGAGAGACGTTTAATTATCGCCACAGAATTTGCGCACAATATATGGTACGATAGATTTAGTACTATGATTTCGTGATAGCGAACCACCATGCTTATTCCTGGCTAGATATTATTTACAAAAGTACGCAAAAAACTTTGAGCAGTATGTTAGTACATTTTCCTTCTTTGCCGCTAATCAGTGATGAATAAGAAGAGGTAACCGGCTTGTTATTTTATTAAATGTTATCCTAAATCGTAAGCCTATGGTTGTCTTGAATATCTAGTTACAGCTTTGAACTATTAAGCTGTTTTCATTCTAAGTTTGCGTATTCGCCATTTCTTTTATCTTGCGTTTTAAATACATACTTGAGGAAAGACAGATTAGCTTTATTATTTTTCAATCTTGCATTCACCTTTATTAGAACAATTTGCCTAAGATCATCAATATATTTATGTTGATGAACTTCATCGGCAATAACCTAGACTTTATAAGCACTAAATTAAGGGGAGTAAAGGCTAGCAGGTAAATAACGTTTTCTAGCGTAATGAGTTTGAAGTAAGTAATAGATATTGCAAGTGTTTGTTAAACTTATAGTAAGACACAGAAATTTATTCCTGGCCCCATGTAGGTCGGCACGTGAAAGTTATGGAGATAACGTAATTGGCTATCTCTAAGTCTAAGTCATTTGCACTATCAAAGCGAGAATATCCCAGTTATTTCTAAGGCAAAGGGGATAGGAACTAAGGTGATCAGCGATCCTCCATAACCAGATGGCTCCTTCCTGCCTATCGTTGTTGATTTTAGTTTGAAACTGCACAGACTGTGTCTTGAACAAATATTATAAATCATTTGCTGATACTAGTGTATAAATCATTTCTGCCAAAATCGTTAGATACTAAGCAAGAATCAAATATTGAGTAATTTTATTAGATGAACTGTAGGTGATTCGAATTGCTAGTAGGCTGAAAATGAAAGTGCGATAATATGGTCGTGTTACTGCATAGAAAGCATACACTCTTATGCACTGCAAGACACTGCAAGGGACGGCGGGGAGAATTTACTTGAGGTGATAAAATTTCGGCTTAAGCCATGGTATACTTGGCCTAATGCTTGAAAAGGATGTACTAAACAAGTCGAAAAATGTTTAAAGGCTAAATTATCTCGTTGTGGATTCCCTGCAGTTGCAGAATGTTGTGTATTTGGTGCACTTCCAGATGCTATTTGCGATAGAGATCATATTTTTCGTAAATATAAAGCTGTTCCGTGWTAAGATTAATAAAGCCACGAGTAACAGTGGTAATAAAATACATGTACTGAAGTAAGTTATGGTCATTACAGGCAAGAGTCTGTAGCGGATTAAATTCTATGAACCTGACGGTGACTCAACATGTATTTCGTAATGCCACTATCCCTTTAGATACCCTTTCTTTTTTGTAGATTGTACATCTAAAGAAACATGATGGGCCAATTAAAACATACCCTTTTTCTTGCATCAATATTGCGATCATATTTTTGAAACTCCTATCTGTTATCACATGATATCCTGTAAAAGCTTCTTCATGTCTCATTCGTCCTTCCACAATAGCCTTCCTTAATGATATTTACTAATGCATTATGTCTACCTGAAATCATATATTTCAGGGTATTTCCGTTTGAATATCGGGACCATGTAAGAACTTGATGAACTGCATTACTTGACTTTTGAGTCTGTCGCGTAGGAGAGCGAATAGTAAGAGCAGGACTTACGTAAGTAGGTTGTAGAACAGTGGGACTGCAGGCCAAGGGGTGCAGTACTTGACTTGGTCTTGCTAGCGAAAATGGCACGAGCGCGCACACCACGAAAGATACGATGCAACTGGTTTCTTCAGGAGAGACAAGGGCAAAATGGTAAACGGAAAAAGGAGCAACAAAAAACTGGATCCAATATCCAACATAACCGCCCACCAATTTTGATAACAAAATTAAATAATATTTAAATATTAGCGAGTATCGCCATTAAAGAAATAACTATTGAATAAGGTAACTCAAAATTAAAATTTGTATGAAAGAGATAACAAAACTTAATTATTAATAACATTTCAAATGGCTATGGCTAAGTGTACACCCCATTTGTCAGGCTAATCCTTTGGTAAAGGACTTAGCTTAACAACAGGACGACGAAACACACCAGCTTTAGTCTTAACGTCCACTACACGGACAACTTTATCAGAACCCGGATACACACGTTCAACGCGCCCTAAAGGCCAATGCAAAGGAGGTACATTATTTTCGTGTATTAATACTAAGTCGCCTTCAACAATATTATTTACGGATTTGGTCCATTTAGATTTCTGTTGAAGAGTATGCAAGTAGTCTTTCCTCCACCGGTTCCAAAAACATTGCGTAGATTGTTGAATTAGTTGCCAACGGGACAAGCGGTTCAGTTTAGTGTTAGTTAAATCATACTCCGGAACTTCTAATAAAGGACCGCCTATAATAAAGTGACCGGGAGTAAGAACATCAAATTCATTTGCATCTGACGAATTTGGACAAAGAGGGCGGCTATTAAGAACAGCTTCGATACGGCAAAATAATGTAGCGAACTCTTCAAAAGTAAAAGCTTGTGCGCCTACTACTCTTTTAACGTGATACTTAGCGGATTTTATACCACTCTCCCAAATTCCTCCGAAGTGTGGAGAAGAAGGCGGGATAAATTTCCATTCGATGCCTTGACTGCTTAGAGCATTCGTAATAGTTTCAAAATGTGGAGCAGAGAGGATATAATTTTGAACGTCCATTAAATATCTAGTCGCTCCAAGAAAATTTCTACCATTGTCGCTATAAATACAGCGACAGAGGCCTCGACGACTAACAAAACGATTCAAGGAAGCTAAGAATGCGTCAGTCGACAAATCTGAAACCAGTTCCAAATGAACAGCCTTAGTAGCCATACAAACAAATAACGCTAGATAAGCTTTGGAAATTTTAGCATTTCTGCGAGTTGATTCTTTGATAGGGAAAGGACCTCCAAAATCTACACCAACATTAAGAAATGGTCGACCCTGACTTACCCTCGAGGAAGGCAGATTTCCCATGGTGGGATGTAAAGCGGGTGCTTTCTGGCGCAAACAAGTAAGACACCGTCTAAGGCGTTGGCGAATGACACTTCGCGCTGCAATTATCCAAAAGGTGCGGCACAATAAAGACTGTAGGGTTCTAGGACCAACATGCAAGTAAGACCGATGATAATAGTCAATTATCAAGTGACTTAAGTGACTATGTTTAGGAAGCAGAATAGGATGCTTCGCAGAGTATGGGAGAGAAGAATTTTGAAGTCTTCCACCGACCCGCCATATGCCTAATGTGTCTCTGGAGGGGCTTAAAGAAGATAGAGATTTCGAAAATTTGGTAGCAGCAGTTGCATCAAAATAAACCCCCTGTGTATGTTTAACCCAGTACATAAGAGCGTTCTGAACTTCAACACACGACAAAATGGCACTGGATTGACGACTCAAAGGTTTCCTGCAATTGTTAATGAAACGAAGGCACCATGCAGTGATTCTTTGCAGGGAATGAAGGTCTGAAAAACGCTGCAAAACTTCACTTTCTTCAGTCCTCACAGTTACTGTTGAGATCAACGAATGGACGGGCTTTCGTTCGGGAATATTATCAGAAGCAACAGGAACGTTTTCTGAAATTGGCCATTCTGTGCAAGGAAGCTTAAGCCACGGAGGGCCAGTCCACCAAAGATCGCATGAACTGATATTCGAAGGCAGCAGTCCTCTGCATGCCAAATCGGCAGGATTTTCATCAGATGAAACATGATGCCATAGATTAGGCTCGAGAATATCGTGGATTTGGACCACGCGATTAGATACAAACGTTTTAAGAAGATGGGGTGCGGTGCAAAGCCATGAGAGAACTATAGTAGAATCAGTCCAGGCTGAAATTTTCGGTTTGACTGGAAAGCATTCTCCGAGAGAGCTTAAAAGAAATTTAAAAGTTTTAGCTAAAAGAAGAGCTCCACATAGCTCTAGTCGAGGGATAGACAACGGCTTTATGGGAGCAACCTTAGACTTAGCGATTAGAAGTCTAATTTTGGGTTCAGCATTTAAAAAAAAAACACATAGGTATACAACAGCTGCGTAACCTCTTTCGCTGGCATCAGAAAATCCGACAAGATGATAATCTATGCCATCACTAGCAAATATATAACGAGGTATCTTAACATGTCTCAATAAAGGTAAGCTCGTGCTAAAAGAAATCCATACCTGTTGAATATCCAGAGGGAGGACAGAATCCCATTCAAGACAACGCTTCCAAAGCTCTTGCATTAAAGATTTAGCATGAAAAATAACTGGAGAAATCCAGCCAAGGGGATCGTATAATCGGGCAATACAAGATAACACTGACCTTTTAGTATGATTGCACTCGAAAGGTGCAGTATGGTAAGAAAACGAGTCACTGTTAGGATCCCAATAGACGCCGAGTAATTTCAAGGAAATCTCAACTTCAGGGGAAAAGAAGGGCTGCATATCACACTTATCTGGAGGTAGATGGTCAAGCAAGCTAGTGTTATTACTGGCCCATTTTGCCAGTTCGAAACCTCCTAGCTCTAATAGCCTAATTAGATCAGCCTGTAATTTTAAAGCGTCTTCCACAGAAGATGAGCCCGCCAAGATGTCGTCAATATACGTACAATTCGCAATTAGTTTGGAAGCTTCTGGAAAGTGCAAACCTTCATCTTTCACTAATTGCTGCAAGGTGCGGATAGCTAAATAGGGTGATGAAGACACTCCATAAGTTACGGTTAAGAGTTCAAATTCTTTGACAGTTACATTTGGAGAGGGTCTCCAGAGGATATGCTGAATTTTCTATGTTCTGGTAACACTAGAATCTGACGATACATTTTAGTTATATCGCACACAAAAACTATCGGATGAATTCTAAAGCTACAGAGAATAGAAGCGAGGTTCGGTTGTAGCTTAGGACCAGCATACAACAAGTCATTAAGAGATTGATTGGATAGCGTTTTTGAAGAGGCATTAAAAACTACCCGAATTTTAGTTTTGTTGCCAGCAGTTTTAAAAACCGCGTGATGTGGAATATAATTAGTGCTAGGACTGAAAGTACCAGAAGAAATAGACTTCATGTGTCCCAAAGATTCATATTCCGACAAAAATGTATTATAGGACTGGAAGAGGTCAGGGTCACGCTTAAAACGTCGTTCTAGAGAGTTTAAAGAAGAGCTGGCGATTGATAACGACTCACCCAGGAGGGAAGCATCATCCTTAAACATAAGAGGAACAACATAACGGCCCGTATCATCACGTTGATGCAAGCATTGATACATTTTCTCACAAATAAGATCACAAGGATCAACAGGTGGTTCAGAGAGCACTTCCTCCACTTCCCAGAATTGCTTCATAATGGTTTCGAGAGAATACGGTTCTGTGGCAACCCCACAATAACTAGAAGATGGAAGCGAATAATCATTAGGAACTTTACCCATAATGACGTAACCAAAGATACTATTAAGAGCGATGGGTGTGCCTTGAGAAGAGGCAAACCGCCCACCGTCAAATATGTAGGGAAAAACATCAGCCCCAAGTAGAACCTCAATGCGTCCAGGTTTCTCAAAATCAGGGTCAGCTAGAATAAGTTGATCAAATTCCTCGTGCAATAAATTAGATCCCTGGACAGACGGTGTATAAGTAGTGATTTTTTGGCAACACGACAGCATCAGTATGTAGAATCGGTTGCGAAGTATTGTAAGGTTTGATCGTTAAAGAAATCAAACCTGTGGAAGAAGAATTCACAGAACCCCCAATACCAGTAATAGGGCAATGACACCTCTGCACAGGAAAATGCAGACGTCGACTAAATGAACGGGTCACGAGCGAGATCTGAGAACCAGAATCAATCAAAGTTCTGGCTTTGTGATATTGACCATTGCTATCCAAAATCAGTACGCAGGCAGTACCTAAAAGAGTTGTGGTAGACTTGGTCGATATGGAATGACATATTGGAGCTATAGAATGACTATTAGCACTAGACGTAGAAGGTTCTACAGAATCGGGAGCTGGCTTTGGCTTATTTTGTTCCGTGTGTAGTAATGTATGATGTCGATGACCGCACAAAAAACACGATGCTTTCGAGGGACAAGCTGAAGAAGGGTGACCTCCTTTTAAACAATTACAGCAAAGTTTGGCAGATTTAGAGAAATTGAGCCGATCTAAAGCAGATAAGGAACGAAAATCAGAACATTTATAGATGGTATGCTCATTTTTTTTGCAATATGGACACAATTTTGCTAAGGCAGTAAGAATAGCCTTTTTTGGAACAAAGTTCGGAGACCATGATGATTTAGCATGAATAGATTTATTAAGATTAACGTTTTTACTAACGCAAGTCGAATTAGCTTGTGTCAGGGAAGCTGCTCGCACTTGTTTGTCAATGAACTCCATTAAAGTATTGAACGTTGGCAAAGTAGGACCATCATTTTCAGTTTCAAAGTTTTTCCGCGTATTTGAATCCAAACATCTCAAAGCGATATGTAATAAAACAAAATCGTCTAAATTATTCACTGATACTGCTTTAATAGCATTAAAATTCTCCGAAAACGTTTCATGAAACTTGCTGAGTTGTTCAAACCCATCAATTTGCAAAGGCTTAAAACTGAGCATCTGATCTAAGTAACACGCAAGTTGCAATCTTTTGTTTTCATACTTCTTAACAAGAGCTTCAAAAACAACTGTATAATTAGCTTCATTTAACGGAAGGCTACGAACTATAGTAGCAGCAGGACCTGAAACTACTGAGTGCAAATAATGAAACTTATCTACATTATTTAAACTACGGTTTTCATGAATTAAACTTTTATAAGTGCCATAGAATGTAGGCCAGGATTTAATATTACCGTCAAAAGGCACTAGTGAAATTTTAGGCAGTTTAGGATTAGGGCACTTAGAAGTGGTAGATTCCAAGTTCTCGTTCTTCAAAATTTTTTCTGCATTTGATTGAATTTCAAAGTAAATGTCATCTGCGGAAGCACCAGATATATCAACATTTAACTTAACCTGGAGAGCCATAATCTTTGCTTGAATATCCTCAAATTCATTATAACTATCGTCGATTTTTGCAAATCGTACCTTGAACGATAAAACTTTAGACGGATCAGTAAGTGCTGATTTGGACGCGTCAAGTAAATTTTGCAGCCGCAAATAAAGTCGTTCTCTGCGGTTTATTAAAATTTTCAGATCGGCCTCGAAAGCCATTGCAATATTTAATGAACTGATGATAATCAGAACAAAATTGTTATTAACAATGCTCCGATATATATCTCTGTTGAAAGTGTGTATTCAAAGCAACATTTCTAAATGCAGCACAATAAACAAGTAAGAAAACGCATTCCACACTATCGCACAAGAAACGACAGTGTTGGAGACGAAAATAAATGAACAAAAACTACTGTAGATAAGCAGGTGTGTTTCTCAGTAAAATGAAGCAAATACGTATAGATATTCAAGAATTACTTGCACGTAATTACGCGAGGGCGTACAATTAGCAAGCAGTAGATAAATTATCATAAGTGATAGATAAGTTTTGAACAGAGGCTTTATAGCCCTTATGTTTAGATGAACAGTAGGCACTGTAAATGCGGACCGAAGGACCAGAATTATGTCGCGTAGGAGAGCGAATAGTAAGAGCAGGACTTACGTAAGTAGGTTGTAGAACAGTGGGACTGCAGGCCAAGGGGTGCAGTACTTGACTTGGTCTTGCTAGCGAAAATGGCACGAGCGCGCACACCACGAAAGATATGGTGCAACTGGTTTCTTCAGGGGAGACAAGGGCAAAATGGTAAACGGAAAAAGGAGCAACAAAAAACTGGATCCAATATCCAACAGTCTCTTTTTGTAGACAGTATATATTATGAAAATTACTTTATTTAGCTCTAAAAGGTGTCAACAATTTAATCCTTTGATCTACTGGCCAAAGACTTAAATCTTGCATTTGTTCTGCGTGAATTAATATAGTCTTTTTAAATATGCGGCTCTTATTAGCAGTCTACATTCCAAAATGTATACTGTTTTTCGTGCTTCTACATAGCACATTTTACTAATTTAAATTTTCTCTTTACCACGCTTTTGCGACAGATCTCTCAAATAAATGAGTAAATAGGATTTTTTCATTTGTGGTCGAATACTGGATATAATTTTAAATTCCAAATAGTTGCTCTTTAAACAGAAATAGAAATAAACAAAATGTCGTAAACGTACTCTCCGTTCTTACATATTCTTGTACATGCATACCTAATACATGATAATTAAGAAAACCGCTTGTAAATAAAGCACTTGAGTAACTATAACTTTTAGGTATTTGCAAACTGTTACGATGGCTTACATTAAAGTGATTTTTGTAGCATACACTGTCGATAAGCTCAATAAATATTTTTTTAAATTTCTATTTATCGCCTTGCACAAGCTTTCTTTTGCAGCGTCACCTCGAGGCAGTGTAAAAATATTTTWTAGGTGTCGTACACGTCGTAATTCCGCACATAGGCACGACGCAACATTTGTAATCCTTTCTTGCGCTCATTTTGCTGTTACTGCACAAAATCAGAAACTATGGACATCGACAAACCTGAGAATCAGTGGCGGCTCGTGACTGTATCGKAAGGTAGTGCCAAAAATTCGATACGTTACAAACTATTATAAAACTAAAGATACAAATTATAATCTGGTAGTTTAAAATATCCAATTTATAAAACAATGCTTGCCCAAACCATAACAATAATCACTATGGCTTGCTCACTAGTCTCTTACAGACATTTGGTCTAAATCCCACAGTGAACGAATATACGCGTATAGGTTCCACAAGATCGTCGATTCTGGATCAGGTCAGGTCAGGTCAGGTCAGGTCATATCGCACTAATTTCGAAACCAAATATTCTTCCAAATGCAATTTCGGAGCGTCAAATGGTCTTAATTAATTTTAATGTTACAGGGAAAAGTTATAAATTTATCTCTGAACATATAAGAATATTCTCAGCGCATGCGACTTCTGAGTTTAGTAATTTCCTGGAGAAAGAATCTTGGGATGAAATTTATTCTTCTGGTGATTGTAACACAAGCTTCGAATTATTTATTGATAAATTTTTGCATTACTTTAATATGTGTTTTCCCTTAAAGACCTTAAAAATCTCTACCACTTACAGAAAATTTACCTGATATTAAAATCCAAATATAATATAGAAAAAAGAAAACCTAGTGCTCTCATAGCATCAGCCAAAAAAGCACATTACATAATCATCAATTCGGATCAGCATCTAGAAATGCTTGGAAAGTCATTAATGGGTTGACACCTGTCCGACCTCTTGACAAAGATATTAACTTAAGAATTAATGGCAAGCTTGTTAATAATGTTTTAAAAGTTGCCAGTGAATTAAACACATTTTTTAAGCAGGAATCGGAGAAAATACGAAATATCATTTCCCTCACAGTATGGATCTATTTGATTTTACTGAGGCAGAGCTTCTCCGGACAATTACTGACAGAGTGAAGAACAAGACTTCTTCAGATGCGGATGGTGTTCCGGAMTTTCTCTTGAAGAAATGTTTACAGCTCATTATACAACCTATAACCTTTTTAGTAAATTTGTCTTTTAGTCTAGGTGTATTTCCACAAGCCCTAAAATGTAGCAGGATTAAGCCAATTTATAAAAAATGGATAAAACTGATGTTAGCAATTACCGCCCCGTTGCTCTCATTTCGAGTTTCTCTAAAAATTTTTGAGCACTGGATGCTCTAAAGACTTACCTCCTTTGTGGATAAGTTTAATCATATTCATATAGCGCAGCATGGATTCAGGAGCAATTTGTCGACCATTGATCCCTTTATTTCGCAAATTATAAATGAAATTGATCGTGGAGGATGCCCAGTTAGTGTCTTTTGCGATCTAGCTAGACCTAGAGCGTTCGACTGTGTGAACCATGCATTGTTGTTAGACAAATTAGCTTCTTATATTATATTATAATTTTTGTGGGGTTGGTACGATGATTAAGGTCAGGTCAGTTGGCAACGCTGATCCGTGCCAATCGACTCACTGGCACGAACGTCCACTTAAACCTGCGTACTCCTCGCATCCTTTTGCTCCCCGCGGAGATCCATAAACTGACGCGATTTTGTGCCAATTCAGAGCTGGCACGAACGTGAAGTTAGATCTAATGCCGGTGCCGAGCGCAAGCGGTAACCGTGTATGAGTGGGTGCGTTCCGCAGTTCCGCCGGTGTTCCCACAAATTCAACCACTTTGAGTTCCATTATAATTCAATTTTTGATTGTTAAAAAATATTTTTCTCCAGTTTTGCTGGTAGTGCCATGGCACGTTGGCACTTATTGACCAGCCGCCACTGCTGAGAATATAATATTATCATAGCTCATAGCTAATAACGGTATTATCCGCAGGGCTCGCCGCAGGGTATTCGGGCACGTTCCGATACGTTACGTCAGAGTGCGTTTTGGTGGCATGGGTTCAAGTTTGTACTAGATATTTTGAGCTTAATTAGCACCCCCGAAATTGGTACTTTTTCGAACTAGCAGGGTTTTAAAATTTGAGTAATTTGTCTGTTACGGTTTACGGTTTACAGGACCATTTGCCAAAAATCCCGGCAATCACGGTGGATATAACAGGTATTCGTATATATAAAATTACTATAATTGGTTTTCCTAATATCTGAAGGTAAATTTTAATAACCATTTTGTGAAGAAATGCCAATTCAAGTGTTTTATTTTGCTTTGACGAACACTTCGGACAATATATTCATTTGATGGAATTCGGGGATTTTCTGCATACACTAAAACATTAGTAAAATAATTGCACAAAATGTTAAAGAAAATCACTTCATCATCATCAGTACCACGTTTTGGTGAATTATTGGTAGGTAAATTATAGTTTACTTCTAGTTCTTAAGGATAGAAAGAATAACCATTTGGCTTACTTCCATCTGCAGATAGTCTCCGATTGTGCGTGATCATTATTAAAATCATTTTGCTTCTTCAACTCATTATAAATACTTTTTTATTACGCATGCATCATAATCAACAATTATCGCACGCTGCAGCGTGTGTAAAATGATGATTATGATGCGCCTACTTTTTTATTACCTAGATATTTACCTGCCGTTTAAATTACTAGGTATATATACCTTTTGTACCCATATCAAAATGAACGAACACTTTTAAAAACAACATTTCTCTATTCTAAGTAACTATAATACTCTTATTTTAAATAAACATTGATTGTACAATTTGTATTTTTAGATATTTCATTTTATGATTTAAGCCTACTAAAAATAATTACAAAATTGTAAAAGAGAATGTTTAATGTTTAAAACATTTTTGAGCTTATAATGCATTCGTAATAAAAAATAGCGTATGATACGCGTGTATAAATAAGAGGCCTTTAAAGCCCTTGCGACTTACAAAACACTCCGCTGCATGTCGCGCGTGCTTTAAAGGCCCTCTTATAAACTTGTATCATAATATACTATTAAACACGGGCAAATTGTACACGATACACCCCAAACCGACAATCTTAACCTAACTTTTAAGTTTGACTCAAATTTGTATACTCCAAAATATTAAAGTATGCTGAAGGCAAATTTTCATATGTCTGGGATGATTCAGTTTACAAATAAAGGGTTTCTATAAATGATTCATGCATCCAGGGCGCTTATGGAAATTATCGATTACATCATTTTGCCGCCTCTCAGGAAAGTGACGTATACTTGTGATCTGTCGATTTTTTAATTATTTGATATAATTTAATATGAGAAAACGCCTGGGGGTGTGTATTTTCAACATATTCTGTAGTGTTTTGTGGGATAATTAACTTTAAGGTTGCAGAAAGCATACATTTCGGAGCTGTAGTATGACATTGATCTGCAACCTTCAGTAATATCGACGTGCATGTTGTAGCTTGAAATCAACTCCGCCCGCGATGCATGAATCATTTATAGAAGCCCTGCACAAAGACGTGTAATATTTGAAAAGTATAAAATACATGACTGACAAATCATTTTTCACCCACAAATTTCCTTTTAATGTTAAGTATGTTTGACATAAATCTGTTTAGCAAAGCAAAAACTACTTTGACTTACACTCTTTGTAACAATTATAATATTGAACTTGGACTTATTACCCTTTTCCCATAAAAGAAGGACACGTATACAAAGTAAATATGACTTAATCCGAAAATCACGCGTTTGCGACTTAAACCAGTTTACCCATGTACTCGCTCATTGATCAAGCAAGATTCAAGTGCCCCTGCAATAATTCGTGTTTAGTTTCAGAACGAACTAATTTTAAATATCATATGGTCATATTTAGTCCTCGAATAAAGTTCTACTCTTTAGTAGTTGTAGTTTCTTCACATTACATTCCACTTCCATAATTTTTCGTTTTTACTATTAGTTTTACCGGGATATCTGTATCTGCACCTGAATTGCCATAACTTGGTGCTTTCGTTTGCCAATAAGCACAACTCCTGAAGTAGAGCGGAAGCCCGGTCCTAATGAAGTCGTTGTGCCTTTCACGGAGTTAATTTTCTTCGTGGTTGCGCAGCACTGGTTTGTCCCGTGATTCAAACGGATAAAGGCGGCGTCCAGCCGTGAATTCTTTCATGCTCCTACGAACAGATATCGAAAATTCCTGTTTCACGCCGTCATAGATCTGACAGAACAATCCCTTCGGCCGGAATCGGTGGCAATTTCAATTAAAAAGTTTTTTAAGATTTATAATTACGGCCAGCGGTGTTCCATTAATTAAGTACCGGAGAAGTGTCCGGGAAGGAAAAATTGAGTTATAAGGACACAAGGCGGGTTTACTTGTAAAGCCCGGCCTTTTTATTTTAGATGAATTATTATTTTAAATGTATAGCTGGTAGCCAAAAGAAACTTAAATATATAATATAGGACTAGAGTAAGACGAACTTGACATTAATGTAAACTTGCTTATGGAAGTGCATTTGGAAAGTATAATTTGCAGAAAACGACAAAATTGTGTATCTTATGCATCTTCATTTCCATTGCATGGTAATGGCTGATGATTAAACTTATATTTTTAATGAGCTTGGTGTCGCCACTGTGCTACAGCATACGAATGTTTCAGAGAAACCGAAAATGAATTTATAATAAATAGGCTTATAGTCTAAGCTGTGACCTGGAACATAGTTTTTCAGTTATATTTCCTTCCAAATTTCATTACGTTTATGCCTTTGCAAAAAGTTTGTTGTCCGTTACGTTTTAATGTAGGCCAGTAAAAAATGTCTAGTTCTCTATAAATAAATAAATTGAGAGTCAGCTTAAACAAGTAGCTTGTTTGTCAAATTGTACTATGTAAGAATTGCTCCCTAAGTTTGTAGGCAATACTCCTAAGTTTAGGTCGTGTTCTCAGACAAGAATATGGCGAAATTTAAATTCAACCACGGTTTCAGTTTCGTCCATAAAATTTGTTGGGGCGGCACAGTTTTATTTACTTTTACGTTAATTCACGGACTGACATTTTTACTTACATATATTAGTTACTCAAGTGCAGTTAAATTCAGATTCTGTTTTAAACTATACAATGAACAAAAATGTTTTATAACTAATTTGGTAGCTCAAACATTTAAAATTTTATGCCACTGTTCTTTTTATGAATAGACATAGCTATAATAATTACGTCAATGCCATGCCGCCTTATAATGCCTCCTCAGCACAGCTATAATCCTAACGCAGACAACACGGCATACATCTGGCTTACCTTATATACGCCAAGGTAGGCGATGTGTATGCGAGAATTATAGTGTGGATGACACCACGCCTTCTAGTGGCAATACGACATCATCCACTCGTCTCCGTGAGAACTAATGTGAATGGCAGCCCACTATGTTGTGGGCGTTTAAAAGCCGGCAGACGTGTCTCAGACCTATGCCGTGTTGTCGGCGTTGGGAATATAGCTGTGCTGAGGAGGCTTTATAAGCCGAAATAGCTGCCCACAAATTGTTTTGATGCAGGGCTACATGGCATAGCCGTAATTATTATGCTTGAGAACTGCATTCTTTGCAGAAACCGTCGTTGGGGAATGTCTGCTGGCTTTTAAACGCTCGCAACATAGTGGGCTGCAGTTCAGATAAGTTCTCGAAAGAAAGAAAGACGAAAGGATGATGCCGTATTGCCACTAGATGGCATGGTGTCATCCACGCTGTCATTCTCACAGCCATAGCTATTTCAAACAAACTTCTAATCTAAACATTTGTTGCAATCAACCTATTACAAATTGCGAATTACATACTATACATACATCTTATAATGACATACTTTAATTCTAAATGGAGCACAAGGTAAAACAAATTACAACAAACCATAAACGGATACTTAGTTGGCAGTCGTACTACTCGGTATTGGTCATCCTCCCTTGAAAGGTATTGTGAAATGTACGGATTCTAAAAGGCTAATCTTCTTTTCACCGTTTCACCACACACATACATGTGTCTATTGTTGGATACTTTCTTAGTCTGAAATATAACCATCGAAATGTAACTGAAAATATGTTTTGGATTTTATTTTCTTGGTAACTTAACAAGATGCTGGTAATCTTTTTACATACGACCTTAAGCACGGGATGTAATTCACAATTAACGCCACGTATGACATCTAATATTAAATAGTGATATTTTGAATGTCCGCATTAGTGTGACTAGTTCTTTACTACTTCCACATCCAACGGATGGGAAGTATTGTATAGGAAAAAAATAAAAAAAAATGTGTGTGTGTGTGTGTGTGCGTGCGTGCGTGCGTGCGTGCGTGCGTGCGTGCGTGCGTGCGTGCGTGCGTGCGTGCGTGCGTGCGTGCGTGCGTGCGTGCGTGCGTGCGTGCGTGCGTGCGTGTAGCCCTGTGGTGTTTATTCCATGCAAGCAACGAAGTGAGGTTTCGTTTAGTTAAGAAGGGTTGTTAAAAGGAGAAATATGAGCTGAAGGCTCCTACAAAGTGATTTCAGGTCCACCAACAACCGGCTATTTTCAAAACTCAACAACGTTTACACAGTCGTTATATAAAATATGATTCACATGATAATATCCTGACCCCGCGGCTTAAAGGTTAATAACATCCGCTATAATTTTATCTGTGAACAAGATCTTAGCAAAGGGTCTCGCTGCTGGCTACCAGTGGTTAGTGAACGAATCCTCCAACATCGAAGATCATAAAGCCAAAGAGAGTTCGACGTTTTCAACCTGGCTGGCGAGTCCTTCTTAATGGTGAACAACCCATAGCAACAGACCGGTGTGAGTGGCCACAGTGATTCGAATAAAATCGCAAGCTTGAGACAAAGAGGCGGTAGGATATAGCACCTGCAAATAGTCAATCCAAATTATTCTACGAAAAGAACAAAACCAAAGCTATCAAGCCCAGACTAAAGCTAACGAGCCCTAGAATAGGACGAGGAGGAATTAACAAACATTCAATAAGATGGTTTTTTACTCACTATATATGGAGGGCGCGGGCGGCACTATGTTTTAAATGTTCGTGGTGGATCTCGTTAAAATTTTAATCCCAAGATGGCGTTGTGTTCAATCCTCCGAAAAAAAGTTCCAATAATGTCTCAATAGCTCAATTTCGTAGCATCCACACGTCTGAATAAAGTTTCCCAAGCTGATCCCAAATCGGTAACAACGATCTATTTGCTCAAAAACCTTCACAATTGATGACACCACTCTTTTAGTTTCCAATTCGAAAAGCAGTCGAATAGAAAAAGGCCGATTAAATTTCCGTCCGCTTTTCAAAAAATCAGAATCCCACCGCGCAGGCGCTAGAATTGGCGACATATGCGTGCCGAGTAATAGCTGACTGCGTTTTTATGCGACAAATTAATCGTCGACTGACAATGGTTACGAGTTCCCAAAGCCCAACAAATAATTCAGGAAAAAAAGTTTACAGCAAACTAAATCCTTGATTATCAACATACTGACCAGAAACTGATTCGAGGCAACCGTATTTGAAGAATCGTACGTACCCCTATAATCGAGTCTTTTCCGAAATAACCAAGTGCACGGCGGGTTGCCTATCGCAAGGTATGAGTGTTCGAAGAAAAAGACTTGTTACAATACTGAAAACCCTAATTAGCTAAGCTGCCATCTTCAATAAAATCTAAAGAAAACGACATCTTGAAGTGTCTGCCTGGATTTAACCAAATGATATTTCCCTCATCATACTTTCAACTGAAGTCGTTTGCTTCAATTTCTACTGAAGATGGCAGCTTAGCTCCCGAAATGCGTATTTAGGCTTTCTATTGCCCTTTGTGGAATTATTATCGTGGCCACATTTTTAATGTCAAGCATTTCCGATTGTATTGAATAAGCTTTAAGGCCGAAAAAAAATTAAAAATAAGCATGCCGTGACTTTCACGGCCCACGATTGGAGAACTCCTGGCATAAGCAATTGAAATTGCATGAAATTTAATAAGCTGAGCCAGCCAAAAAGTTGCTTTCGCTGTGAGCTTTTGCCGCAGCCTGGCCACCTACGTTGGTCTGCCACAACGAATTTCCTGTGCACAGTGCAAAGATGAAAATGTATCGCGTAATAATTTATACGGGCTTTGTGTTCGTCTGCTGAGTGATACGAGCAGTTTTATATATGAGATGCTTTCATCCACTTTGGTATTAATATATTGCGGGGAAGTCTTAAGAACGTGGGAATTGTTGCTGTCACGTAAACGTTTCGCGTGGTGATTCTTTTGTAAAGGCTTTCCTGTCTGGCAAAGGAATGCGCCTTGCAATTTGAATTAGAATGCGAAAGAGGTAAATGTAATGGCAAACGAGCTTCATAGCCGAGGCTATTTTGACGATAACACGCCCTTTGTGTATTGCGAACTGAAATACGGGATATTCGTTTCCGACGCATTCTCTAGAGATATCTGAAAGCCCAGTCGAACTACCGCAATTACTGTCGTGTTGTTTTCTGGAAATTACCTACTTTTGGAAACGTTCTTTTCAGTTAAATCTTTTGTCTGACTCAATTATTCGACGAAGAGTGTTCTATTGTTACACAAAAGGACATAGCAACCAAATAAGATGCGTAACCGTTGAACGTTAGAACGTTTAGAAAAAATCTATTTACGATTTTTACTGGCCAAATTGAACCAGGTGAGTTTAATTTTTGGGAAATTCCCAAAAACAAAAAGGACCCAATACACGCCTAAGTAAACGTTACATTTGCATTATCTATTACTTTAAAAGTTTCAATGCACACGTAAAAACCATATATGCACGAAGAAACTGTGTACATGTACATGGCTGCCATATGCTGAAAGAGAAATACTAAACTGATTGGAACACATATTAAAACTTATCGAATTTGCCAGGCAGTCTCTTAAATGATTTTGGCAGATGCAGATGATTCCATGCATTAAACGCTCTGTTACTAAGGAAATGTAAACGATGCGATGTCCTGCTGTTTTCACGGCCTGTGAGTGCTGCCTCTCTTTTTCGTTGTCATATCTAGAATCGTTAATTGAAAGTCTTAAAAGCAATTTTCATAATAGAGGTAGCTAAATTAACTAGGCCAACGAGTTGCACTGCGCTGGACTCCTAGGGACTTAATATTTCTAGTTAGCCAGGGTGACCTTGGTTAGTGAGAAATTCAAGAAGTGGTCGTATATATAAAACGCCTTTTTTAGTAAGAATAGCATGCGGTTAGCTTTATATGCCATTATGTGGCTTGACCAGCCTAGATCTCGTTTGTAATAGTTAGACTTAAATTCACTTGAAGTTTTATAGAAGAAAGCTTGTTCCATTTAGAGTGTACCCTACATGTGGATTACTGCGAGCTTGTGCAAGTACCCATCATTTACGTGCATTTAATGCAATAACCAGTCCATTTATACGTACAAAATTCAAACAGTTTTGAATATTAACTTCTTTAGCCAAAGCGTTTCCGATAATGTTCAGTGCACTCATGTTTCGTCCTGCAATACACTAATTTTATCTGTATTTTAGGTAAGAAATAATACAGGTCCTCATACGGAACCTTGTAGAATTTCGCTGATTATAGGCTTATGTTGTGAGCAAATGGGCCCAAGCTTGTCGCTAAATGTTCTGTTTCTTAAGGCCTCTATCCAAAGTAATAGCCTCTCCGCGTTTGTGGAAATTTATCGAACGCCTTACGAAAGTCGAAATAAACGACGTATGCGCCTGCTCGAATCCAGTGATATTATCCAAGCATTCGTTGCTGTTAGAAGATGACAGGATCTTCCTGGGAGAAACCTGTGTTGCCAAGAATATATATTGCTAATAATTAACAAAGAAAGTAAGTGGTTAACCATAATTTTCTCAAGAGTTCTGCAAGTAACGTGTATGTACTAGACTATAAGTGATTGAGGACATTATATTGAGGTAAAAAACCATCTGCCTTATTGGAATATACACTACTTAAAAAAATACCTCAGCAGTCATGATTCTTTGGAAGATGTGAGTTGGTTAATCTATGAGTAAAAGAATTTATTTAAGATGCGGTTTTCATAGTCTGATTTTAGAGTTCATTTGACTGTGGATAATATAATAGGCGCGAAGTTCTTTTGTGTTTGGCGCCATAATTCTGTTTTATATCAAATTCGTGTAGGCATGGTTTTACTCAAATTCAGCAAGAACGTAACTCTGCATTCAGAATCTTTAAAGAAATGTCTACATTAATATTGTGTCCTTGTTTTCCCCTTTCCATTACCGCACACGTGATTATATCATTCAAATGAGGCTCTATTGATCTGCTTGCGGAACCAATTTCCGTAGGCAACCGACTAGAAACTCGATACGTGGTTAATAAAGTGTGTGTACAGAAATAAGCGCAGATGATCATAGTGTGTCATGCATAGCCTGATTAATATACTGCCAGTGCCCAAATGTAATTGCGGCTGCGGTTTTTTCACCCCGGTGGAACGAACGTACACTGCTGATGGCACTGATGGAGTTATAACAACAAATTTCAGTAGAGCTGATATTTTCATTAATTCCAGATGCATCTGGCAGCTCTCAGTTGCTGAATTTATTAACCTGTGCAGTTTTAAACGAATGGTCTGCGAATTTTCGCTGTCACAGGTGGAATTATGGTATATCCGTCGCTAAACACCAAATCCAGTTGCTTCACTTATATTGCCTTCCTTAGACATGAAGGCTATCATTTGTAAAGCCTATTGCACATTACAGTTCAAAGTAATATACCGCTTTGATACGGTTTAATCCAGCAACAATTATGCACGTTTTATGCAAGTTAGGAAGGAAAGACGTACCTATTCTATGTAAACTGGTTTGTGTATTCAAAGATCTTGTTAAATTGTCTAGAATTCGCGCATCTGAACGATCATTAATTAAGTGATTTTTAAAAGTCGCATTGTTGGAACAAACGGGGACTTCAGTTTTAGTCAAATATAAACACTTGAAATTTCTTCCTAAGCGTGACCTAAAGAAAATACATTGATCTAGTTGCAATCGACCCCGGATCATTCTGGACGGTCAAAAACAGCACCTAAAGCTGCCTGCGAAGCACGATTAAAGAGCTGTTGATGTATGCCTTAATTTCTACCGCTCGTAGGTGCTATCACAAACTCTACTGTATAAACCTCGACGTTCGAAATGCTTTCAAGCGAGACTGAACGGAGAGAGCCTTACAATACCATCCAGTGGAGAGTACAGATTTTGCTTAAAGTGCCATGGCGCACGTACGAGTAAATGTGCCAGACGGCTTTGGGGTAAAAGACTGAATGTAGATTTGGCCGCACAGCCAGTACTGTACCATTGGATTTATGGAACTTCATAGGTCTACAGCTTGCAATAATAGTGAGGCTGATCCACTAAGGGTGGAGCGGCTGTATCTCAAAAACCTCTTAAATTATCGCTTTTAAGAAAAAGATGTTGAATAAAAATGTACCAAAGAAATTCACAAAAAATATTTTGAAGTTCCTAGATTTCCCGCTATAGGGGGCTATAATGACCACATTACAAATAAACGCAGATAATATCAAAATTAGCCGATAAAATGTAGGTGTAAAATAGATTTCTTAGAATTGCTGTTTAGCTACCTAAAAGTTTCGTTACATGTTTTTTTAAACTGTTGTCCTGAGTCGGGTCTAAAGGCCGTCGTCGGTTGGAATTGCTTCCTAACATTTCGCTAGCACGAGTGGCGAGCTTCTTCAGAGGTCCTTCCATCTCCGGTGCTGGATGTAGATAATCGGCATAATACAACCAGCACAGATGCTCAGCAGAAGCACACGCAACGAGCAACACACATCGAGAGCGATTCAGTAAGGATACCGAGCGCCTGTATCTTTTTTTAAAGAAAAACGTACCAGAGAAATTCACTAAAATATTTTGAAGTTCCTAAATTTCCCGCTAGGGGGCGTATTTGACATCAAGTTGCAAATAAGCCCAGATAAATTCAAAATTTGCCGATAAAATGTAGGTCGAAAATAAAATTTCGTTCAAATATTTTTTCTCTGGTTGCCATGGTAACATACCTACAAAGCAAAATAGCTTCGAAACTTGTAGATGCTATATCTTCTAAACGCCTCAACCAATTTTAACAAACTAGGACTCATTTTAGAGAGAGTTTCAAGGATATTAATATTAATGGTAAATTAATTCAAAACTGGTTTTTCTAAATAGTTGTAGAGGGTGCCATTTGAAAAATTGTCATACTTTTCTCGATTTTCTTGTGGCTCAACTTGCTTCAAATTTTAATCGTCTGTTATGACTTAAATACTAAAAACAAGGTAATATCAAAATATTTAAAACTGCGAGTAGCATTGAATTCAATTTCCACTTTTATCCAGGAGCGTTGGTCATGATCATGTTGTTAGGACACTGGGCTTCTACACTTCAAAACTATACACAATGCAACTCGCCTTATATAACCATCATCGCCCACGGTATTACTTCAACTGAACTTGCATGTCAAATACAAATGACAGTAGTGTTACTAGGCCCACATCCTCTAAGTTGTTATGAGCTAGTATATCCAACCATTGTATAAAATAAATATTTTTGTCTCCACCTATGGTATGCCAAAAACTGATTCTGTTAATCCGAGAAAAAAACGGTTTAATTTCAAATATCCTTTTACATCGAGAATACTTGGTATTTAATTCAAATATTTTTCACAAAGAAGTCGGCAGGCATCTTGTCTATCTGTTTCACCAAAAAGATTGTTTAATCAAATTTCTTACGACAAATTTTTGTTTATGACTCACTTGATGAAAGCACATATAGTGAACAAGATGTAGAATTTAAGTTTTCATAGTTCATGTGGTGTTTCACGGATGTATTCTGAAAACTTCTTGTCATACTATTAATATATAAGTACACCGTCAGATATAACTGTAACTCTTAAACTCAGCTGTTTAATTGGCGTACTAAGGGTCATAATAACATATAACAAACTACTAACATACTAAATACCAATAAGAAAACTGCATTTAATACGCAAAAATCGCTCAAAACTCAGGAGCACCTGACCAGCATCTCCATTCCTGTGAATATCACAATATTTATTTGTGCAAATAAGAGTTCACCAGAATACTAACATTTAGTAATAATAAACGAACGTTTTGTAATTTATCCGAATACAAATAATGCATTCGTTTTTTTCTTTCTGATAATAAAAATATTATTTATTTATAACAATAAGAGTGATTCGTTCGTTTATATGACTCTGTTCGAAAATGAATTATTCGAAAATATTTTATATGAATATACAGCACCGTCTAGTCTTTAGCACTATTCGATGTGTATATATATGGCCAATATTTTTTCATTTGGTTCTAAAATCCATTTAAAATACAACTTATATACTTGTTCATTATATTTTCATCGCCAATAATAATGCTAAGCCTTCGTATTTCGCTAGCACAGTGAAGGTGCCTAGCTTTGACAATTAATTATCAAAAAAGCTTATGTTTCTCAAGCCACGTCCGTGGTATGATAGTGCTTGTGGTATTCTGGGGTTCCAGGTAAATATATTTATTTGCGTAATTACACGTTGCCYGCTTGATGCTAAGTACTAATCAGCATTACTTGTGTGACTCAAGTATACATTTTGTAATCAATAACTTAACTACAGAAATATGAGCTATTCACTATTCGCTCGACTTGAGTTATTTCACTAACAAATGCGCCGCAACACCCCTGAGAGCCGAACAACTGTGTTTTGTTACAACATTAAGTGTGAGTTACACGGTGTCATAAAATTATACATTGCATTATGCAAACTGATGAAGGCCATTCATGCGGGAGCGGTCGCTCGCATGAAACTTTTAAGACACCGTCTTCTATTCGAGTAATATTTTAAGGTGGGAGTAAAAAAACATAAAATTAATTGAAGTACACGTGGCACTAGTATAAGTTATAACAGATGGAAGTCAAAATATCGTGAGATAATATGTCTGGGTGTCTCTATCTTTAATACTCCCGTAAGTTTGACGTGAACATGTCTATCTTAAATACATGTAAATGAGGTACGTAACTTTGAACCTAAGTTAATTATTCAAAGAAGAATCATTCAAACCAATCATTTTACTCGGCTCTTTTTTCAGTGGGCTTTTCCAATGGGTTCAAACGCTCTTTGTATACTATAATTAGCGATGTAGGTCTCTGTACATAGTCTACCAAAGTCGCAGTTCGTAAAGCCATCGCTAGATGGCCAAATTATCAGGCAATCGACAATGTAGGTATCTGTACTTGCAGACAGTACCAACCTACATCGTAGTTCGTATAGCCGATGTAGTAGCAATAACCAAATCAAGAGAAAACCCAACTGGTTAAATAGCGCTTTAACGTCTCCAACGTCGGAATACTGCACAGAGAGGCAAAAACTATTTAAACAATTTCACAATTTCAGCAGTAAATAATAGAGCTCTAACTACCTTTAGAGTTTTGAGGTACCTCAAATTAGGTATTGAAGACAAGACTTTGCAGATTTGAGTATACGATTTATACAAATTAATATTAAATGTAAAGTAAAATAAATTAATGGAAAGATAACGAAAATATAAAGTCAATTTAGCGAATAAACTAATTAATTAGTGAAAAAGGAATATTTTCGATAAACACAAATCTTGATAAATTTTCAATGTCATAATTTCTTAAACTGGAAGTTTGAGGTCCGTAATTTTGCTTTATGTTGAAATCGTTACGTCATCAAGCATAAGGTAACGGATTCCCATTTTGGTTTGTTAGCTTGTAACTACCGCAGTTCAGAAAAAAAAACACTTGGCAATTTTCGATGTATTTTATTACTTCTATAGTTTTGTTTTAGTTTCAGCTCACCTTAATTTTAATTTAATGTCAATATAATATTTTTAAAGCTAATCGGATTGGTTAAGTAAATATAGGTACTATCAATATTGAAATCGTGATACCCACATAACGACACAGCCACTTAGAACCAACTGAATGAAAATCATACAATTTTGTTTGAGTACGTCCCTAAATGCTTAAATTTAATTACAACACGGGAATGGATTATAAAGAAGTCTGTTTGACGGTTCCACCTTTTTATCGCAATAAAATAAGTTTGGGAAAATACAGCCCACTTTGAGAGTTATGAAATCAATTCTCCCTACATAAGTCGACTGTTCATAAACGAACTTTCCATTTCCGTAATGGCTGCTTCATTATAACGGAAACTTATTATCAGAGGTTATGAGAAAGCCCCAGATGTTCCAATGAGAAGCTAACTTTTCGAGATTTATGCGGCATCAAATAAGATCCAAAAAGTTTGCAATGGCAAACAGCCCGTACTTTACGATCCGGTCAATTTAAAGTCTAACGGCGTTGGCTTCATAGAAACGACAAATCGAAAAGGAAGCCAACAAGAGGTTTGCTCACAATGGAATTGTAATATGCTACTCACACGTGTATGTCTGTCTTCATAGCAATTTGAACATTGCGTAGCGTATTTGGGATTTTAGTTGAAATCTTTTATATTTCTCAAGCATTTTAACTGTACAGGATTTATGCAGTCTGTGATTAATTTTTTTCCAATAGATAGCTAACATTATTCCATCATTCGCGTTAACTAAAGTTATTGTAAATCAGTGACATTTTTCCGTTTTCATGAATTATTGCAATAGCAGCTTAAGCAGCAGGTTTAGTAGCATAATGAAGTTCATTTGATAATGTGTTACTTAAATCTTATGTGACGCAAAAGCCGATCGATGGTTCGAATGCTTTAGACATCCTTTAATTCTGTAATTATTAAAATGTTGCTACAGTCACCATATTTTGTAATATCAAAACATTTTCAAGCAAATAGACAAATACGTAGTAAATGTTACCAATCACATAGATCAACAAATGAGGTTTTGTTCAGTGCATGCGCTATTGCAAAAATGATATCCTACCCATAAACTGAGAGTGACATGGTTTGCATTCCAATTTTTTCAATTTCTTCCGAGTTGGTTGAACAGTGTTCTCTAACATTGGGCTTACGCTTCAAGTGAAAATTGTGGGATTTCGTGATGTATAAATAATTATAATTAAATGTATATACGGACACTGCAATTATATAAATTAATCACAAGTATAAAAGGCACACACGTGAAGGCTGTTAGAAACTTCTATTCAAATGCTTTGCTCTAGGAAAAGTCAAAGTTTACTGAAGTAGTTAAAAATACTCATTTAAAAGGTAAAGAGTCCCTCTATTAATAGATTAGATCGTATCTATTAGTTTTGCCTTTGACTCTCTGTAAATGATATGCAAAATATTTAATACATCTTTGATCTTATCCAATACATCCATTTAACTTCGAGTCTATACATTAATATCCAAAATTCACATTATTCATTATCGATCGCCATGACTTATTACCCTCTCCGGTATTGACAAGTTGTCAATAGACTACATAAAAACAATAAATCTTGTAGGTGCCAGTTAATAATTAAATTCTAGTATCGCATTCGCCTACATAGGTGTTCGTTTTAATAAATAATATATTAATAACTGGATGGTGGATAATACATTAAATCCTACCTTCTATTCGCGAAAGCTTTTATACGGTACTGTCACCTTTACAGCTATGGTGAAACGATGCACGTTTTATATGCGATATCAGGATTACAAGTCGTTTTACATCAGACATCTGGACATTTCAGTATGTATTCACGTCAGTGCCTCTAACAAGTATATCTCATCTGTCATCGCTTTTGCTTCAGGATAGGCACGTGTAACCTATCGATTGGTGACACATCCAAAATACCTTTAGAGGAAATATTTCAACGCAAATATGTGCCCAAGATAAATCGGTACTTGTATGGATTTTAGCTAAATATAGATGTACCTATAGCGTGATTATAAAACATATAAAGGAACTATTTAAAATCAAAGGGCCTGTTTCCCTTCTATTTGTTAAAGTTGGTGTTAGCTAAAATCAACCTAGTAGCCATACCACCTTAATATGAGGTATGCGGTAAGTTCAGATTTTATAAACAGGGGTTATTTTAGCTTAAAATAGAGAAGAGAAACCGGCCCAATGATATTAAAGTTGAATTGCGGGGCATACATAAAATTGTGAGTAACTACACTACGTGCTGTTGATTAATTGTAACACTACAAAGAGTGTTTTCGTTAAGACATTATTTGGATTTTTTATAATCTTAAATAAATGCCCATATAAAATGGTTACCTCCTTATGTTAAGTTTCGAACGCGTTTAGTTAGGAGGTTCTAATAAAATGCGGGTAAGATCGTTGACAAATGAGGTCCTTTTACGGATGACATGTTCTTCTCCAAACTCATGATGACGCCATATTGCTACCAACTCAAAAAATTTCCAATAATCACTGGGGTCATCTCGTTTGCATCAACATTCAAGCTCGCGTTTAGAAAATAGATGTTTCTATCTGAAATCGTTTTGGCATGTTAAGTGCCCCCTGATCAGACGACTATTGAACTCTTTAAACTAAAATCTTGGGATACAATCTGAGAAGATCACCAAAACGACCTCGTAGGAGTGATGACGCTGCATTGAAGTTTTCATATCTAAATCCACACAGCTTTAGAATGGATTGTCCAGTCTGAGCTCACTAAACGCAATTAAGTAGATAGTGCAAGTGACTTTCAAATAAGGTTTACCTTGCTATTTTAAGTTTTCAAGTTTTTAGACTGCGCCGTTATCTTGAATAATTATCGCCATGAGATTACAACTAGTATTAAAGGTATCTGGTTAGCAGGCCAATATAATTATGTTATCGGAAAAGTATTGCTTTCAGCAATAGTTAACTTTGATGCAAATATGCCGTTTTCACATCTAATCTGAATAGGGCTTTGGTGGTGTAGTGGTTAGCACATTTGACTAGCAATTAAAAGGTCTCGGGTTCGATTCCCTATCAAAGGTAGCAGTACTTCTTCAATAACATAAATTTACTGCCCTACTAACCCGATAACTTTAATACCCTTTTTATCTTGTTTTTTTGTCAAAAAAAAAACGTGTCAAGTTTTAAAAGAGGTAGTTTTCCAACATTTGTGCCCTTACTGAATCCGAATCTTCTAACCTAAGCATTTCAAGTTAAGATTAGACGCGCATGACATCTGCATCTGTCACCTGTAAACAATATGTTCAAAAAGAAATATTTTCAGTCAGGATTAAGTTTTAAATAAATTAACTTGCTTTTAACACAAATAATAGGGAAGTTGGTAAAAAGGCTGTAGGTGTCTAGAAACAAAAAAAAAAAACTTTCAATTGGTTAAGGCTTTCGCTACCAGGTGATGAACTGATTCGGGTCTAAAGGCCGTCGTCAGTTGAAATTGCTTCCTAGCAACATTTCAAAAACTTTCCAATTAGCGAGTAGGGCTTATAAATGTATTTTGACAAATGTTTAAAACTTGCGATGACTTTTCTACAACGCTTTAACTGTATTTCATGTAATTAACGTTTACAACCCCTGTCGACTTATTTAACACACTTAGTCATGATTACAAAACAGTAGCTTTACTTTTTATAGCGGTCGACTATTATCCAGTTGAACAACGCTACACCAGTAGATTAATAGTCCCTGCAATAGGCGACTGCACTGTGGATAATGACAACCTGATAGAATTATTTATATATCCCTAAACTATCTGAAAGCATTTGACCGAATCAATCATGGTCCTTAATTTCTTCAACTCCTACAGATCTCGTAGGAAGCCTAAGCGGAACTCTACATTCTAACTGGTTATAACTGTACAGGTTCTCGTGGCGTCGGTGACATCGGAGAAGAATGAATACTACTGTGAAGCTTCTCCGTAAGTGATGAATATAAATAACTAATGCTCTTATCAATCAAATGCCCTCAGCGTCACCTAAGCGGAACTTTGTATACTGGGTGAGTTACAACTGCGGTAACCACTTACGACCTTGTACAGGTTCCTATCGATAGCACCGGAGAAGCTGCTCCATGAGAGATGACTATAAATAAACAGTTTAATCAAAATAGACTCCAGCACCTCCAGCATTTTGGGCACCTGTGTCGGGCTTATGTTTTGACAAACTTCTCATCATTTTGCCTTGCAGTGAGGAAAGTATCAATGGAATTTTATCAACAAAAGGACTTCCTTCTTTATATGAACGTAGCCGTCATAGATATATTTATGAAAAGTATTCGTCGTAACCAATAATCAGATGTCCTCAATATCAGATTGTCTAATTCGTATATTCGTTTCGTTACAGGCATAATAATTATAGATACGGTATCAGGATAAATTGGTATTTGCCGAGTTAATATTAGGGCAAATGCCAGTAGTTGCTTGACAGATAACTAGGGTGGTGTCCGATGACTTTGAGGAAAGCGATCAATTTTTGATATTAGTCAACTTGTGTTAGGTATGTTACACTACTTTGGATCGATACGTGCGTTTTAAACTACAACTCAGATATCAACCGAAACTGTATCGTAGTAGAACTCCTATTTTATTACATGCATATGTTGTAACACTATATTCTCAAAATTCTTGTCTAAATCACGTGTAGATATTACAGTATGTCAACAGTTAAATTCGAGATATAGTATACGAAGGCGCTAAAGAGTCACGCCAGAAATTTTTAAAAGCTGAAATTTTAGAGTTAACATTAAAATTTCAACTTTTAAAAGTCTAAATTTCAAGATTTAAAGTTGAAATTTCAAGCTTTCAAACTAGATCTTCTGTTGAAACGTAAGTTCTGGTTCATTTCAATTTATCCAATTACCTAGTGGCGGCTCGTGACCTTCCAAGTAGGGTAGGCGACATCTTGTACTCATATATAGTATAAGCAATTATAATTACTGTCTTCGATCTTGGAATATGTGTATTTTAATGGTCATGCCAATCATATATTTTTATTCGTATACCACCGCACGTTTATTCGTTTTCTGCCCTAAGCGACCTTAAATTTCTCCAAATCGAATGTTAAACAAAAAATTTAGCAAAACTCAAACTATAATAAGCTCAAAAACGCTAAAAAAGTAAACGAAACTTGTGAAACAGTACTTAATTTAAATAATAGAGCACTTCATTTTATCCGTGTTGTAACTGTTCAGAGCATATTGAAAGTTTATATAACATTCCTTGCGACGCCGTTTTTCTACCAAACGATGTTACTAACCTATGGTGTCAACCCAGATGTTCCAATGTAGTCCGCGTTCCGCCGCTGCAGTCGGAGAGTAGGGGGGTTCCAATATTTTTAACGATAACTATAGGCGCCACAAAATTTTACAATTCCACAGCGGACTACTCAGACGAAAATTTTGAAAAGCTACGATGGAAATCAAACACCAAAGCTCGGGTAGAAGCGTAGTTTAATTAACGAAAACTATGAGAGGTACAAGTAATGATAAAGAAAGAATAAAGTTTGAACCTCAATTAGTTACTTAAGAATGATCGAACTTAAACGACTAATATGAGTGAATTTCGAACATAAAACCAAAATGACACTTAACAATCAAAATTAACCCTTCCCAATGAGCACCACAACTATGTGCCCGCTCACCGAGTACCAGTAAATAACTAGAAAATCTGTGAATCGCCCCTGTTAATTTCCGCACTGGCCAGCGCTTCGCATTAACGAGTGACGCAACAAAAAAACCGAACGACGAACGAAAAATCGTCACAAACGATCGACAATATCGGTGATACCCGCAAGCAATAGCCCTGTGGCGTTACAGATAATTTAAAATAATAAATGGAATCGGACTGAAGGTTCGATTGTGAAAGAAGGGTGATGGGACAAGCTATATACTCAAATTCACTAGCTGAAGGCTCCTACGGCAATGTATATATGAGCTGAAGGCTCGCACAAGTTAAACAAACAAATACAAGAGCTGACGGCTCATACAAGTTATTCAAAACAATTACAAGAGCTGAGGGCTCATACCAGTTATTCAAAACAATTACAAGAGCGGAGGGCTCATACAACAAGTTTTTCCGTTTACGGACAGCTAAATAACCTCAAGGTTTACAACGTATCAAGCAATCYCCACCGAGATGGAATCTACACCGCGGATTCTGCGCTCCAACTTAAGGGTCAACGACCTCCTACTTAAATTTAAGCTTATCTGCGCTCTCCTGCTGGTTGGGGTCCCACATGTACGGTCCTCCACACCAAGGGTCGCCAGCTACTAGGGTTGAATCTTCCTAACCGGAAGGATGGCAGCACAAATTCCCAAATCCAATCCCAAATGATCAGTCTCAACTCTACGATTCTCAACTTCTCCAATCTTCAAAAGCTATCCAGACGGGAATAAGGCCCAGATGTCAATCACACGAACGAAGGCGAAGCGACAGCAATATCGATAAGTATACGATAAGATACGATGAGAACCGAAAAGGAAAGAAAAGAAAAGAGCCCTAAAATATTAAAGAGGGTATTAATACTCGTTCGATTAATTAGTATTTTACTCACTATAGTTGGTGTGCGGCTCTGATTGCAGAAATATTCGTGGCAAATCTTGTCGATAACCCAAAATCCCAAAATGGTCACGTGTGGATGTTCAATAATGCAAAATCAACCATTCAGCCAATTCCAAAAGCCCAACTTACATCCACCCGCCTAATTGAAGATTTTCCAAGCGGATCCCACTATGGTAACCAATCGATGGTCTATTTACTTAGAAAAATCTTCCCAAAAATCGACGATACCACGTTCTCACATTCAATTCGCAACAGGTCAAATGCAAAAGGAAAGAGGAAATTCTTTCTGCTGTCAAGTGACTCGCACAAAARCTACGCGCAAGCGTTAGGCTTAACGGCMGAAGTGTCTGCAGTACCGATGATCACATCCAAGCAAACAAMGACTAAGCAACAACTGATAATGGTTTCAGATTCACTGTGTGCAACGAGAAMCCTATGCGCCAGGCGTGAGCGACTGACAAAATAATAATGTTACAATCCCCCCCTTCACCTAGAAAGAGGTAAATTTCCTCAAATTTATCGAGCGAGTAAGCTTACGAACTATCAAAACCCCATTAATGTCAACAATTCCAAGATAAAAACTTGCCAACCAACATTTCAACATGAGCAATTTCCAATAAACAACAAGGTTGGAAAGGAAGGCGATTCCAAAGAGAAAAAAGGTTCAAAATTTAAAATTTAGGCACATGGCCAGGGGCTGCCAACCCCAGAGGGTTACGACTCCTCTAAACGAAAAACCCACGAAAACCCAATCCCACCCAACGACAGAAACCCCCCCTCCAAAAGACCAGCAGAAACACGGACCCAAACAAAAAATGACGAGGGAGCCTCGAGAAGGCGCACAGTGGCTAATCAGTTTCGGCAGCAACGCGAGCAGGGCTGAGACAGACCGCAAGGAAGAGAGCTGACCCAGCCGAACTGATAGGACGACACCCCCGAGGGGATGCCGCCAGTCGAGCTACCATCTTCCCCCACGGCCCATCCTCCTGAACGCGCCCGTTACAAACCGCTGCCGAAACCCGAAGCCACTCCCKAACCCTTTCGATCCTCAAAAAAAAACAAAAATCAATAGGATCCGAGTTTCCGGTAAGAAGAGTAGACGAAATGAAAAAGGAAAGTTGGAAAAATCGGAATGAGAAAAGAAAAAGAAGAAGGAAAGAATGAAAGACTAGTGACATACAAGATCCCTGTTCGGAGTGCTTTCACCTACTCCGACAGGCTACCCAACCATTCATACCAACGAAACACAACGGTAGACGTCCAAGGCAATTCTACAATATTACGGGGAATTCACTGCAGTAATCTCGCTGTCACAATTCCGCATCAAGCGACGATATTCAAGCAACAAATCAAATCAATAAGCCAGAATATTATAAATGTGAGGGCAGGAAAGTCTGCAAATGCGAAGGTACTACAATAACCATCAATCATTGCCACCCACAAAAACAGCGAAGAAACTACTAGCGAATAACCACGCCAAGCAACAAGAATTACTCAACAAGTCAAAGCTATCTAGGCAAGATTATAAGTCTAGAGTACAATATCGACGTTATACCGAGTGCAAACACAAAAACAGTCACAAAAGGTGGTATTCAAGAACCAATAAACGAAGGTCTCGCCGAAGTTATGTGCGAGAGCCAATATACAAGGTCTCAAATAAGGTTCAACTAAGGTCTCGCCCGGTGTTATGTGCGAGAGACAATATACAAGGTCTCGCCGAGGTGGTAAGCGAGAGCCGTGGCCCCAACCAACGCCATGAGCGGTAGCGCGCTTCCAATATACAACTAACGCTCCCCCCCCAAAAAATATACGAAGTACATATGCAAATCTTAAAGGAAACAATGGAATCAGAAATACGAGCTTATTTTCCTCATCCACACGCAGGGAAAGCACCAACAAATTTCGCTGTAGTAAATCCGCTAAAGGCGACAATGTCCAAGCCATCAATCAACCAAATCAACAATCCAACTAGGCTCGCAATTCTTCAAGTCACCAATAGTGCACACTTTTGCGACAATACAACAGACAAGATAAAATCAATCATACGTAAAGGAAGGCAAAATCAGACCCGAGATGTGAACTAGTCCGAGGGTTCATCCCTCGTATACGGTTTTAGATCTTGTACGTGCCAGGTACCTACGCTATGTTTGTTTGCATCAACCAATTTCCATAAGTCAAATATCCAGTTTTCCTACGTATGCGGAAGGGTCCTATATACTTCGGTGCTAATTTCGCCGAGAATTGTCTCGCCATATCAGAAACAACCTTATTCCGTATCCAAACTAATTGTCCCACATCATACTGAACCATACGGCGTCTCAAATTATAGATGTTTTTATTACGTTCGTGCGCTAGTTGTAATTTACGCTTAATTTCTGCAAACATCTTTTGAAATCCTGCCACCCCTACTATCCACACTATCAGATTCCACGTTCATATAATTTTCATCATGCATACTACCCGAACCAATATAATTTCTCCCAAAATTCACAAAAAACGGAGAATAACCCAATACTTCATGCCTCGAAGTTCTAATAGCACAAGCAATAGCGGCTAAATTTTCATCCCAAGTTTTGTGATTCCTGCTTATGTAAGAAGAAATCATGGTTTTAACAGTGCGATTGGTTCTTTCAGTAGGATTGGCTCTAGGATAGTAATTCGCGTTGTAGAGAATTTTGGTCTGATATTTGTCACACATTTTCTTAAATACCGTACTTTTCATTTGAACGCCATTATCACAAATTATTGTTTTTGGAACACCATACACAAGGAATAAGTCGTTTTTCAACATGTCGAGCCAATATCTTAGCAGTAGCAGTGCGAACAGGAAAATAAGAACATACTTGGAAAAATAGTCAGTCCACCACAAATAGCAAATACGATATCCTCGTGGGGAACGAGGAAATGGGCCTATAAAAATCAAGACTAACCGTCTCCCAAGGATGATCAACCCTAGGTCTTTCACCCATCTGACCGGCAGGAAGTTTCTGCTCTACTTTATGCTGTGCACAAACAATACAATTTCTAATATAACGAGCAACATCTGACAACATTTTTGGCCAATAATACAGCCTCGTGCAATTTCCAATAAGTTTTACTAACACCCAAATGACCAGATGTGACGCTATCATTGACAACCCAAAAGCAAAGACTCCCTTTTATTCTTAGGAACAACAATTTTCCACTCACAATTACCACCCACGTAGTTCTGGAATTTTACACTTCACAAACTTAAACAATTTGCCGTCTTCAACACGCCAAGCGGGATATCGACCAGGTTCTTTCCGAAACAAGTTGCAACATTTTGCGATACCATTTATCATCAACTTCACCCCATATCCGAAGCTGCTACCGAATCTACTACAGGAACAGAACGCGACAGAAAATCTGGCACCACATGGTCCTTCCCCTTTCGATGAACTATAACAAAATCAAAACCCTGCATTCTGACAGCCCAGCGAGCCAAATCGGCCCGTAGGATTTTTCAGACGATCCAACCAAAGCAATGAATGATGGTCAGTGACTACCGTGAACTTGATACCATCCAAGTAGGGACGAAGTTTTTCCATCGCCCAAATTTACAGCTAAACATTCCGCGTTCGGTTGTAGTATTCGCCCTCTCCTGACGAGTTAGAGATCTCGAAAGAAATGCAATAACCTTCTCACCATAGTCAATATTCCTGTGTTAGAACGGCTCCAATACCAAATGCCGAAGCATCAGTTTGCAAGGTGAAGGGTTTACTAAAATCAGGACAAGTTAGTATCGGTGCACTAACTAAATGCTGTTTAATAGCATTAAAAGCATGTTTCACGATTCCAGTGTAAAGTTGAATTTTCTATTTTCTCTTTTGTAAGGTCACAAAGAGGAGGCAACAATAGTGGCAAAAATTCGGAACAAATCTTCTGTACCAACTAGCCATACCGACAAAAGAACGAACCTCTCTCACATTTCTAGGTACCGGTACATTCAAAATGGCCTTCCACCTTTTTAGGATCCACATGAAGGGCCATTCTTATCGACAACATAACCAAGATAAACAATTTCCGAACGGCAAAAATGACATTTTTCCCTATTCAAGGTAAACCCGCATTAATTCAAGCGATCAAAGACTTTACGCAAACAATTCCAAATGAGTTTCAAAGTCACTTTGAAAATGAGAACAAATGTCATCCAGATAAACAAAACAAGATCCTTCAAGATCAGCACCCAAAAACCCTATCAATGAGCCTCTGAAATGTAGGCAGGAAGCATTAGTAAGTCCATTAAGGGCATTCGCTTGAATTGATATAAGCCCAAACCAGGTACAGTAAACGCTGTCTTCTCACGAGAACTCTCCGCAATTAGGCCACCTGCCAGTAGGCACTCCTAACATCAAGTGAACTCAAATAACGTGCACTCCTTAAACGATCTAGAACTGAAGAAATATATGGCAGTGGGGTAAGCATCACGCTTGGTGACAGCATTAAGTTTTCGAAAATCAACACAGAAGCGTTGCGTACCATCTTTCTTGGGAACTAAGATCACGGGAGAAGACCAAGACTCATAGAAGGTTCAATCACATCATCTGCCAACATCTTCCTCACTTCACTCCAATAACTGTTGTTTGACAGGAGATACAGGATAATATCTCTGCTTGATGGGTTTTGCATCAGTCAGTATCTCGTGCTGTACAAGGTTAGTAACACCCAAGGAGTCTCCCATACGCTTAAACTGTTCATCAAGAAATTTTCCCAAAGTCAATTGCTGCTCAACACTAAGGTCCCTAACATCACTTATACCACAAATCMGAGGGGCAACACAATCACTACCAAAATGCCATTCATTCCTACGCAAATCAGGAACAATAGCCATTTCCCGAAAAAAATCCACACCCAAAATCAGTTGATGCGGCAATGAAGGGACAACAAGCAACTCCACCAATTTGACTCTCCCCATAAGCGATACAGGTACCATAAGAGTTCCAAGAGCCTGACAATGTTCACCATTGGCAACCGTACACGAAGTAATACTAAGTTTTAACTGCAACCCTAATTTCTGCAAAATATTCCACCCAGGTCCACCCACAATTGTACTACTAGCACCAGAATCTAAAAGGCCTAACAATCGACAACCAAAAACATCTATTTCCAAATATGGCCTATGATCATTTTCTGCATGCTGCAATATATAATCCAATAAAATTTTAGAACTACAAGGAACCGAACTTTTACAATTATCAGAGGTGGCAGGTCGGTCCTTCAGCACCTCTGTTGGAAGTTTTCCGAACTACGATTACATTGCGGGCAAGTTCGTACAGTTACTCCAGGCTTTTGACATCTATAACAATGTTTATTGAGGGCGAACGACACTCACGAGCAAGGTGACCTAATTGTTTACAATTAAAGCAAGTTACATTAGCATTGGAAGAACGCGGGCTTCTACAACTACTTCATTAATTGGAACCTTAGGTATAAACGAGGCACAAGCCAATTCAGGTTCAACCGCAGCTACATTCGGTCTTCGTATAGGTGGTTGGTAACTCTCAGCGCGATACTTTTTGACTTCTAATTGCAAACATTCCCTCTCTAATTGTTCAGAGACTCTACTACAGGCAGGTTCATAACATAAAATGGTGCCAAGTTTTTTCAATATGATATCCAA